>SZWC01000639.1:231504-271996 GCA_023375785.1 Penium margaritaceum | reverse complement strand
ACACACACAAACACACACACACACACACACACACACACACACACACACACACACACACACACACATATCTTAGCCTCCTGCAAGGCAGGGGATCTGAGTGACTTTTTCTAACATTCTGCATGACATGGATTTCCTGCATGGGTATGTTGCACGGATATGCTAAAATGAATTACAGACGTGCCCACCACCGTTGGCACCCATACTCAAGGCACCAGAGAGGAAAAGTAATGAGAACAGGATAATGGAAAACAACAATGTAACTTGCACTGGCTGTTATCTGCTGCAGGTTGCTGTGTGCAGAGTATCAGCCAGTCTCTGCTGTTTCATCCATTGCTTTTGCTGTTCGTTCTCTTGAGTAACCCCACAATGCCCTGTGTCTGTACAGAATGTGGTCTCAATGGTCCCTGTTCATCTGATGGCTGTTTCCTGAGATAGAAGAGAAACATGCGGTGTTGTCTGTATGCCACAGTGCCGTGCAGGGGGCACTATGTCTGTTCGTTGGCATGGGAGACCCTTGGCAGCCTGGGAGACAAGTTCTGGACCTTCCTCTGCCGGCTGGCACAGCTCTGTCTCACTCGTTCGCTCCGCCAGTGCTCAGCTGAGGCCTTTGAGCACTAGGCCCAGCGGGCGGTAGCAGTCCTGGCCCAGCGCACCTCCCTTGCCGGGTTCCGAGCCCAGTGTGCCGCCATCTGCTACTACACTGTCTCCAACTCCTGGTCTCGGGCCCCTTACCCGCTGGAGGTCGCGCCGGTTGCTTGGTGCGAGCGTGTGCGACAAGCCTTGGCGCTGTCTGACTTATGCGGGGTTGAGCCTGCCTTTGTTAGCCTCTAGCTTGCATTCCCACCATATTGTGCTGTTGGTAGCGGCTTTTTTACCACATCATTGTGCCATTCTGTGGCGGCTTTGCATGCTCCCTTTTCTAAATACAGCTCTTAAAGAAAAAAACAGTGCAACCAGTTACGAGAAGAAAAAGCACAGTATGGTTTGCCATTAGGACAGGGTACCTAGGAAGAGGAGGGAGAGAGGAGGAAGAAGACAATGTACAAAGTTGTGGTACGAGTGTTATGTCCATATCAAAGAAATGCCTTCGGCCAAATGCAGCCCTGGACTGGCTGAAGTTCCACATTCTTGAGGGTCTGTTTGCATCAAAGTCAAACAGGCAATGCAAGCAAGACCAGAAGTGAAAACTGCTCACCCGACCCGGACTTGGAGAGTTGAAATGACGACAAAATCTGGGTGATTCATCACTGCCATCCGTGCAGTCCTTGATGCCATCGCAAAGAAACTCTTCGTACACACAGCCTGCCTCTCTGTTGGGACAGGAGACCTGCATTGGGAACGGTTTACTTGAAAAACAAAACAAACAAAGAACTGATGTTGAAATAGGAAGAAGGATTTGTAAAACAACGGAATGACATAGCTGTACTATCAAAGTGGCATGACTCATCATGCTGCAGTTGCATGAGAAAGATCTGGCCTGGAAAGAGAATGTCCACCATCTCAGCCCAAGAGGTACATACAATGAGCCTGGAGTATACAAAGACGCTGAGCCCCAAGAAGGAAATGGAAAAAAACTAGCCTTATGGTGTGAAATGCAGGACCTTTTTCAGTCTCCTCACAACATGGAAGGAACTTACTGTCTGAGAAGACCTCGCTGCAGTGCTGACATACAACCCCTCCCCGCCCCTTACACACACTGATCGCTCAAAGGGAGAAGGGGGTGATTGAAAGGAATCTCCTCTTCCGGAAAAGTATAGCATTGACAAGGAGGTTTCTCCTGATTTAAATAGTGGAGGAAGGGCTTGCTACCATCACCATATGATGGAGCTCTCTGGCTGTGATTTGAAGACAGTTCATTCAAAACCTAAACCGTTTTATGTGAATCTTTTTTATACATGCAGAATGCAATTCACTACCTTCAAGTGGCCAGTAACTTTTTTACAAGGGTAAATCTTGATTAATGAGAAGGAACATGCAAATGCCGCCCCTGACTGGCACATCATTGGGGTATGAAAGCATGCAAAAGCCGCTACCCAAGGCACAAGGAGGAGAGGAAAAGCAAGGAAACAAGCTTCAAGGACTGAAGAGACTCTCCTCGCCGTCCAACGACACAGTGTAGTAGAGATCACACAGCGTAACAGGGCCAAGGAGCCACGACCGCAACAGCTCAAGAGGCGTAACACTGCCCAGCGCCCGGTCCCGTCCCCCACGCCACAAGCCGAAGTCGCAGAGCACATGACACTGTTGCTGAAACCCAGCAACAGAGAGCCACTGCACAAACAAGGACACCACCCGTGCCGACCTCCCTGACTGGTCAGCTTCATTGCACCTGCCCTGACACCCCTCAAGGCACAACGCCACCAAACGACGGATGAAGTGCCAACAATTCGGGCTAAGACCGTCGAAGGTCTCCCAAGCCTCTGTGCGGAGCCGGTACCCCGGCAGCTGCGCAAGGGCAGCCCTGTAGTGTTTCTCCTTCGTGGCCTCCACCGCTGGAAGAGCCTGCCCCTCCTCCTTCACCTTGTCGGACTAGGCATCCACCGTGGTGATGTCCACCACCCACGCCGTGCCCTGGGCCGAGTCAAACAAAAGGATATCCGGCCATAGCCACCCCTGCAACTAGCCCTATGGCTCTACCATTGCACCGAGGGAATGCTCCCGGAAAATCTCTGTCAACCCGTCTCGGATGGCATGGTGGACACGAATAATTGGCTCTGACCCCGTACAACACATGACATCCGCTCGCAGGAGCCCGTGACCACCATGGATGGAGAGATATCCCAGTGGCAAACCCAGCCAAAGTTAGGCTTGGAGCCGAAATTCTGCCGAGGCCAAGTAGAGACGATTACCAGGGCCCGCTGGGCTTGTTTGAAGCCAGAGAGCCATCCCGCGGGACCCCACCGCCCAACACCTCCGCACCATAGCCTCACACGCCTCTGGGAACAATGCAGCCCCGACCATCTCCACCTCCTCCAACCACTGTAGATGCTGGTAATGGAAGGAGGGGCTGAGCAGCTGGTACAACCCCTGACCAGCGCACTGGCGAAGGACCTCGAGCGGGGGCAATCGCTTGACAATGGAAGCAGGCAGGTTCTCCACAGCATCCTCCCAAAGAGGACACAAGAACTCCATCTCCCGAGCCGCAGGAAGGTGGGGGCCGACGAGGTCATGAAGAGACTGGAGTAAGGTTGTAGAAGAGCATGTGTATGCAAAGTGCGCCTTCAGAGCCGCAGCAAAAAGGCCCATACCCCTAGCGTAAAACGGCAACTGCGCCTGGAGCCGCGCCAGTATGTTGGCTGTGGTGGTCGCCCCGCTGGCCACTGGTCTCTTCTGAATGCCTAATGGTCCTCAGCTGCCAGCTCATTTAAGTTGGATGTTGTAGATTGGACTGAGGTTGCCGGTGTCCAGTATGCCACAGCGAGTTATAGGAGAACTAGCGACCAAAATCCATTACACAGGAGGCATCGCATATGCTCTAGGCACACATTGACAGTTGGATCAGGAAAAATGCTCCCATTGAAGGAGGAGGGGCAGCCTCTCCTGGCAGCGAAGGTCTTGAAGGAGAAGCACTACAAGGCCGCCCTTGTGCAGCAGCCAGGGTACCAGCTGCGCACGGTGGCTTGGGGGACCTTCGGTGGTCTGGGCCCGGATTGCTGGCGCTTCGTTTGTTGGCTGGCCGTGTTGTGCCTGGAGAGAGGTTGGGGCAGGCGCAGTGAGGTCGACCAGCCGGGGTGGTAAGCGAGAGCAATTTCCTTGTTTGTACAGTGGCTCTACATCGCGGGGATCCGGCAGCAGTGCTGTATGCTCCGCGATTTCGGCTTGTGGCGTGGGGGTCTTGACCCGGCGTTGGGTGGTTTCCTGCCTGTTGTGCTGCCACGCCCGTGGCCCCTTGGCCCTATTGCACTATCTGACCTTTGCTACACTGCCCTTGATGGTTGCTTCTCCCGTCCATGGTTTCTTTATCCACCCTATTGTGCCGTGGGTGGCGGCATTTCCCCCTTGCTCAATAAAAGCATCATCTTGCAAGAAAAAAATAAAAAAGAACTCCCATGTTTCCATTGATGTAGAACCCGTGCTCAACAGCCAAACCAAAAAATCCACCACAGCTGTCTCCCATGCCCTCGTGCGTTTTGATCACATAGGACACGTATGGCGGCTGACCCTGGCTGGCTCTTTACAATAAGAAGAACTGTTACGTCGTGATGCGGCATCAGATATTCTCTTGACGTGCCACTCTCTTTTGCCCCTCACTAAGGGAGGGGGACATTAAAACCCCTTGGAGTCTCTCACCGAAACAGATAATCCCTTAGCAAGAAACAACGTGTTCTTAGTGAAATAAATGCTATGGATAACTCTGAATGACAAACCTTATCAACAGAGGAGCAGTTGAATGCAGCACAGAAATCAGGAGACTCGTCGCTTTTGTCATTGCAGTCAGATTTACCGTCACACAGAGACCACAGGTTGATGCACTGTAGACCTCCTGGACATGACACCTGCAATGCCGTGTTGAAATAATTCACCAGGGGTATTTGTTAGGGGGTGAGAGGAGGATACAAAACATAATAGAATTCTTAGAGTGATGTGCTGAAAAACTGTTGGGCCTCCAACTTCCAGTCAATTTATCCCAGAGATGCATGAGCTCACGTTGAAGTGCTTACCTGAATACTTAAAGCAATGCTGCAGATGATTTATCTCCACTGCCCAACTAAGAAGATCCAGGTTCAAGAAGCCCCTGGACCTTTGTCCCCTATGCACAAAACCTGTTACATTCCAAAACTGTACTTCAGAGACAGATCCAACTCTGCTGGCTTTCCTTTTCCCAAGGACGTTACCACATGGCCCTACAAACAACACGATGTCACTAACACACTCAAATTGGCCAGGCAGTGAGAGTGATGGAGAGATCCAACCACGCACCCGGCCCCACTGGCTGCAGTTGAAGCTGCCGCAGAGGTCGCGTGCCTCGTCGCTGCCGTCTTCGCAGTCCCTCTTGCCATCGCAAAGGGAGCAAGGTAACACGCAGCGTATGCTTCCTTCAAGGCAGGAGAACTACAC
This sequence comes from Penium margaritaceum, assembly GCA_023375785.1. Lineage (NCBI taxonomy): Eukaryota > Viridiplantae > Streptophyta > Zygnematophyceae > Desmidiales > Peniaceae > Penium > Penium margaritaceum. The sequence continues at coordinate 266,938 of SZWC01000639.1, read as the reverse complement.
ACAGCACAGGAAATAGCAAAAAGGCTCGTGAAAACAACAGAGGCACTGGAAGAAATGGAAGGCAAAGCTAAGCTTGTGCATTTGAAAACGCTCTCACGAGAGTTCTCGATCTTGTCTCTCTCGGCACGAGGGCTCCTGCGGGTGATGACAGTGGGGGTAGGGCTGACAAGTGATAATGTCAAACTCGACGTTTACACGTGCGAAATGGAAGACCATTTCAACCATTTGCCATTTGTGGATATGTTTTTCGTTTGCGTGGTGAACCAGTACATATGTTTCCGTGGGAGACAATTGTTTTTTATTCCTCCAAGCCCATGTGACGATGTCCCAAGGGGCATTGCAAACCAGGGGTTGAATGAAAAACATGTTTTCTGAAGGTTTGGATGCCCACAGAGTGTTTTGGACTATTTTTCTTCAGTCTGGAAGGAATTGGTGGAAGCGAGCAAGAGCGTCCGAAGGCCGATGCTCGCTTAGACTCCAGCCAGTAGCCTTCGAGTGGGCAGAGATCCGATGACTCCCCGGATTTCTTGTTAGATGTGATGCAACATCTCACACCGTTGCATGCAACGCTGCTTAAGCGAAGGATGGAATGGAGAAGTTTATTTTTGCTCCCTCCTCTAGTGCGTCTACTGAAGGTCTGTAGTTCCTACCCGGTAGTCTGTTGGACTACCGAATGGGAACTCGCAACCCTTCGAACGCGTCTGGCCTCCAGCCATGCGGAAGACACCGTCAATCTGCCTAATCTACGCCGTGTGGCGAGCCCAGGTTGCTGGCGTGATGGGATGTTCACCAAGCGGAGTCAGTCCACAGCCTGCAAAGTATTTGCTAGTCGAAACCGCCGAAGCATACATCGTCTACTGCATCCCCCCCCCCCAATCTGGGAGTGTTTTTATGCCTGGCTCTTGCTTGGATTTGCAAGCATCTACTCATTCCCCATCAGCCATCGGTCCACACCCACGCCTCCACAGCCCCAGGTGAGTCAGCAACCTTCTATGGCCCCTATGACTCAACGGACTACGCCGGCTCCACTTGCCCATCAGTTCGCTGCTTCTCCATCGATGTTCTAGATACTCCACAAGTTCATTCCACATCAATTTCTGGTTTTTGGTTCTATGTCTCTGCACATGCAGGTCCGTGCAGTCATGGCACACGCTCAGTTAGTGGCTCGCTTCAACCGTCAGCAGACAATTCATCGCCCCCGCCCACGTGTGCTCAAGCCGTGGCGAATCCCTTCACTGAAAACGTCCGGGCAAACTGCTGGAAGTATTTCTACCACGTGGAGAGCAACCCCCTACATGCCATCTGTCGGCTACGCAAGAACGCTTCCGTGAACAAGTGGTCGCATCTTGCTCCAGCCCATCGCCGCGTGGCCTGGAACATCATCAGCTCTGGAGCTGGCGCCCAAGGAATCCGCCAGTTGGTGGCCGCAAATGCTGCTGGTGAAAGTCTACTCTCAACTGCCGGATTGGTTCGCCTTGGATGGGATCCCTTGTACTTCCGATCATGCATCTGGAAGTTTTTCGTGGAGAAGGATATCCCATTCACAACAGTCTCTTTGGAGAACCTGCAAGCCGCTTCCAAGCATGCAAACCATGAAGTGCAGCTGACTTCCCGCCAAACTTTGGCGCGCGACATTCACGCTGCATATCCTACCGTGAGCTCGTTTACAACATTCTGCACGACTGCAAGGGCCCTCTATCCTTTGGGATGAATGGATGGACATCCACAGCCAATGACAGCTACATCGCCATAACTGTGCACTGCATTCACCAGTACCGCCTCTTCAATATCCTTGTTGGCTTTGAGCCTCTTCCCGGCACTCACGACACTCCCGCACTCTACCGTGCCTTCCGCAACATTGTCACATCATGGGGGCTATGGGACCGCGTGTACGCCATCATGATGGACAATGCATCCGTCAATGGAGCCATGGTCAAAAACTGGCTCGAGGTGCACTGTTTTGGCTTCATCGATGACCGCTTCATCCGGTGCTTTGACCACGTGCTCAATCTTGGTGTCGGCGACATCCTCTCTGTGCCGGCCGTTGATCGCATCGTCCAGATAGTCCGACGGCTTGCCAACTTCATCAGCCGCGGTCCGCAGCGGGAGGCCTCTGATGGAAACTGGGGCAGCCCTCAGGGAGGTGATCAGGCTCACTAAGAGCCGCCTAGGCAGGACCAACTGTTTGTGAGAGGGGGTTGCAGGTTGCACAGACAGAAATTACGAAAGCGAATGTAGGTTTGCAGAGAACGCGAATGTCTCAATCAACTCTTGAGTGAGAAAGTACATTGTCACAACTTTCTAACAAGCCCTTACATGCCTCATTTGGCCTAAGGACCAGTGAGATACACTCTGCCAAAGTCTACCCTCTAGCACACTCTCCTAGCCTAGCGGGATGAGCGGCAGTCACCTTGTCACACAAGAGAATTATGTCTCACACCACTTGGACGACCAACAATCGTTGTCTGCACCTTCCTTGAAGTCTCTTGGAGGTCCTCCAGCCGCCTTTTCTCCTTGAAGGCCACTCTCTCCCGTATTGGCCAATTATCCTGCCAAGTTGCTCAGGTCGTCACTTGAACCCGACCCATGATCTCCAAACTTTGGAAATCCATATCTTACTCTAACGGACTCCGAATCAAGTTCCGCAAAGTGTGTTGGAATCTGTAAAACATTCTCTATGCAAGCGTTATGCCAGATGATTTTTATCGAGCAACCTACTTTTATCACTTTCTGGCACTCTCATATCCATCAGCCTCCTGCGAGGCCTTTTTTCTTGCCAATCACAGCATGCCGTACCACAAGTTGAACATCGACTCCAGGACGCGTTGGAACTCTACAGTGGCAATGCTCCAGGTTGCCCCACAAGCAGTGGGAGCCGTTGGAGGTGTGGCTTTCGTCAATCAACGTTGATGACATGTGCTTGTCTGGTGGGCAGTGGATCATTATCTGCTGCATTGCCAAAGGGCTAGAACCGTTCAAGACCATGACGGATGACATCTTTGTCGAGACAGCGCCGCCAATTATCGGGCTTGCGGTGCTCTTCTTCAATGAACTTCTTGACTGCCTGCAAAGCAACACAGCTGCATGTCGGCAGAGCATGGCAGATTGTCCGGCGGGTGATGTGAATGAGGTGCTCCATGAAGTGCAAGGAGCTTTCGCGACAGCACTAGAGATGGCGGCTGAAGCTTTGATTTTTTTTTAATTCCCTAGAAATTTTCCACTTAAAAGAGGGATGCAGGGGTCAGATGCCAATTTTCTTCACATAACTTGTATGTTCACACACAGAAACCATACATTACATGCACCAAAACTGCTGAATTGGTCATTGATTAAATTTTTTGATTTTAAAAACTTTAAAAGTTGAAAAGATGTTTTGCCGCCGGAAAATTCGCTCACCGTAAAATTCACCCGTCTGTTTCAATGAGACATCACAATTTTGTTCCCAGCGTGGGACAATGGCACGGCTGAATCTCTCCCGATGTCTTCCACCATGGCTGCTGCTGTCCTTGAAAAGATGCTCGGGGTGGGTGCAACTGCAACCAGCCCTCTTGCTGGGCCTGCTGATCCGTCCGCTGCTACCCCTGCTGTTGCTGCCGCAGCACTTCCTCCTGCTCCCACCGTGCTTACGTCTGCATTACCGCCGAATGCATCGCCAGCTGTTCCCACTGTTTTTGCACCTGCTACACTTGCTACTTCATCTGCTGCTGTAACAGCCCCTGATAACTGCATGCATCCAGTGAGGGTGTCATCCTGCATCTGCATGCGTAGAGAAGAAGCGCGGCCCAGCGCGCAGTAGAAGCAGCAGAAGAAGCAGCCACAGTTCTCTCCTCGTCCACTCCTGGTGTGTCTGGGCTCACTGCATTGTCTACTTCTGGGCTATCACTGTCCGCGATGCGAGCATCATCAAACGGGTCAGACAAGCTGCGGATTGTCTACAGCCTACCCGTACGCATGGCAGGCTACAAGCGCGGATGCCACGGGAAAGTGTTCACTACTAGCTCCGCAATTGCCAGCACCCTGGTTGAAAGCTACATCCGTGTTGCCCAGCTCCATGAGTCCGCCAACCCCATTGCGTTTTGGTCTGCGAACCGCATGCAGTAGCCCATCCTCTACGCCGCAGCTATGGATGTGCAAGACGTACCCGCCACATCGTCCGCCTGTAAGCGTGCCTTCTCCCCCGCACGCCATACAGGATAGGAAACCTGCCAGTCCATGAGCGCGGAGACCATGTCCCACATCCAGCTGATGAAGAATTGGCTCTCACAGCCAATTCTTCAGGATGTAGTGGTGTAGGTGTTGACATGACAACGGCTGATGGTCCCACATGCATGTCAAAGTGGATAACGCAATCATGTACTTCCTTGCCACGTCATGAAACACTCTTTCGTCTTGTGTGCTCGCATCTGCATGCAAACTTGCTTGAAGTGTTTTTCAAAAACGAATTCCAAAAGCTGCTGCTGACCTGTCCTTCCACAGCTGGAACGAGGATATTGGCCACAGTAGGTGAACGATGCCGCAAGTATGCACCTTCCTCGCTGTTTAGTTGTCCACGAAGGCCAAATTCTAAGCATGCTTCTTAGGGTGTTTTTACCGTCTGTCTACTACATGGAATGTGACGGCATAGAACAATAGTACGTCACTGTTCACCTTTAGTCCGAGTCTGCTCACTCTCACAGCGCAAACGAGTGCAACTGGATCTCGAGTCCCGATTTACCAAGCAAAACCGCCACTCGCCTGAGAGAGAGCGATTGTCTCACTTGGACAGGATGAGGCAAAGCTGTAGTAGGCAGAGCGAGAAGCAGTCCAATCTTTTGAAGGAAGAACAGAGCAGGGAAAAGCCATTATAAATGGAGGGAAGAACAGATGATTGGCACTTGTGCTGTGAAAATTGTACAATAGTATCAGTGATTCTGTGACGACATCTTTGAGGAATGCTCTGTTGTGAGTCCGGACTGCGATTCTGTGCAAGCATCAATGCGACAAAGTGGTAGTCGTTCACAGACCAGTGTAGGGCCTGGATTCCGACACTGAACCTACGACTAGTAGACTAGGCTTGAAAGATGCTGGTGCAGTGAGGGGACACATTGACCATCTGTGACAGTCTCTCACAGATGGCCAATACGTCCCCTGAGACAAGTCTGTCACGGACAGACTTCAAAGGTCCAGGTGGTCAAAAGGGCAATCTCCCAAACAGGAGGCTATGGGTTATCCTTCGGAAGACAAGTTAGTTCTCTATCGTGGTAAGAAAAACTTGGCGTAGTTCCCCCAGGATAAGAACTCTTTGAAAGGAGGACCTTTCAAATAGTTAAACGAATGGCCTTCAGCTGCCCTCCCCGGCTAACTCACCCTTCCACTGGCAGAGCAGTTGAAACTGGAACCACAGAGCTCGGGCGACTCGTCCGATGCGTCGTCACAGTCCGGAACCCCGTTGCACTGGAAGGCCAACGGCATGCAGTACTCTCGCCTTGCTTCTCCTCCCCCATGAAGGTAGTAGTGCTCTCTGCACTTAAGACACCCGCCCTGCAAGCACAAAAGGAAGACTTCAGTGTTTCTCACACGCAAAAAGAAAGGATTTTGTGAAAGTCCTCGCTGCATCTCCGACGCTCGACATATCAGCATAGGTGACAGTGGCGGCAGCACCAGCGCAAGCGCTCGTAGCAGTAGCAGCACCACCGCCAGAAGCGGAGGTTGCAGCAGCAGCACCACCACACGAGTGATGTAACATTACTAGCAACAGCGAAGCGAAAACTTAATGAAGAAAAAATCGACAAGTCGACAATCACAGCCTCAGTCGGAAGAACAGTGGTGGAGCAGATATCACCAGCTTGGTGACACAGATAAGGGTAGCATGATTATCGCATCCCCTTTCGTCAATCATAGCTTCTGAAACAGGATAACACGAGAGGATGAAATGCTGGTCTGGGCTGCTCATACCGTGGATTCCAGTTCTTGGTGCGATCTGAAAAGCAGCACTACGGTGCACAGGACAGCCGCGAGAAAGAGCAGATGCTGCCTCCGTAGCGGAGCTGACGGCTGCTTCTGCAACAGCATCATGAGGAGCTGGCCGTGGCGGTGCTGATTCTGCTGCGGCTGGTCGTGACACTGCTGCTTCTGCTGCTGCTGCCATAGCTCCTGGAACTCAGTAACTGCAGCAGCATGTTGAGGCTGCTTCCACCCATGCGACACAGCGTAAGTCATTTTCATCGTCGAACTCACCCACAATGCGGGGGGTGAGGATTTGGGCGGGGGGGGAGGGACGCTCTTGTCGCGTACAAAATGCACGAAAGCTCAGGTTTCGAGGCCACGGCTGCGTTTCCGGTGCCGGAGGGAAGGAGGTGACGATGGAATGAAATGAGCGCACTCCCTCGGACGTTTGGCTTGGTCCTACTCTAAGACTCATAGAGTGCTTATTGTTGAGATGGCTGACAAGAAGCACTTGCAGGTGCAAGTAAGCTGTTACGTTGTAGCCGATTGGAAAGCCCGACTGCAGCGGTCGGACCATCAGGTTCTAGGTTTTTCCTGATTAGGTTTGACCGACGTCATCCACAACAACCTGCACACGCCAACGCACTAGCAATAGGCCCTCCGAGGTACAGGACGACGGGTGTCGCAACATGCGATCTACTCATGCACGTGCACCCTTCAGTCTATTCTTCATTCTTTTCGCAGCACATTGTTGAGCAGGCTCAGAAACTTTCGTGGTGGGACTCTGAAGATGTTGGCCCGCCCGCATGGGCGTCGCAGACATCGCCAAACTCAATAAATTTGTAGCAAATATTGTAGGGAAATGTAACTCCGACTAGCCCAAGCTGACATCCACTTGCACAGTCCGTTTAACGCTGTCATAGTCAGCTACGCCGACGCGACCTTTTCGTCGCATCGCTGGAGCGCTTCGGAAAGAGGGGGCTGCTGAGCTCAGGCCATGTGACGTCAACCTTTCGGATGGGCGAAAGCAACGAAGGGGAGGGCTTTTCGTCTCCGACCCGCGGTTCGGCACTAACTCACGAGTCGTGACCAAAAAAGATAAGGACGGAACAACTCATGGGTCTTCAGCTATCTTCCTCATACTACATTCTAAGGTGTAGAAAAAAATGGGGTGTCCATAATCGAAACCCAAGGTGAGCAAGTGTGGGTCCCAGGTGTTCAATTTGGCCAAACAAAGGCTCGTCTTTGCTTTCAAACAGACAAATGATTTTAAAACTGTCAAAAAGCCACGCCGCATTAACAGCACAGCTTGGGATGGATCCCCCGCAAACATGGCATGTGCGAAAGCATGATTAAGTAACACTCGCAGTCAAGGATCCTAACAAGCAAAATAGAGCCAAATTCCAGGTCGTAAACAAAAATCCCCCTTTTTAAGGTGCGGTGTTTTGAGCCTGAGAAAATCTCTCCTAAAACTCTACACAATGTACCGATTAAAATACTATCATTTCCATTGAAATGAACACTGAAATTTGCTTACCCATAATTGAAGGGAAAAATAAAAGTAACATTGTAAGACATCATTCTCCTAGACGATGTTCAACATGACTTTGATTGAAAAAAAGGTTGTTTTGGCCATGTGAAAAGTGAAAGTAAAAGCAACACTATAATTTCTAAAACATTTGTGTGATAGACGATTAATGTAGACAAAAGTTAAAAACTCCATATATAAAATTCACGTAAGGGATATCAAGAACTCAGGAGTACACATTTACATAGTAAACTTTCCCCTAAAATCAATAAGGGAAACTTGTGTTTTGTAAACCCACATGCATTTTTCACATGGGTTTTTGGAGGGTATAGACACATCCTATGCCCCACAATAGCAACACCGCAGAGATTCTCTTAAAAAGTAAGATTGATTTAAGTAATCTTAGACGATTTTTACAAGCAAAGAAATGTTTGAACAACTCAAACATGTTTGCATACTAACGTACACATGACAAGTCAAGGGTAAGTGGATTTTTTTCTAGAACAAAATATGGTATCAGCCAAAAGCACCCCTTAATGAACTTTCCTTAGGGTTACAATAACCAACACAATGAATGAACGCACAGAATAAAATGCTATTGTACTCCCAAGGGAATCTCAAAAACCTCCTATTCAATAATTGACATTCTTAGTGGGACTCCACCAACTCTTCCAAATAACATTGAACCATCGGTCATCAAGGAATTACAATCATAATTTATTTGTTCATAAGATATTTCCATTTACATTTTGAAAGTTACATCTAATCGTGAGGTTCCTCTCAACATACCAAATGACCAAAAGTGGCAACAAGATATGTGCATTCAAGTAAACCAAGCTACAAAGAGTAGTGCTTAGCCTGCTAAGATTCCTCATAATCATGAAATATCATAATCACTTGGTGATATTAAGATGATTATTTCTCCATGAAAGTTTTCATAATAATCACTGGTCGTAAATTTTTTCTACTTTGTTCCACGTTTGACTATTTTCCTGATTCTACAAGTAATTGAATTGTAAACAGTTTCACCCCCCATACCTTCAGAATTTCTTCATGTTCAAGTTTTCAAATGTTGTGAAAACTCCCTCCAGCCACCACATCAACAATGCTACTTTGAAAACAGACATTGATACGCTAAAAACATTTATTTTGTTGAAGATGATTTGAAAAGAAGATAGAGGGTGAATGCAAACTTCATTAGACCCAACCTTTTCATCAGCCAAATTCTTCTATGTTTTAAGCACAAACCATCAGTCAATTTTGTTTGAAAGCATCACACCTCAAACTATTCTAATGCTATAAGTTCTAGTCGTGCCTAAAGTGCCATACATGAGAAATAGTCATGCATGAACAAGGAATCCATTACAGGTATGTTTTCTAAAAACGTGCAAGTAGGATGAGCATTAAATTCAAGATTACTATACGATATGGAACATTGCAAAGAGAAAACAATTTATCCTAAGACTTTTTTACTTCTGGCCTTCCAAAATCAGGTTTTTCATTCAAAGTATTCAACATTATGGAAACTAGATATGGTATGAATTCAAGTTCTACTTCACAATACCAATACTCTTTGCTCTTTAGTATGCGCTAGGTATACATTCAAATTGACTTTGAGAAAACAAGTAGCAACAATAAAAGGTTTAAGTATGGACCATTCACAACGATGATTTTCTAACTTTTCAAGAATGAAATTCCCGAAACAATGGCTGAAATATCCCTTCATGCATACTCCCTGAATTTCCAATATCTACTGATCTATGCTTTAGTTGTTCACTGAGATGCCATATCGACTAAACTGACTTACAAAACAAAGTCACAAGCATTATCCATAACATTGTACCACTACTCAAGCTCACATCACAATAATGTTTTCTTAAGATCAAAATCTTGAAGTCAATTGAAAAGGGACACAATGAAAAAAACCCAATAAACTTTAATTTATGCAAGTGGATAGTACAAACTTTATATGAGGAATTGCAGGTGCACTAAGAGATGTGCATCCTAATCATCTTAATAATTTTTTCCATATTATTTGTAGCCTGGATTATATTTCCATACATATCGTTGTGCAAGCAAAAGTGAAGTGGTTCACTATTGAAATCAGAGTTTCTCTCTTTTTACAAGAGTGGGGTCAATTGAGTATTTTTGGGAAGCGTGAAAGATACTCCGTTGTTCCAAGTGTGAAAACTCGACAGTGTATATACAAATGGCGAAAGCGAGAGAATGAGGCTTGGTCGTGTCGTTTGTCATTTTGATGGTCCGCATGATGCGACGCCATGTCCTGATTAATGAACTGGAGAAGTCCCTCGTTGGTTTGACCGGGTGCTTGGAGGTTTGGTTTGGGGATCGCGCAATCTGCCAAATTTCCTCCAAAGATCGTCGCCCGTAGTCTCCAAATGTCCACTAACGCGGTGAGTAGGTTCCAAAGAGTTCGAGAAATAACCTGAAAATGGTCGTCATTTGGCAAGAGTTCTGAAGTATTCGAAAGAATTCCCTTTGAGCGCGGAAAACACACTTCCACGACTGAGTTACGAGGTATACTAAGAACGACAAGAAACATAAGTCGCTCGTGAGTTTAGGGCCTTGTGTATGCCCATGCGCATAACACTTCCCCCCGTCTAGGCGCAACATCCCGACGCATTACCATAACGTGGCCAAAGTCGGGTTCCAAAGCAATCGAGAAGAAGATCGACGTCGGAGAGTTGGTTGTATAGCATCCAGCTATAATGTGCCGTGTCATAATTCTTCCACTTGACCAAATATTGGTCTTTGCCTCCTCTTTGGCGGTGATCAAGGATTTCCTCAACCTCGTATTCGTGGTCACTATCAATGATCATGAGTGAATAGGTTGGTGCCACGCGTCTAGGAAAATGTTTTGCTGAATTGACTTAGTGTCAAATTTTACTAATGTGGTAGACCGTTTGAATCTATATGTTTTTGGGTAGTCAAATCCTTGCGATGACAAGAGTGCACATAACCAAAATGTTGAAAGGTCTCAACAAACGAGGTTTGTGTTTTGGATTGCTTGATGCGCAGAGTTTGACGGTGGAAGATTTCTGTAAAACTTTGTTGATGGTTTTGGACTTCTCAATTTATCGATGTTGATTAGCCTTCTCCTTCATGGTTTCTTGCATTTTTGCAAGGGTTTCACGAGTTTCCTCCTAGATTATAGAAAATTGTTGTCAGTGGGTGTTGACGACAAGGATGGTTTTCTAGGTCTAAATGTGGATTGATGCGTTTGGTTTTGCTCAGTAGAACACCTGAAACGTCATTTTCCCCGTTGTGACAATGTTTCTCTTGGTCTATAGGTTAATTGTATGCCAACTCGGTGACCAATAGCTTGATTACCCAGTCTGTGCTGTGAGGTTTGCTCAAGGTTTGAAGGAGTTGTTTCATCATTTGGTTTATGCGCTTGGTTTGTCCATCGGTTTGCACATGGAACATAGTTGCAAGTTTGAGTCGATTGCCATACCGCAGCATCAAATCTCGTCAGAATTGGCTGGTACACTGCGCATCTTGATCATTTGTAATCGACCACGGGATCCCATTCAATCGGATAATTTGGTCAAGGAACTATCGTGCTACCCCTTTGGCTGTTACACTCGTACTGGTTGTAATGATGTGCGCCATCTTTAAGAACCTGTCAATGACTATGAGTAAGGCATCAAACCCTTGGGTGTGACGGGCAATCTTGTCACAAAATCCATAGACATGTCGGCTTTTTGGGTATTGACAGTGGTTGTAGAAAACCAAGGGGTTTGTGCATCGACGTTTTTTTCTCTTGCATAAGTCGCAAAGTTTGCAGAAGTTTGCACCGTCAATCCCCATCTTCTCCCACCTATAGTACTTGCCATGATTTTTCAAAGTCATTTCGGCTCCAAAGTGGCCTCCACGTTGTGACATTCCCCGAGGAGCATGCGTTAATTTGCCTAAACGTTGGAGACGACGACATGATTTTCTTGCTTTCTATGCCAATAAGATCTTTGTAGATTGGAAAGTGGCACTTTGTTGTGTCGTAGACTCCCTGGTCCTCGTTGCCACATGCAAATATCTTTGTTATGTTTGGATCTGTCTTAATCTATAGTGCATTGAACTCCCTGAAATCGAGTCAAAAGCTCCACGCGTCCAGTAGATTTGTCCTCCAGATATGATACTCAATTTTAAAATCAAAGTTGGCCTGAAGGAACTCCATCCATTGCGTTTGAATTCCAGTGATATTCGGCTTCGTTTTTTGGTATTTGAGGGTGCGAAGATTTGCTCGAACCACACATTTGAGGCACTCCAAATAGCAATGGATAAATGTTTTAAGGCGAAAGAAACCACATGCATTTCCTTCTTATGGACGACGTAATTCAGCTTCGCTCGGTGTAGCTTCCGCAAAAATACACGCAATGGGCTGTTCTCCACCACTATTCTCTTATAGGGTTACAACTGCGATTGCACAATTGGAGGAATTTGTGGCGATGATGTTGTCAACCATTGGATCTTCCAATTGCAAGGTTGGCGCCAAGGTCACAGCTCTACGTAAAAACGTAATAGAATACTGTTCACTGTGTCCCCAAATGTAGTCGCAATACTTGCAGTTAAGATCAAAAAGAGACGCTGACACGTGAGTGAAAGCTTTCATAACCTTTTGATAACAGTTGCAAAATCGAGGGAAAACTTGTACGTCTCATGCTTTTGTTAGAATTGGACGATGCCCCATTACACATATCTTTCATGGATCCATGGATATCTGTCCACCGCAAATGATGTGACCAAGATACTCAATTGACAGTTGAACAAAGTCAAACTTTGTGAGTTTCCCATAGACTTCCTGTCGGGGGACGTCGAGCACATGTTGGAGATATCATCATTGTTGTTCAAGTATTCGGCTCTGCAAGAGGATGTCGTCTAGGTACACCAAAATGAACTTGTCAAGGTATGGACAAAACTGCTTTTCATCGCTACCATGAATGTTGTGGGGGCATTTGTGAGTCTAAATGGCATAAATGTGATCTCAAAGCGTCAATATCACGTTCAAAAAGCTTGTTTCTCAACATCCACCTCAGTGATGCACATCTGGTTGTAGCCTCTTCGTAGGTTGATTTTGGTGAAAAGTCTTCCTTTGCACAGTTGGTCAAAAAGCTCGTCTGCCCCAAGTAGAGGGAAGTGGTTTCTTTTTGTGATGTGTTTAAATGCTTGGTGGTCCACGTTCATCCGTGTTTTGCCAGTTTCCATTTATACGAATAGTACTAGTGCGACGTATGAAGCAATAAAGGGTCAATTGAACACCTCGACTAGCATGTTGTCTAGTTTTTGCTTCAGCATTGTAAGTTTGTGGTCACTTATGTGGTCGTATCCTTTTAAGTTCGGTGTTCTGCTAAGTTTGAGCTCAATTTGATGGTCGATGTTGTGTGTGGAGGGAAGCTTCTAAAGTAGCTTATAAGGAAAAATCCCTTCAAACTATTTGAGGAATGGTGCAAACCCCTCAAGCACGTTTGCAAACTTCCACACAAATGAGGCAAATGAGGCTGATAAAGCTGATTCAACAGCAACGGCGACTGATTTGATGTATGGGCTATTGGGATCCATGTAAACAAACCATGCTTTGGCTTCTCTCCTCAGGTGTATTTTGCCATGCTGAGCAAGATCGGCGTAGCTCGTGGTCGTTCTACTCGTGCATTTACACCTCCTTCTTTTTTGTCCCTTTTTGCTACCCTATTGTTGCTTACGGATTGTCAAAAGTGATAAGGATATCTGTTACACGATTTGTACAATGTAAACTACGTCTCTACTCCACTTGGCTTGCACGTTTTCCTTATACAAGAAATCTTTGGAAAGTCACCTTGTAGTCTCTCATTGGGCAAGATCTCGAAACAATAACTCCCTTCAGATCCTTAATTTGCAGTCATAATGGCTGCTTTGATCAACGGATGCGATGTTGTCTATCCACGGTTTTTCCTTCAAAAGCCTCAATTTTGAACTTCAAACCCAGTTTTTTCTTCCGTTGATCAGACAAACGTCTGAGATGTAGCTCTATCAAGTAATACCAGCAAGGATTTGCAACTTTGGCAACCCCTTGGTTTTGCTTTCAGCATTATCGTTGGCCGGTTATCCTTGAATACCTCGTTGAATTTTTGGATCTCAGCAACCTGCGTATGAATCAATGGTTGCCGTTCAAGTAGGCGATGGTTCACCGTAGATTTTTTGCTCGTGGCATGAGTTTTCCCATCCACTCCTGCCCTCTTCCGCTTTGTAACTCTTTTTCTTCTATCTTCCTCTTTTTCTGCTACTTTCCCTTCTCTTGATTTTGTTTGATGTAGTTCCTTGCAATGTGTCTGATTTTTCCACAGTTATAGCATTTCTCTAGATCTCCTTTTTGCTCAATGGCGTCCACTTTGATGATATTTGAGTTCTCCAAGTTCTGTAACATATGCTTGCTATTCTAGTGCGGTTGATACCTGAGGTGCTCGCCGTAGGATTCGTTGATCTTTGAGTTAAAATCAGCACAGTGGATGGGTTCGACAGCTCCGATGATCCATGGCAAATTGTTGGTTGCATTTCAAATCGCGGGTGCACTGCAAACATTCCACTTGAGGCCGTTGTTCTAGTGGAAACAATGTTTTTTCGCTTTGTGTAACAGCTCTGTCCCAAGGTCTGCGAATTTCTCGCTGGTGGAGATGCGCTGAAAGACACGTGTGTGTTTCAAGTCAATGTGGGAATTCATCTTGTGCTTTGTCTGGGTCGATGCGCTTGCTTTGCCTGGGTCGATGCGCTTTGATACCAAGTGTTACACAAGCGGAAGTGAGGTGGTTAACAGTTGAAATCGGGGTTTGTCACTTTTCACAAGTTTGGGGTCAGTTGGGTATCTTTGAAAAGCGTAAAGAAAACTACGATGTTCCAAGTGTTAAAAATCGATTGTGTATACAAAATTGGCAAAAACAAGAGAATGAGGCTGCGAAGAGCCGTTTTGCATTTCCGCAGTCCACGTGATGGGATGTCATGTTCTGATTTGTGGACTTGAGAATTCCTGCTTCGGTTTGACATGGGACTTCAAGGTTTGAATAAGAGTTTGCAAGATTTATCAAAGTCACTTGAGAGATTTTCGCACGTAGTCTTAAAATTTCAAGTAACACTGTGAATGGTTTTTGGTGACTTTGAGAAATGGCCGAAAAGTGGTCTTCTGGTGAGTTCAAGAGTTTTAGGGTATTTGGAAGAATTCCCTACGAGCACTCAAAAGCCCAAATGCGACTAAGTCGCAAATTATACCAGAAAAAGCCAAACAAAAAATAGGTTGCTTGTGAGTTTAGGCACTCGTGTTTGCCCATATGCGTAACATATACATAAGTAGATTTGAGATTAAACAGCTCAAATTACATGGATCAAATTCCTTGTTACTCTCTCAGACCTTAAACCTCTACATGATTGATTAAAAAAAGTTCATGGTTGATAACCAAGATAAAGGTTTATGCTTACATCAACACTAGAGAAGAATCTGTAAAAGCTTTTGTGTGAAGAAACAATGTCTTTCACGTTTTTGTAAAACAATATTTTTTCGTACAATCTATTACAGAAATAATCAATTTTGGGACTATATGGAACTCTAGACACATCTATTTATGATAAATTCTAACTCAAATTTCAGTAATTCAAAATAGTCTTAACATCATGTTATAAATGTTATACTTTGAGTTCTTCGATTGAATTCTCCTTTCATTTGTATTTTATCCAATAGGATTTTTTTTACTTAAACATATCAACAAGATAAATAAATGATAAAAATTGTGAGATGGTGAAATCAAAATACAATAGACGAGAAGCCTTAGAGCATACACATATCTGTCGCATGGTGGATGTGGGGTGGATTTGGGGGAATAGCTTGAATTGTATCCGAGAATGTTAGCACCCATGTCCATCCCAGAAACATTCTAAGTCTTGAATTAAGGCAATCCCAAACTTGTAGATAAATATTTAGGAAGTGTCTCATGTAGCAAATGTGTAAAAAGTTTCAAATAATGACCCAAGTTTCTATTTCAAGCAATGAATAGCATCCCAAGTTTGCACAATCAATGACAATCTTGTCTTTCATGCTTAGAATACGATTTGATCATGTAACCAAACTCATGCAAAAATGCTGGATTATCTACAACCTCTTCCCTTTAACATGTGAGTGGAATGAGGAAATCATTGATGTCAGATAAGTACAAGTGGGATGGCTAAAATTGGCATCTTGCATATGGGAGCTAGATGATGGTTGTGTAGAGTCATTGATTCCTAGAGATTTCTTAGAAGAAGGAACAAGGCCTGCACAATGCAGGTAGCTTGTGCCGAGACGATAGTTTCAAGACATTTTTGTGTCAATACGTGTGGAAAACATTATTGGAAAAATTATGTGAACACTTGTGACACACGCCATACAATGAAACCATATAAGAAATCCTTTGAAGGCAATTTGCAGCCCCTTCATGGGACAAAAAAACTGTGGACAAACATCTCACTACACTTCATGAGTGGTCTCCCATAGATTAACTTTACAAGGACCACATTACCTTTGGTGGTGAACAAGATTGCAAACTAACACATTTTATCTCATGGATGATGAAGACTGCGACAATGATTTTACTATCATGGTACATGTCATAAAATGTACGTAGGTGCCATCATGTATAGTCATGGTCTTTGAAACGCATATCACTTCCACAAATGATTAGGAAATTTCCAGGAGCAAGGGGGTATGTCTTTTGGTTTTGTTTGGATACCACCTCTAAGAGGATGAGAAATCAGATTGCACCAACTAGATCATAGAGCAAGCATTACATGACATTCTTGTGGAAAACTGTTAGATATAGGATTGTGAGCTACCATGGACAAAGGTTGCCTCCAACACCACACTCCAAACCTCAATAAAAGGCATCTCTTAGAACGTCTGTATGGATTGTACTTGGAGTATCCCTCAAACATGGCGTTGACAACAGACCTACAAGTTATGCAGTGGTCCAAACATGAAAGCATAAGAGGTAGCAAACAAATTCGAAGTTAATGACAAGACTGCGTAAGATTCAGCTTATAATAACAATAATAATGCTCAAGCCTTGGTGGGTGGACTCACGAAGCATCTAAATCCCAAAAGCAAGCTTCCCCAAATTTACAAAGGTAAACACGGTCCATGGAGAAGAATAAAGCACCATAAAACAGTTTGACCTCATAATGGAGTGGTGCTATGGAAGACACAAGTCAAGACAGCAATAACACTATTACGGTGAATTAAGATGCATATTTGCATGTACAGATTATCCTCTAGGTAAAAAAGCATCTTAATTTGAACTAAGAAAGAGTGCATTTGATGTGGGGAAAAGAAAGATACATTTTTATATAGTTGGCTATTGCACCTACAGATAACAATAGGCAAAGATTTATATCCACCAAGTATGGCACATCAACATTATCCCCAACAACAGCCTTAACTCCCCTATATGTAAATTACGTAGATGATTCAATATTCCATTGAATTCATGGATAATTTTGAGTAAAGGAAGAAAGGCATTCATAGTTTAGCCAAGGTCCCTTCTAGTGTACCTTTAAACAATAGTCAAGCTTAAAGCACTCAAACTATCAAAGCTAAGTTATTGTAAAAAGATTGAGATCTTATTTGTTTTAATAGATGCTCACAATGCATAATTCATAATGCATGTTATCTTTGTCGTTTGGCCATAGGTAAGGGATTCGTATTGCCAAAGGGGTCTCCGCCGGCCATGGAGAGTCATACATAAGAAATGTTTTTGGTTGTCCTATTCCTGCAAATCTTAGACAAAGAGTTTCAAGGTCTCCATGTTATGGTCCATCAAAACTAAACACTCATAAATAGCCCAAATCTTGTTGCATTCAAAGACTTGCCTCATACACGTCCATTCCAACAGAAAAAATCATCAGAAGCAGTCTTTTCTACAGTTACATGTAGGAGTCACATGGCAACAAAACTTGTCAATAGAACCAGGCTTGCTCATAGGAAACCTTCAAGCAAAACTCAAGATGTAATCCAAAAACCAAGGGGTCAAGATTTGAAATGTTTATTGAGAAACCTTGTTGTGGAGCCCACTCATCGTTTACCCCTTCACTCAAATGAACTTTAAAAAACTTGAGAATAAATACAGATTGTCCTTTTTCAAAGAAAGATACGTCTTTTGTTTTATTTCTTCATAATTTTCACTTGAATGTTCACGTGAAAAATTCTTTTGTAGATATTGAATTTTGATGTCAATAAATCATGTTTTCCTTAGAATGGCAATGAAGTTCAAGAAAGAGTAGCTACAACTATCATGGAGTTATCATAAAGATGGTCATCCAATTGCAAATAAACATTCATGCTCTCGAAAATGATGATGCTTGTGAATTTGGCGTCTACTAAAAAAAGATGGTTTATAAATGACTAGAAAAAGGAGTACAAAACAATGATGTTTGGAAGCTTATTTTGAGAACATACACCATATGGGGTATAGGTTACAAAGATTCCAGCATTCACTCAAATAAAATCACAAGACCCCTTTTCATGTTCATAAGTAACAGTGTTGATATAGATCAATTAATTCCACATTGTGTATGTACTCATAAATGCAGACAACACAAATTTAGTTAAGTTTTTCTACATTTTATTGATGCAATGCATTTCATGAAAGATTCTTTACCTTGAGCTTAAGTACCTACAAGAACTGTATTCAGAATCATGGATTACTTCGTTCTATACATGAAATCATAACTTGCATTCTTGTAGCGGGTGGGCCGGTTTTGCCCTCCCTCCTCGCTGAAGCAAGGGGTGGTTGTGCACCACCCCTCGCAACAGCGAGGGCTGGCCAGCTCTTTGCTGCCGCCGGCCTGTTCCCTGCCGGCCGGCAAGACGGCCAGCGGTCGGCCAAGCGACCGGCCGACCAGCCGCCAGCCGCCGATTGCGGCCTTAGCCCGATCGGCGGCTGAGGGGGCAATAGGGCCTCAAGGGTGAGGCCTCGTGGCCTCCTACTCTCGCCCCCCCTTGCCCTCCTTGCAAACAAGAAATTGAGTACGAGGGATAGGGGGAGTGAGGGTGAGGACAAGAGGATTGGCACAAAATCGCCACTGTGCCTCACACGCAATGATCTCGCGATAGAACAACAAAACTTAATTTAAAGATTGTTTACGATGAACTTTGACATAAAACAAACAAAATAGCTCGTGCAAACACACGACTTTGAGGCAAAAACCCTTAGTTTGGGTCCCAAAACCAGGGGGAAGGGTTAAAACGGAAATGGGCCTTCGGAGACTCGAAGTATTTCTATCTCCCTTCTCTGGGTTCTTGATGATGATTTCCCCTCAGTCTTACGAAGGGGGCAAACCCTTGACGCGGACTGAGAACGCCATTCTGTAAACTTTGACGACGACTTCAAAGCATGATAATGAGATTTGACCCGTTACAATGGTTCTCAAAGCGAGACGACCCCCGCAACCAGGAGTTTGACAGAAACATCGGCTACAACATACATAAAACGCCAATGGCAGCTATAAGCAACAACAGAAATGCCAGAAGGGACTACGGCATCCACGCGTCACCGTTTTAAGCATCGTAAATTGCATTTGAAAGTTAGAGAAGAGCTCTATTTTTTGGGACTTCATCTTCACAGTTTCTTCTCCATCCTAGTGGTCTAGGGGAAAATTGTTGGGATGGGATAGGGAGTACCCACCCCTTAAACTTCTTAAATTTCCCCTCTTCACAAGGCTCGTCTCGCTCCTCATTAACCTAAAATTAAGGCAGCGCTTTTCTTCAATACTAGAGACTCACACGGCGTGAGAGAAAAGGAAAAAGAAGAAAACAGCTACTTGGGGAATTTATAGAGGTCGTGAAATTGCCGAGGAGAACAAGAAAGGTGCCTTCAAGGGGGGGCAAGGTGTGCCAAGAAGAGGCAAGAAGAGACCAAGGAAGACTAGAAGAGAAGAAGAGAAGAAGACAAGAGGAAAATTTGTCTGTTTCTTCTTCCCTGTGTACTTGCTTGTTTTGTTGCTCTTTGTCCTAGTTTTTCTAGCGATACTCACACTTCTTGTTGTTCCCTTGCATTGTTATTTTCTGTTTTCCTTTATCCTAATTGCTTCCAAATGCCGTGAGTCACGGCTTAGGAGGACTAGTTTCAAGACCCACGACCTTGTGCCGACGTGGCGGCCTAGGAACATGGAAAACAACTTTATATTTCCCTCACCAATTGTAAGAGCAAGGAGTTTGTGGGAGACGATTCCTCTTTAGCGTTTTGGGGTGATCCTCACGAAGGTCTTCACGTGCTACTTGCAAGGGCAACGAGATGGAAAGTGCCAAACCATCAAAGACCAACAAGGGAAAGGTGGTGTTTTCCTCACCACAGGCTCTTGGTAGACTCAAAACTTTGGGAGGCGCCGCCGCAAGCACGGTTGCCACCTCAAGGCAACCGTACTGCCAAAGGCAACCGTATGGCCAAAGGCATCCGACGGCAACCTTGACGATATCGACAAGCATGCGGGGCAAAAAAGGTCCTCGATGAGCACGTTCGCCCACACGTGGGCGACCCCTACACGAAAGACAATGCAATGGAGGAGGATCCTCCGGAGGAGGACCCCAAGAAAGAGCACGACGCAGACGATGGCGAAGACGATGAGGATCGCAACCATTGCCATCGTTGTGCGGCTAAATCTAGCCAATTTCTCAAGAAGGGCAAGGTATCCGCCGCATAGCCTAAAGCTGTAGACGTAAGTGAGACTGCCGAGAGCAACAAGGGCGCTAAAAGGAGCCACACGGAGAGTTTCCATGAGAACAAGCCAGATGACGTCGCCGCGAAGGAAATCTGCGATGACCGTCGTAGGCTCGCGGAGTTTGCTGCTAGGCGGCAGGCCGAATAGAGATCACCACCTATGGTGGAGATGTTACACGATTTGGAGGAATGGGGGCAGACCCCTCTTCCTACGATGTGGCTGCAATGGGGCAAGGGAGCACCCACTCAAGCGTTGTCGCCGAGGACAGTCGCCTCTAAGAGATTGGACTCCTTGAAGGCATGTGCGCAAACCGTACCCTATTATAGTGGGTAAGAGTGCACGGACAACGCAAGGCCTTTGAGGCTATCGCCGATGCTCTGAAAACATGAGTGCTCAAGTTCGCGTTTGCCAACCTACTCGACCACAGCAGGCAGAGCACCACGGACATCATTCGTGATCGCCAGCTGTAGTGCCTGGCTGTCCATGAGGCAAGCCGCCGATGCAATGACCTCGACAAGGCGTTAGAGAGCATGATCGAGAAGCAAATAGAGCAGAAAGCGTAGCATGCCGCTGCTGCAGATGCCACTACCGGTGGTAGCAATGGCTTGCCTACCTTGATGACTTCGGGTTCAATCATGAACACATCCTCCTTGTACAGTAAAGAGATCTTCTAGAAGTGCGTGAAACTGATCGACTTGCTGAATCGCATGAAGCATGTTTTATGCGTCCACAAGGCTTTACTCAGCTAGTGGGGCGACCTTGCCATGATGCGACTTGCAGACAAACTCTTCAATTATGTGGGCAAGGAGAGGACTACGCAGCAGCCGCACCTCGAGTTGCAGCCTATGCCGTCCGAGACCTTCTACGCGATCATGCACAAGAATTGTACCCAACATGAGGAGGCGCAGCGTGCCTTCCACAAGATCAAGGACTTCAAGCAGCTTTGCAGGTCGCTCAAATCCTACTTGAGCAAGTTCTCCGCACTCGTGGAGGAAGCCGAAAGTTTCACCGAGGGCGATGGGACTCAAATCTTCAAGTACCCAGATTTTATGCTACTTGAGTACTTGCGTGATGGTCTTGCTTGCGAGAAGCTGAAGGACAAGACCACCACATTAACCATTGGCCAAGCTTGGACATGCTGAAATGCACTACGCGACTACATGAGTAAAGTGTATTCGTTGAACCCGAAGAACTACTCTGATGCACGACCAAACGCACGTGCACAATAAGGCCGCAACATGTGCATGGAAATTGTAGGGGCTCATGGGTCAGCTAGACAACGAGTCTGGGCAAAGGGTAAGCATCTTGCAAATCCTGTAGCTAAGAAGGGTGGTGCATACGAGGGCCCCAAAAACAAGCGCAGCCGGGAGAATGATGAGTTGCAGGCGGCACGTGAGCGTCGTAACGCATCCTTTCGCAAAGGGCTCTGCCACAATAGGGCACAGTTCCCTCAAGCTGTTAGTGGTGAACAAGAGGCCACAACGTTAGTTGTAATAGCAGCACCTCGTGGGGATGATGTAGGAGGAGGTTGCGGACGTGGTCGTGGACAGGGTCACGGATGCGACAATGGGCCCGGTTGTGGTAACGGACAAAGCCGTTGGGCAGGTTTTCCTTACCAATGAGTGACGTTAGCTGGGACCACTCAAAGGTAAAACTGGATCACGAGTGTGGGTTCATGTTTTCAGATGAGGATGTTAAGCAATTTGAGTTTTTGAAGAGTTCAAATTTCACTGTTGTTTTTTCTCCTCTTGTTGAACCACATTCGCGATACCTTTGAGTTTTTGACAAATTCAAACTGGGTCGATGACATCGACCCAGTCATATATAAAGACACTAAGGTGCTAGTCGAATTCACACGTGCCTACAAGATGTGGACTCCAGTGGTGTAATCATGGGAGTTGCAATGCCCGTTGTGTAGTTTTTGTGTTTATCACAAACCCGTCTTGCAGTCGTCGAGCTTGTTCACTCGGAAGAGTCGACGTGATAGGACAATGCATTTTGAAGGAAACCTCCTTAGTGCTGTCGGGAACATACTTGCTCACAGTGGAGGAGAAGAATCTTTTGTTAGCATTGGCTTTACTTGACAGGTTGGCCTAAAGTACAAGCCATCGAATGGAGCAGTTGTTGTCCGTGACAACCTTACGGTACCTGTAATCAGTACTTGTAAAGCAAAAATTTGTATTCAACAGTACACACAGAGTGTCACATTGAAGGTTCTCAACCTTCTTGACCCATTTGACATGGTGCTAAGCGATCCGTGGCTCTGTGAGAACAAGGCTCTAATGTGTTTTGAATCAAAGAGTTTGATCCTCCAAAAATGATAGCGCCGCTTTACATTGATTCCAAGTATAGAATCATCACCAACCCAACTTACAGTCCATGCCAGCTCGTCCACGATGCAAGACAAGAGACGTATTGGACAAGGTTGTCTATACGTCTTGGCACACCTGCAAAATCTTGAGGAAAACGTAAAGGAAAACACACCACAAGAGATAAAATCTCTATTGGCGGAGTTCTTGGATGTATTCAAAGACCCACGGACTCGGCTTCCACCAAAAAGACACATGTGCCACATGATTCTGCTGCAACCAGAGGCCACATCTCCGTTTAGACACATGTATCGCCTTAGTCCAACAGAAAGGCAAGAGTCCGAACGCCAAATCAAAGAGTACCTTCCAAGAGAGTGGATAGAGCCCAGTAGCTCGCCGTATAGTGCGCTGATCCCTTTTCTGAACAAAAAGGAAGGTGGTTTATGCATGTGCGTGGATTATTGAGCGTTCAACAAGCAAACGGTGAAAAATCATTTCCCCTTACCGTAGATCGAAGACCTTTTTGACTAACCGCAAGGAGAAAAGGCATTTTTGTCCTCGATTTGTCTCAAGGGTACCATCAAACCCGCATCACGGAAGATGATGAGCGCAATACCACGTTTTGAAAGTACATGGGACATTATGAGTTCTAAGTCTTATGTTTCGGGTTTACAAACGCCTTGGTAACCTTCCAAGGAGAATTGAACAAAACGTTTGCCAAGCAAATTATACACTTTGTCTTGGTTGACCTGGACGACATCCTAGTTTTCTACAAATCAATGGAAGAGCACATAGATAATTTGCGCAAAGTTTTTGAAATCCTTTCGGAACAAACGTTCTATGCAAAAGTGAGCAAGTGCAAGTTTGCACAAGATGAGCTCGAATACCTTGGACACATCGTTGGCAATGACGGCATCCGTGTTGACCCACAAAAGGTCCAAGCTGTTACAGAGTGGCCACATCTCAAAAGGTCCGGGCAGATTTGGTCTTTCTTCAACCTTGCAAACTACTTTTGATGGTTATGCAAGGGTATTTGACCCTGGTAGCACCGTTAACTAGGCTCACGTGAAAAGATGTGCATTAATAATGGACATTTGATTGCGAGAACACTTTTATCAAAGTCAAAGAGCTTCTATCCACGGTGTCCATCCCACCTTTTCCGCATCTGTCGCAACAGTGGGAGGTTCAATGTGATGCGATGGTAGTAGGACTTGGAGTTGTCCTCATGCAAAACGGTTACCCAGTTGCGTATGAGAGCCTGAAGCTCATCCGTGTGCAAACCTGGTACAAGACTAGGAATGAAGAGCTCCTTGCGGCAGTACACGCTTTCAAGATGTGGTGTTGCTACCTCAAGGATGCTGAAGGGGATGTGACGGTCATGACCAATCATAATCCATTGGTCTTTTTCAAAACGCAATCAAACCTATCAAGAAGACAGGCGCGTTGGAGCGAATAATTGAGCCGATTCTTGTTCACATGGGAATATTGGCCAGGACGCACTAATGTGGCCGATCCACTAAGCCAACAGCTTGTGAAAATCAAAGGAACCACCGAGGTGAGTGGGTGTTTTATGCCCATCACAAAAGCAACCATATAGACAACAGATCCCCCTGCACCTTTGTGGAAACCACCACAAGAGATCATCCATTACAACGGTTTTTTAAACAAGATCCAAATGGGCTACACCATGGATTCTTGGTTTCAAAACTCTCAAATTCTGGACAAGTATGGCTTGGTGAAGGCCGCAGGATTCTACTTGCAAGGAAAACAAGTTGTGCAAACCTCGGGAGACCTTTGAGCAAAGGTTATCTCCCAATCCCATGACCCGCCGGTCGCGGGTCATGTGGGACCCTGAAAGTCCAGACAAGCACTCTCGGACCACTATTGGTGGCCCGGATGGAGTGTCGATGTCTGTAAGTATTGCATGACATGCGAACCATGTCTTCGGAATAAGGCTAGTAAGAAGAAGCCTGCTAGACTCCTACAACAGCTTCCCATTCCTTGGACTCTATGGGAGTGCATCAGCATGGACATCATTACTGTTCTTTTGGAAATGACTCGTGGCCACGATGCAATACTAATGGTCGTGCATATATTGATGAAGATGACACAATTCATTTTGACAACCACTGACGTGAACGCAGAGGAGGTCGCTTGTCTCTTCTTTGAGGTTGTCCTAAAGTACCATGGCTTGCCGTTGCGCATTAACTCCGTTCGAGATAAAAAATTTGCAAGTAAGTTTTGGCAAATGGTACAAATAGTACTTTGGTAGTGAGTCGCAAATGTCGACTACATTTCACCCTCAAACTGTCGGACAAATAGAGCGCATGAATCGCACTATAAAGCAGATGCTCCAAATGTACGTGCGCCCTGCCATAAACGAGTGGGACGGATTCCTACATCGATAAAGTTTGCGCTGAACAACTACCTGAATGAGTTTACACAGTTCACACTGTTCGTGTTTAACAGTGGTCGGCATCTAGTTGTACCCTCTTTGTTGGTTAAGAGTGGGAGTATGGGAGGGCAGGCTCCTTCCGCTCAAGCCTTTGCCGAGCGCATTAACTCATTGCTACAAGAGGCGAAGGTTCACCTTCAAGTAGCTTTGCAGCGTCAAAAGGCATATGCTGACAAAGGTTGCCGAGAGGTCTGGTTTGACAGCAGTGACAAAGTGTTGCTTAGCACTAAAAACCTTCGGCCGAACTCGCCAAGGGCAATAAAGGTTTTACCAAAGTGGATTGGGCCATTTCCCATTGTTGTACTCAACGGGCCAGTGGCATACCGATTGCTACATCCGCTGAGTATGAAGATATATGACTTGTTTCATATGAGCCTACTGGCTCCACACATGGCAGAAGGAACGGTTTTGCCACCGCAAGCAATTCTTGCTGTCGACGGCCAATACAAAGTCCTTCACCTACACAAGCACCGAGAGCGTACTCTTTAATCGCACGTTGTTAGGGAGTACCTCGGTCATTGGGCCAGTTGTGCACCTGAATATTATTCATGGGAGCCCAAATCTAGGTTGCCCACAGGAATCGTCAACGAATACTAGAGCAAGCTTGTAGCTCGCATAGATCGACGTGTGGCAGGAGGTACCACCTCAACGCAGAAAAAGTAAACAACATTTTAAGAGTGCAACATTCATAGACAACGACCACAGGAGGTTGGGGACTCCCAATATGGTTTTTGCGTGGACACTCTAGCCTAAAGGATGCAGATCGCTAGTCGTGATGACTCACAAGCTGCACCTTACGCGCATGCACGTGTTCATGGTTGGCTAGTGATTGAAATAACTAAACTTCTTTAACAATGTTTATGACGCACTGAGTGTCAATCTTACTTGTTTTTCATGAACTGTGACGGTTCATGATAAGTGGGGAGGAATGTAGCAAAAGGGCTAGTTTGGCCGTCCCTCCTTGGTGATGCGTGGGGTGGTTGCGCACCATCCCTCGTTATTGCAACGCCTGGCTGGCGGCTAGAACTTCACTGATCGCTGGTCAAATCACTGGCGGCTGGCTAGACGGCCAGCGGCCGTCCAAGCAACCGGCCGGCCACCGGCCAGCCAGCCGCCAGCCGCTAATCGCGGCCTCAGCCCAATGTTCCTCCGGAGACTCGAAACATTCGGGTCTCCCTGCTATGGGTCGTTGATGATAATTGCCCCTCATTCCTGCAAAGCAGGTTAAACCCTGAAGCAAACTGAGAACAACATTCTACGAACTCCGACAATGACTTCAGAGCAGGATGAGGAGACTTGACTTGTTACAATTCTAGACAGTCACCACATCTTCATACCATATACACTATTCTTGACTACAACATTGGCACATTAGATTCTTGCTCCAAAGTTTCAGAGTAATGATATTTATGATTATTTTCACAAGATAAAAACAAAAAAAAACATTAAACTTCGTTTTGTTCAAATCAAACGTCAAGATACAATTCGTATCTTTACCATCAACTTCAACAAAGTATACATTTACTTCATCAACATTATTGATGGTTTACAATGAGCAAATCAGAATCACATGGCACCTTGGTAAGGTGATTAAGGGGATTTCCGCCCTATGTTCTAAGTTTAATTTTATATTTTGTAGGAACATCAATCAATATGTACAGGAAAGTAATGGGTTTTATTATCACATTTACCTCAATTAATGGCTTTTTTAGACATTTTGTCTCGATGATTAAATGAAGAATGAAATCTCATACTTTCGAGGAAGAATTAAGCAATAGTTATGCACAAACATGCTAAGAATGAATGATATCAAGCTTGCTTGTGAATTCCTACATCGTGAAAGAGTTTTTGCATCCTATTTTGATGTTGTTTAACTTAAGAGATTCTCTATATAGCCATTCATTTCTATTTTCATAACACTTTTTTGAGGTATAATTATGTTTTTGAACAATGATGAGAATATTTACGAAGCACGTTTATTAATGAAATAAAATGTTTTTTTAAGTCTTCGAAAAAAAAATCCCCAATGTACATTTTTGTGCTTCCTTATAATATCCATAGACACAAGCTCATCATCTTTAGGAATTGAAAGACGCATTACGTGGAGCATGTGAAATACATGAACATGAATTGGAGGATCATAACAAGACCACTTGAATCAATAGTGTTCCAAACTTCTTATTATTCAAAAGTTTAAATGATCGTGTGCTTTCATTATTAATTCACTAATAAGAAAAAACAAATTGAGTGAATTTTTCTATCGTTCAAAGCCAAACAATCCAAAAGTTTTGTGTATAAAAGGTTTCCTTTACATCAAATTACATCCCAAATACATTTGTAGTAGGAATGATTATACAAATTGTATCTCCTTGGTGAGAATGAGCACAAGATTTGAATCATATTCTACAATGGTTTCAAGGAAAAGAAAACATTCATCTTAAAGAAGTTATGTGAGAAGATTATGAGGAGATTTTTGAAACTGAAATAGATCAGAAGTTTTATAACTCTTGTATTGGAAGAATCAAAATATTCAACGTTTTGTTAAGCATAAGATTCATAGACTTAATAACACTTAAGATCCATCTAACTTTCATTCATACGATGTTGTACTTATGCATACAATGAATAAAAAAGAGAACATATAACAATTCAGATCTAAATGAAGGTTTTTTCAGAGCATCTACTTATGAGCTTGAATTTTAATTCATCATTGTAAAACTCCTTATGATCCTGAAACCACCTGTAGACGAATCAGTATGAACCTAAAAAACGTTTTTCATCATGTTTCACAAAATTTAAATCTAAAACAGGTATAAATAATTTTTCATTAATTTCTTGCATGGATCATTACATAAACTCACAAAATCCTAAGTGTATCTAATCATAATGTTTGCGATTGAATTTCATGAAAGAACATTTCAAATTTCATTTCATTTTCAAAAACAATTCTATCTTTAACGTTCTATGTAAGGTTTGTTCTAATTGATAACATTTCTTGAACTTAACTTTTGGATAACATAAATAACATTTTATAGAGCAACCTGGAGAAAATGAGAAACCGTTTCAAATCTATCATCTCATTCAATTTTGTAACATGAATATTACCTTATCAATTCTATTCATGTTCATATGAACATTCTGAAAACTAACTATTCGATGTCATTTAATTCAATCATACCATATATGTTTCATGAAGGAGATGGTATTAGAAAACAAATTCCAAAAAAATACCCATAAAAAAAAGAAAAGGTTGCTATCCTTCATGATACCAAAACTTTGGAAGGGTTACATTATATTTCATATGGGTGAACAGATTTATATTAAACGATACATGCCCTATACCTTTCTAATGCATGATAATGAGCAAGAGACTTTCCTCTTGATGAAAAGTCATGTGTGGCCAATACATTGGAGTGGATCTGGTCAATTAGGATTTCTAAATCCAATAAAACACTAAGATAGTTGTTTCTCATTTCATCATGTCTATAGATACAAAAAACATTAAGAACGGATCTCCACGCGTTACCATTCTTTAACACAACAAATGAAATTGTTTTATTACAGTACGTGTACAAATCATTTTTAGGAATCTAAGAAATCATTTGATCACTTTTATAGATGGGTACTAGAGTAAAACTAATGATAATCTCCATTTTGTTTCCTCAAGAGAGTGAAAAACAAGAACAAGTGTGATCATGAAGCTTACGCAAGAAGGAACACAAAACGTTGCACTAAATAAAACAGGAAGTAATGAAAAACATCCCAAATAGGTCAAATATGTTTGTGTACCCGACTAGAAATTAGGAATACCACATGGTTTTGTAATTATAAAATGTCTCATGGAGATGAACGGTTGTGGTGACCTATATGCTATGATAGTTTCAAGATGATGTTTTGTGTATTCATGCCTTTAACAAAGATTAAACATGAACATAAGATGATGTTATACCTTCCTTGATGTTTACCAAACATGATGTTTCACTATGATTGAGGGGGAATATATGAGCAATTTGGTTTCAAACCTCCTCTCTCGATAATGTGAGGGGTTGAACAATGGTAAACCCTCACTGGATCGAGGGTTGGCCAATAGCTACAAAGGGTCAAATTATTGCTTGTAAGAAGCACACTACATTGATTGATCTCGCAACTGCTAATCATGAAAACGCCGTCACCTAAAATGACTGCAAATTCAGTGAAACTCCAGTGAAAGCGAATTGAGGGCTTTTTGGCATTTTCCTTAAAAATCCCAAACTTTTTCTATGGGCGTAAGAACAAAGAAATTATGTGTATGGAAAATTTTAACAAGAAAGTTTTAAAAAATTTAAGAAGATCAACATGAGAGGATTCATTACAACTCCTTCAAATGGTAAAGGGAAGGATTCTAGAAACTCAGAGAAGGTAGAAATCTACAAATAACATTTAATGAAAGAAAAACAGGATAGCCACTTTGTTTAAAGTTGCAAACATCAACACATACTGCCCTGCACTGAAAATGTTTCCCTTGTCTGAAGATGTCTACATTCCTTTACTGTTCATGACTTGATTTTATGAGATAAGCTGCTTTCCAAAGTCCCTTATTCTACCGCATTGATATGAAGCTACAACAAATCACATTCCTTCAAATACTCAATTTGTGATTATGAAAGAAAATAGGTAAAAAATAGAAGTGTTGAGCTCAAGAAGATCTATCAAGGGTTTCTTATTCTTTTCTGCAGAGATTATACTTGGATGAGAAAACTATCTTCGGCTGTAGAATATGAAGTAAAATCCTTGTTTTGTAATTATTGCCATGTACGAAAAAGAGACGGAGGTGAATTCCCTTGTCGTAAGTTTTTCTTGGACTTCTTTTGGGCTCTTCATCAATACTGGAAAGTCATAAATTAAATATTTCACATTATAAAATATTGGACATGATGTTATTGCCTTTCAATTTCCTCATCTTAATACCATAACAAAGCACCATACATAGAGTGTTGTCTATTACGTTTTATTGGTTGGTGCCTTAAAACGTGCTAGATTTATTTAATCAACTTTGAACCCCTTTATAATGTTGAATAAGAAGAGTGGTTATCATAAAACAATGTTCATGAAATTTTATTCTCCAATGTTTTCTTTTCTTTGCTATTGTTCTCCTCCACATACTCAAAGGTGAAAGAGGAGAGGTTTGAAGCATCTTTGATGAGATATGCATTTTTGGTAAAATAAACAATTGGCTCGTTTGTGCCAAGGAGATTTGTCAAGAATTCACATGCGGCTATTGGATTTTCCCTGTTAATATGAATTGAAGTTTTTCCTGACCTGATGGATCGTTGGTTCATCTTTCCCCGAAATCTTTGTTGAAAGGTTTTCTTTTAATAAGCTACATCATGTATGCCCAAGAATTCATTCTCACATGTTGCTTCATGTAAGGCTAGTTCTACTATGTTTTTGGATGTTAATTGTTATGTTTTGCTACTTTAATGCCTTGAGTAACAATAAAATTCTTTCAAAATATATTGGCTTTGAGCTTTGTCACATCTTTATTTCTAATAAATTCTTTTGTTCTCCTGAACTTCAATCACAATTTTTTTGGCTACTTGGTACTGACTACTCTTATGCTTTGCAACCGTAGTTGATAAATGCATTCCAATTCATATGCCTTTTGATGTGAATGCACCACAGATGCCTCAAAGATTTGTACATGAATCTTGTCTTCTGCTCCGTTTTCACGAGCATCTGCTCCAAATTATAATTCTTGCTACTTTTTCATTGTTGATCTTTGTAAATGTATTGAAGAACGATT
Source organism: Penium margaritaceum (assembly GCA_023375785.1). Lineage (NCBI taxonomy): Eukaryota > Viridiplantae > Streptophyta > Zygnematophyceae > Desmidiales > Peniaceae > Penium > Penium margaritaceum. The sequence goes on along the minus strand of SZWC01000639.1, from coordinate 236,213 downwards.
TCTCAACTCATAAAACTTTCATGTCTTGAACTAATCATTAACACTCTTGAAAGGAATCAAGATTTCCAAGAGAAAGATCAAAATAGATGTCAATACTTGGCTAGCTTTCCTTTACAAGAACAAGATTTTCCTCCTCTTCCATGAATGATGTATTTGATTGATGACACCATTTTTTCAGTTCTTGCATTTTTTAAATATTGTTATGTTTTTTAGATACTTTCGACACAGACTAAGATCATGGAGCCAATGTGACATTAGATGACTGACGTGTTTTAAAACTAGGACATCTTTGTGTTGCTCGAATCAACCACGAACTGGTGACATTCTGAAAGAAGACTAGGAAAGGTTTTGAGGTATACACTAGATGCATTGTTGGCCAGAAATTCCTAGTGCACTAATATTAGATAGAGAATGATTCTATTGAACTGCCTTGTCTAGCTATAGCATAGGAATAGTTGTTACCGAAAATAGATTGAATGGTTTTGATACAAAGTAAAATGTTTCACCTAGCTAGCAATTAACATTCAAACATAAAGACTGACCAAAATGATTCATAAGATAGCACCCTTTAATAACATAGTTCCCTTGCCATTTGCTTTGGCTTTAGCTCTTGCTCTCCGTTGTCTACTTCACATTGTTTGTGTACACAAGCCTACTTTACGTGATGTCTAAAAGGTGCATGAGAAATTCAATTGTAGAAGCTAGAAAGATAACATAAATGCTCATGTTTTGGAATCTTGTTATGAGTGCATCAATTATTCTCCATGAATTAGTGAGGCTAATGTTCTTAACAAGTATATCCTCAGAAACCGATGATGTTAGCTAATGATTTCATACCCTATTAATTATGTGAGGGTGGGATTCCTAACAAAGAGGAACAATAAAATGAGCAATTTCGTTGAATTACATATTGATTTATATATGCACATTCTATAAGTGATTAGTACTTTAAGGGAGCGGATTTGAGGAATGGGCCATAAAAGTCTTCTTCAAGGATATCTGGGTGTCTCAATGTTTTACCATTGATTTTAAAAATGGTAAGTGATGCAGAAATGGTTAATGCACACGAAGCAAAGTATTCAAGAAAAGGAGGTTTAATTCTAGAGTTCAATGTCCATTCAGTGAAGTCCAATGAAGATTCCTGATTTCATGTAGAATTCATTTTCTTATTGAAATACCTCAATCCACAAACATAACTTGTCGACACAAAGTATAATTATCACCACTTCCATTTGATGTATTTGCCTGAAAATCGACATACTATTAACAATATCGAAAGGAAAACGTGCTTTACACATATATAGATGAACATTTGTTTCTAATTTAAAAACGTTTTTGGAGATGTTCCTCATTCATTTGCAATGAGCACAAGCTGTACATGGCTTTTTTTTGCTTTTATGTAAACAATCAACCAAAGAAAAGATCATGTACAAGGATATTTGATTATTTACAAAGGAAATTATTTCCAAGTTTTTCATTGAATACATTTAGCGTAAATGAAAAAGCATCTACTGATTATTTGACCTATAAACATGTTTTTTATAGGGTATTAGTCTATATGTTATGGTTTTTTTTATGAACCTTGTTATTCAAATCTTTGTAGAAATCAAACACAAGATACGTATTATCTAAACGGAATCCGTTGATTCAATGATACAATTATCATGTATGAAAAACATGTTAAATACATTTCCACTTGATCATTTTTGTTTCTGAAAGGGAAGAAACATCAAATGGGAACAATTTGTGACACAAATTCATTTTTTCTTTTAATGAATGAAACGCTTGTTAGATTCTGTAGAGAGTCTGGATGCCATTCTGTAAATCAATAATGGAATGATTTATGTTTACCTTTTCACTCACCTTCACTCACTAGCAAGCCCCTTTTTTAAATAAAATATTAAAACTGCAATGAATATAAAAAATGCACTTTGTTTCCCGAAGTTACTTGAAGTTTTCACACGATTTCATGAAACATATGTGTTTTTACTTATCTCTAGGTGATATTAAAACCAGCAACATAATTAGAGAAATACCCAAGTTGATATGAAAAACTTATCCAACTAAATTCAAATACTTGATTAGGAAGAAAAAAATAGCTTTTTGTTTTTGTTTCCAGTTTCATAATCATACATGATTTCACTCTTTTTTTGTTCCAGTTCAAATGTTTGTTTCGGCTTGATCTTAGGTTAACAAAGTTTTTTTCCTATAGCCCTTTGCAAGAAATCATTCAAAAGGTTTCACATCTTAAGGTGCATGTGCATAGATGCAAAATAAGTGTAGGAATTCTCAGACCCTGACTTATTTGAAGGCTTCTTTGATGGAAATTCATTAACTTGAGACATCTAAACATGTGGATGCCTTTACTTTGTTAGTCTATCATCCTGTTCATCAATTTTTCATGGATCTTACATGTGTGTCTATCTATTCAATGCTAAATCTTGCCTTTTAAAATAGAAAAAAATTCTTCCAACCTCTATCCCTTTCTAGCCCATGATTGAAAGGAGGTAGTTGGTGCAAGTGATAGACTATGGTTGCAAGGATAGTCTTTTGCACAAAATACATGCGGCTCGTAACAAATAGCCGACTAAAATGGCTAAGTTGCATGAAAATCTTCCCAATTTGAAGGGCTTGTTTTGGTATCAGATTACTTCGCACGCCCTTGCATTGGCACCCACCTTGGTACGGGTGAAAGGAAGGGGCTCAAAAATCTCATTTTCCCCTTTGATATCACAATCATACTTGCTTCATTATCTTCTTTGCTTAAATCATTGCTTTGATATCCTTTTCATACCTCTGAAGAGCAACCTTTCCTCACAAGTTTTAAGAGCTTTACCTCTTCCCATGACTATATTTCACGATTCCCCTTTAAAGACTTGACAACTCGAACTCTTGGGTCGTTCTATAGACACATTTGCTTACTCACATCCTCTACTTCTATCTCTTTCTCTCTTTCTCTCTCTATCTCTCTCTCTCTCTCTATTCCTCTCTTTCTCTCTGTTTCTCTCTCTCTCTCTTTCTCCCTCTCTCTCTCTCTCTATCTCTCTCTCTCTCTCTCTATCTCTATCTCTCTCTCTCTCTCTCTCTCTCTCTCTCTCTCTCTCTCTCTTTCTCTTGCTTTAATGTTCATGTTCTAACATGGCATCAGCTCCATGATCAAGCTTATTTGCCGTGCCTTGCTGGTTATGCTTTTTTCATGGTGATGTCTGGTGTGGTGACTCCAATGGTACCACCAACAACTATTGCCCACATCTACCATTGTCATGAATGCTCACATTGATTGCTATCGTTGTTGACTGCCTTCTTTTTCCACCTTTTCCATTGTAGTGAGCTCACCCTTGCCCTTGTCGATGTACTTCCTTGAAGACTTCCATTTTCCATCTTGCCATCAACCAGGTCTACCCCTTTAGGGGCTTTCATTTCCTTCCCAACCCCTTCCGCTCCTCCTCCCCCCCCCTTCCGCTTTCCCTCCCTCACTTTTTGCCATTTTATTACTCTCTCCTTTGCATTATTTTTCATCCCTAATTTCTATTATTTATCTAAAATTCCTAATTGAATTTTCCTCATGTTCTTTGTGTAGGTATGGTCTACATTGCATGCTTTCCCTTGCTCCTTGTACTGTCCCCATTGGGGAGCTGCACTCTTATGTTTTTTCATCAACATCTACGACAGTTCTACACGCTCTTAGGCCCTAGGATTTGGCTCTTAGAACTTGGACATAGGGCCCAAGATACAAGCTGTTGAAGCTCTTTGTTATAGGATCTCAGCATGAATTGTAAACTCTATAGTTAGGATTGTTAATGGAAGCCTCGATAGTTACTCATTCCCTCCTTGGTCATTGTTCCATTCTTACCTTTTTTCATGAGCCTTGGGAACCAGCCCCTAATATTGAAGTTAGCTTAAAAACCTCTTAACCTTGCCTTTACCGCAACTTAGGAACCCCCCACTGATTCTTTTCTCAGTTGTAAACGACCCCAACCTCTCCTTTCCTTCTCCTCTCTCTCTCTCTCCTCATGCCACTGATCTCCTTTTCCACCAACCCCATTCTCCCTCCTACTCTTTACCTCCACACTCTTTTTCTTAGTAACCTCCTTTCCCCCTCAACTCCAAAATCTCTCAAACCTCCTTCCTCCTCTTCTACTCCCTCATCCTCTCCCCTCACCACTCATGTCTACACCCTCACCCTAACCTAGTGTGTATTCATATACTCCTCTCTTGCCCGTGTCTTCCTTTTCCCCTCCCTCCCACGACCTCCCCATAGTTCTTTACCACCCCATGTCTCTTTTCTATGAAAACTTACCTTTGTTTCTTTGCTCTATCCTCTTTTTGTGCTTCCCATCCTCTCCTTGCCCCTTTTCCCTCTCTATCCCCTACCTGCTCTTCATGTGATCCAACCTGCCTTTGCCCCTTGGCAACCACCTCTCTCTTACTCTCTCCTTGTCCATTTTTCTCCCATTCCCTCGCTCTTTCCCTTTTCAATCCATTTTCTCTCTCTCCCTTCCTCTCTCCAACTGTCCTCTTTATCAACCTCTCTCTCTCTCTCTCTATCTCTATCTCTCTCTCTCTCTCTCTCTATTTTTCTCTCTCTCTCTTCATCTCTATATCTCTCTCTCTCTCTTTATCTCCATCACTCTCTCTTTTTCTCTCTCTCTCTATCTCCATCTCTCTCTCTATCTCTCTCTCTCTCTCTCTCTCTCTCTCTCTCTCCC
>SZWC01000639.1:208205-230812 GCA_023375785.1 Penium margaritaceum | reverse complement strand
CCCTCTCTCTCTCTCTCTCTCTCTCTCTCTCTATCTCTCTCTCTCTCTCTCTTCCTCCATAACTTTCCATCCCTCTTAACTTCTACTCTTTAATCTATTTTAACCCCTCATTGCTTCTCTTTCCCTTACTCAATCTTCCTCCATATTTTTTCCTGCCTTTCTTCCTCTCGATCTCTCTATCCCTCTCTTCATCTCTCCATCTCTCCTTGTATTTCTCTTTATCTTTCTCCCCATCTATCTCTATCTTTCTCTCGCTATCCATTTCTCTCTCTTTATATCCATCTCTTCTTCTCTCTTTCTCTCCCCCTTTATCTATGTTTTCCTCCCTCTCTAGCTCCCTTGCGTTACACCCCTCTTCTCTTTCTTCCTCTCCGCCTTACCTTGTGACATCCTCCCTCCTTCCATCCCCCTTCACTCTTTCTCCCTCTTCCTCGATATCTTTTCCTCCTTGCCTCCTTTGCTCTTCCTATACCTATTTCTCTCTCTCTCTATCTCTGTGTCCCTTTCTCACTTTATCCTTATCTTCTCTCTTTTCTTCCTCACCCTTCTAGCCTCTCTCCCTCTAGTTTTCTTGCCCTCTCTCTCTTTGGGGTTTATCTTTGGATTCCTTTCTTTCCATTTTGGAGTACTTCTATCTATTTTTGCCTCTCCTCCTGTCCCACTGTCTCCATCTCTATTACTCTCTCTGCCTCTCTTCTCTTTGTTGCCTCTTCTTGCCTCTCTCTATCTCTCTATCTCTCTCTCTCTCTCTCTCTCTCTCTCTCTCTCTCTCTCTCTCTCTCTCTCTCTCGCTCGCTCTCTTTGCCTCTATCCTTTTGTTTCCATGCCACTCGTCTCACCTCCCATTTTCCTCTCTACTTGTTATTCTATCCTTTCTCTCTCTCTCTCTCTCGCTCGCTCTCTTTGCCTCTATCCTTTTGTTTCCATGCCACTCGTCTCACCTCCCATTTTCCTCTCTACTTGTTATTCTATCCTTTCTCTCTCTCTCTCTCTCGCTCGCTCTCTTTGCCTCTATCCTTTTGTTTCCATGCCACTCGTCTCACCTCCCATTTTCCTCTCTACTTGTTATTCTATCCTTTCTCTCTCTCTCTCTCTCGCTCGCTCTCTTTGCCTCTATCCTTTTGTTTCCATGCCACTCGTCTCACCTCCCATTTTCCTCTCTACTTGTTATTCTATCCTTTCTCTCTCTCTCTCTCTCGCTCGCTCTCTTTGCCTCTATCCTTTTGTTTCCATGCCACTCGTCTCACCTCCCATTTTCCTCTCTACTTGTTATTCTATCCTTTCTCTCTCTCTCTCTCTCGCTCGCTCTCTTTGCCTCTATCCTTTTGTTTCCATGCCACTCGTCTCACCTCCCATTTTCCTCTCTACTTGTTATTCTATCCTTTCTCTCTCTCTCTCTCTCGCTCGCTCTCTTTGCCTCTATCCTTTTGTTTCCATGCCACTCGTCTCACCTCCCATTTTCCTCTCTACTTGTTATTCTATCCTTTCTCTCTCTCTCTCTCTCGCTCGCTCTCTTTGCCTCTATCCTTTTGTTTCCATGCCACTCGTCTCACCTCCCATTTTCCTCTCTACTTGTTATTCTATCCTTTCTCTCTCTCTCTCTCTCGCTCGCTCTCTTTGCCTCTATCCTTTTGTTTCCATGCCACTCGTCTCACCTCCCATTTTCCTCTCTACTTGTTATTCTATCCTTTCTCTCTCTCTCTCTCTCGCTCGCTCTCTTTGCCTCTATCCTTTTGTTTCCATGCCACTCGTCTCACCTCCCATTTTCCTCTCTACTTGTTATTCTATCCTTTCTCTCTCTCTCTCTCTCGCTCGCTCTCTTTGCCTCTATCCTTTTGTTTCCATGCCACTCGTCTCACCTCCCATTTTCCTCTCTACTTGTTATTCTATCCTTTCTCTCTCTCTCTCTCTCGCTCGCTCTCTTTGCCTCTATCCTTTTGTTTCCATGCCACTCGTCTCACCTCCCATTTTCCTCTCTACTTGTTATTCTATCCTTTCTCTCTCTCTCTCTCTCGCTCGCTCTCTTTGCCTCTATCCTTTTGTTTCCATGCCACTCGTCTCACCTCCCATTTTCCTCTCTACTTGTTATTCTATCCTTTCTCTCTCTCTCTCTCTCGCTCGCTCTCTTTGCCTCTATCCTTTTGTTTCCATGCCACTCGTCTCACCTCCCATTTTCCTCTCTACTTGTTATTCTATCCTTTCTCTCTCTCTCTCTCTCGCTCGCTCTCTTTGCCTCTATCCTTTTGTTTCCATGCCACTCGTCTCACCTCCCATTTTCCTCTCTACTTGTTATTCTATCCTTTCTCTCTCTCTCTCTCTCGCTCGCTCTCTTTGCCTCTATCCTTTTGTTTCCATGCCACTCGTCTCACCTCCCATTTTCCTCTCTACTTGTTATTCTATCCTTTCTCTCTCTCTCTCTCTCGCTCGCTCTCTTTGCCTCTATCCTTTTGTTTCCATGCCACTCGTCTCACCTCCCATTTTCCTCTCTACTTGTTATTCTATCCTTTCTCTCTCTCTCTCTCTCGCTCGCTCTCTTTGCCTCTATCCTTTTGTTTCCATGCCACTCGTCTCACCTCCCATTTTCCTCTCTACTTGTTATTCTATCCTTTCTCTCTCTCTCTCTCTCGCTCGCTCTCTTTGCCTCTATCCTTTTGTTTCCATGCCACTCGTCTCACCTCCCATTTTCCTCTCTACTTGTTATTCTATCCTTTCTCTCTCTCTCTCTCTCGCTCGCTCTCTTTGCCTCTATCCTTTTGTTTCCATGCCACTCGTCTCACCTCCCATTTTCCTCTCTACTTGTTATTCTATCCTTTCTCTCTCTCTCTCTCTCGCTCGCTCTCTTTGCCTCTATCCTTTTGTTTCCATGCCACTCGTCTCACCTCCCATTTTCCTCTCTACTTGTTATTCTATCCTTTCTCTCTCTCTCTCTCTCGCTCGCTCTCTTTGCCTCTATCCTTTTGTTTCCATGCCACTCGTCTCACCTCCCATTTTCCTCTCTACTTGTTATTCTATCCTTTCTCTCTCTCTCTCTCTCGCTCGCTCTCTTTGCCTCTATCCTTTTGTTTCCATGCCACTCGTCTCACCTCCCATTTTCCTCTCTACTTGTTATTCTATCCTTTCTCTCTCTCTCTCTCTCGCTCGCTCTCTTTGCCTCTATCCTTTTGTTTCCATGCCACTCGTCTCACCTCCCATTTTCCTCTCTACTTGTTATTCTATCCTTTCTCTCTCTCTCTCTCTCGCTCGCTCTCTTTGCCTCTATCCTTTTGTTTCCATGCCACTCGTCTCACCTCCCATTTTCCTCTCTACTTGTTATTCTATCCTTTCTCTCTCTCTCTCTCTCGCTCGCTCTCTTTGCCTCTATCCTTTTGTTTCCATGCCACTCGTCTCACCTCCCATTTTCCTCTCTACTTGTTATTCTATCCTTTCTCTCTCTCTCTCTCTCGCTCGCTCTCTTTGCCTCTATCCTTTTGTTTCCATGCCACTCGTCTCACCTCCCATTTTCCTCTCTACTTGTTATTCTATCCTTTCTCTCTCTCTCTCTCTCGCTCGCTCTCTTTGCCTCTATCCTTTTGTTTCCATGCCACTCGTCTCACCTCCCATTTTCCTCTCTACTTGTTATTCTATCCTTTCTCTCTCTCTCTCTCTCTCTCTCTCTCTCTCTCTCTCTCTCTCTCTCTCTCTCTCTCTCTCTCTCTCTATCTCTCTCTCTCTCTCTCTCTCTCTCTCTCTCTCTCTCTCTCTCTCTCTCTCTCTCTCTCTCTCTCTCTCTCTCTCTCTCTCTCTCTCTCTCTCTCTCTCTCTCTCTCCCAGCCTTGTTCTGCCCCAACTCTTTCTTATTTCCTTCTTTCATTCCCTTTTTTTCTTCTTTCCTCTTCCATCTCCTCCTTTTTCTCTCATCCATCAACCTCCCTATCCCGTTGCTCCTCATGTTACCCCTTTCTCTTGTCTCCTTGAACCTGCCCTTCCCTTCTTCCCTTCATCTTTCAACATTCTTCCTCCCTATTTCTTACCTGTCTTCCTTTACTTGCCTCCCCTTTGACCATTCCTCTCTTCTCTCTCCTAATCCCGACTTGTACTTGTCTGCTTTATCTCTCACGATCTCTTGCTCCTTCATTCTCTTTTCCTCCTCCTATCCTTGCTTAACCTCTTCTTCCCTTCAAATTTCTCTTCCTCACCATTTTTGTGTGCACATTTGTTTAGGCATTTCTTTTTCCCTCTTCTATTCCTTAAACCATTTTCTCTCTCCTGACATCTCCATCCTACGTTCAGCTCTCCGTTGGATTTTTTACTTGCAGGCACCCTCCTGGTATGCTCCATACCTATGTTTTTTGTGGCAGGTCTTGCCATTCCCTTATGGTTCTCCTTGCTCAACTTCTACATCCCCTACCCTTGCTAGCAAACTCCCCTAAACACACAAAAACCAACATGGATCAATCCTCCACGCTGCTCATGGCTCAAATTTCATGTGTTTATTCACTCCGTGTGTCCCTTGCTTTTCATTCTATACATTATGGAGTCATGGAAGATCAAGGCTTATTTGGAACCTTTGCTTCTCAGATTACAGCTTACGTAGCTTAAGAGAAGGCTTATGAATCGAATGCCACCTCTTGAGCCTGATTTCCATTTACCTTTAGAAACATTGGCCTCATTGATGTCTCTGCCACCCTCCACTTATGTACTTTTTGTGCAAACATCATTACCACTGCCCTTGCAACAGTCTTTGCCACCCTCCCATCACCCCTCCCTTTGCGTCCTTTTTTCGTACAACCCCCTAACTCCTCCTACTGGCTGACACTAAAGAATCCCTTATTGTTTTTCTTGGTGATGAGCTATCTGCCTTTTCAGCCATAGCCTATACCACCCTCCTTTAGCATTTTGATGCTATCGTTCCTCGGAAGGAGTTGTTGATTTCATCTCTCCTTGTGGGACAGTTGCTGACAGTGGTCCTGACTATGTACACAGTGCTGCTAATCCCATAAGTAACGTGGCTTTGAGTGGTTCTAGGAGAACTATCCTTATCAGTGGCATTGTTCCTCACATGAGCTTGGGAGTAGTTCTTGTCATTGATGTCATCCTTGCCGGTGGCGCCATCCTTGTTGGTTATGCTCTTTTGGCAGATAACGTCATCATAGAAATTGGAGCCCTTCCTATTTACTCCCTTGCCTCTGTTGACCCGATTCGTGTTCTCATGCGCATATTGGCCCGCCTTGGTGCCAAGATTCTTGTAGTTTTTCAGCTTGCCACTTTTCGTGTCCAGTAGCTATCCCCCAAATCTACCTTAATGCCATTAACCCCCACTTTTGGGCACATCCATGGCACTATGATCAGTATGAAGCTCCCATGCGTTGTGTCCGAACCGATGTTCATTACTATCATAGATCTTTCCTTCTATTGTCCCCTATGTATTTCTGTTAATGTTTCCTCGTATGATGGCATAGTGCCGATCCTTCAGTATTAAGCACATCTTGTCCTAGTCTTCAACTTTTGATGGCAACACGCTGACCACATGAGCCTCATGCATGATTTTGTTACATCTTTTGTCTAGCTTTGATGATTACTTTTGTGTACATTTGTAATGGCCCTTGTATAATTGTTCTTTATTTCTGTACCACACTTCTAAATTCTGTGGCTGGTGATCTCTTCTTCTTCTTGCGTCACATATGTCCTTACTCTTGACTTAACCCTTCAGCCTGTTCTTGTCCTCAACTTGTGAGGTTTTCCCACCACCTATGCTGTTGGAGTTATCACCTTAAGTGATCACACTAGTGGGCGTGTTGTATTCTGTGGACTTTTTCCCCCATGCCTGGGCTTGTTTCACGTTCTTGGCCCAGCCTCAAGTTTTTTTAACGCGAGTTACTTTTCCTCTTGTCAGCTTTTCTCACTTGTGTCCTTAAATCCTTCTTACTTCCTGCCTTTAACAACTTCTCATAGCTTGCTTGTCTAATCAATCATTATGCGCAATGTGCACTGTCAATTCCACCTTTGATGTTTGTCAGAAAAACTATTATTCCCCTTCCCTCTTTTGCATCTAGTATGTCTACTCCACCCGGACCATCTGGTTGTTGTACGTATTAGATAAGCGGAAGTTTCATCACCACTGGCTCCACTTTTGCTTTCAATGTGGTGGCTTCTTGTTCAATGAAAGAGTGTTCTTATTCAATTGTGAGGATTCATTCTATGATCACTTTTCCCCTTAATTTCTATATTAGAATGGGGTCATAGAATGATAGATTTGCATGCTAAACTTGAATGCCTATAAGTTGATGACTGAGGTTGGTTCCTTGATCGCGGCCGTAACTTTTGGTATAAGACAGCTCCCCATCATTCTGGGTTTGGAATGTGATCCCTCAAGAGCAACTCTCTCACTGGTTCTAGGTTCCTCAAGTTGTAGTTTTTTCATTATGTCCACCTTTGTCAAGGTATCGTGTTGTGAACTATGGCCACCGATCACATTGCCCCCCATATTCAACCCGGCAAGCTCGATCGGCTTGGTCCATTTTGAAATTTTGTTGGGATTGCTTCTCACTCTCATACGTACTGCTTTTGGGATTTCGTTGCGCAAAACCTCATCAAAACCTTTAAAGATTGACTTGTTTTGCAGATGAGTAAGAGTAACTCTTGCGTAGATCATTGTCTCAATCCTTTAACCTCGGCCATGGCCTACACATTAGGTAGTCTTGTGGTGGCTGATGCTCCATCCCCTTCTTTGTGACCCTTAGTGACCTTGGCATCACCTTCCCTGCATTTTGTAATATCTATTATTGTCCCTTCCTTATCTTTTTACCCCGAATTCCCTGTCTTTTGTTTTCTAGAGCTTACTACCTTACTTTCCTAGTGCAAGATCCAATTTGGTAGCCCCTTCCCCCTGTCCAATGCTAGCTCCCCCTCCAAAAATAGCACTCCCTCCTCCATCTTTCCTCCACTTACTCCTTGTGCTTCCTTAACAACAACCTCTTCTACCAACCCAATTTACCTCACCCCAATGTTTATGCATGATTTACCTTCCTCTTCTCCACCACCTTCCTTGCTCCCCTCCCAATTCCTCGGTGGTTCAACATCTATCTTTCATATCAAATTTCTATTTCCATCCTACACACTTGCTTCTGCTTTCTTTCAAGAAATTCATCCCTCCTCTTCCGAAATAACCCCAACCATGACCAGTCTCCAAGCCCTAGAGATTCCACATGCGCCCTGTTAGAAAAAGGGCACAGATGTATTCCTCTTTGTAGTATAGGATTTCCTTAGGTGCGGGCAATTGCAATCTCTTTTTCACGTTAGTATCTCATGTGATTAATTTCTTGTTTCCATGACTTTCTCCTCCCTATCCTGAACCGTAGTGGTATCCTCAACCGACCCATCACCTTTCCCTCCTTGTTTACATCCCTTCTCTGGAGACCCTTCTCCCCCTCCTTCCTCCTCTCCTCCATTCCCCTTTTATGCCTGCTCTCCTGTGTTATGGAAGTATTACAGTAGCCACCCCCATACCCACAGACCTTGTGCTTGTTCTCCCTTCTTGCGTCCCCCTCTCACTCCATCTCAAAGATGAGCACACATGATGCTTTGGCTCGTCCTCCCATCCCCCCCCCCACACTCCCTTGTTCCCTTGCACCCTCATCTATACTTCCTTCCGTGACCTCTCAAACAGTATCCTCCTTTGTTCCAATCGCCTGCACATCCCCTTGTTGATTCTCTGATGATGTTTTGTATTAGTTCATACATCGCTCACATCTCTAAATGTTCCTCTCCCTCTCTTCTCCTTTCCCTTGGCTCCCGTCTCTTTGGTCTCACCTTCTAATCAACGATTTTTTATAGCTTTATTTTGTGTATTTTTTTCTTAATCTTCTCCTCTCTCTCTCTCCCTCTCACTCTGTCTCCGAGTCTACCTCATGCCTCTCCTTGCTTCCCCTTCCATAAGTGCTCTTCCTTTTCTTGTTACCAGACATTCCCGCTTGCTCCCACCATTGTGTTGATTTTGCCAGGCATCTAACATGTTGCTCCTTTCCTACTTTCTTTCATGGTGTTATACTCTCCTGTTTTCTTTTCATCCTCACTCTACTCCACTTGATGCCAATGGTCAAAAGGATTTTCACCTAGAGCTTTTCCATCCCATCAATGCGTACATTAAGCATAGCTTAGTTTGTGCTTTGGCATAATCATTCAATTTGCTTTTTTTCACCTGATCCATACGTGCTTTTTTGAATGCTCTTGCTTGCTTAAAAAATGCCTTTTGTTATGTCATGGAGCTTTTTGGACAAGCATGGTGTTTTTGAACTTGTTTTCCTCACACATATTTGTATGGAGATTAAGGACAAGTGGGTCTGACTTAAGATGATTATGGCCACGAGTATTCTTGAATAACACAAAGATCTTCTAGAGAAAAGGCTTCTCCCAAGTCCTTGGCGTCACTTTATGTGGCATCTATGTCATTTTGTCCAGTTCTTGATAAATCACATCATTATCAATAACAGAGCTTACTTAAACCAGGAGGTTCATTACATGGACAGAAACATCATGTTCATCCAGGGTCGCCTTGAAGAGGAGCTGTACATTTTCTACCCTCCTTTTTTCTCTTATTAGAGAAAAAGGGCTTGCCAATTTTGTAGAGCCCTCTTTGATCTCCTCTACTGTCCTTGGTAATGGAAAAATGAGCCTTTGTCCATGCCCCCTATTTGCTAGCGATAGCATCAATGTGTTCACTTGTATTGTGATGTATGTGGAAAACCTCATCATCACCCTTCGCTCCTCCTCCACACTCTTTTAGGCAAAGGGCCTCCTCTGCTTGCCGTACCTCATAAAGGACTTTAGCCAAGGGTCTATGATCTTAGGGATGACAATTAACAATATCCCTTGATTACCTCCATGCACACTAGGAGAGCTATATGTAAACCCAAGATGAATGTTTTTGATTTGTTTTTTATCTCTCCTCTCTCCTTGCTTCCTCCTCTCCCATGCCACCAAGCACCTAGATTTCTCTTTTTTTAATCAAAACATGTAATCTAATGCATTGGAATCCTTCATCACCTTCTTTTCCATTGTACACGTATGCATGTACCTAGCTAGGACAAACCGTCCGAACAGCGCCCAAATGGTTTTGTTCCATACTTTGTACACCTACAAGCCACGTAAGGTTTTCCCATGTGCGGCCGCATGCATTGTATGTTATCTCCTCTAATCTGTTCTTCATAGCCTTGTCTTCTCTGCTAGCACACCGATTGTTAAGGTCTATGCTTCAAGGGTCCTTCTAGATGGGCGCTTCTAAAGAAATGATTCTCAAGGCAAGCTCTTGGCTAGGCACATCTCTTCACGTGCTCCTCTACAGCTTTTTGGGCTTTGTGTTTCTGGTAAAGGAATTCTACGTAAATGCACCTGAAGGGCTGCAACAGCTATGAAAATGTAGAGTGTTGCTTTTGAAGATGTGCTTTAATTGACAGATTTTGTCGATGGAAGTTCTACTAACTCATTGGTAGCATGACCCAGTTTGCCTGCGACGTTGTTGTTGATAAAAAAACACTTGTGCTTGTGGCCCCTAGTGCTTGTTCTGGCCTTTCATGTGGTGTTCAAGCCTTAAAATTATGCTAGCTTATGCAATCATTTCAAAGTATCCGACTTGATCAGTTCTACATTCCATTAGTGCATATTCTAACTTCAGTTACACCTGTTCAAGACTATGGGCATATGTGCAACTCCAATATGCCCATGACTCATGCGAGCCTTTTTCTTGCCTCACACCAGGTTGTTTGGTGCACTAGAGTGTTTGTCACATGGCAAATATCCCATACTTTTTGGTGAGTGCGGTAACACGAATTCCGTTCTTACTAGAGTCATGACATAGATGAATGCAATTTAGGTTGGATGTTTAGCTTTCCCTTCTATGAATTCTTGATGTTTTTTCCGTTAAGTTAATGGATTATTGCTTTTGCCCTCACAACCTTGTGTTGCATCGCACAATCTTACCTTTCAATCACATCAATACTATTGGATTGATGCGTAGATCTGTAAGGATAAACGAGGAGAGTGTGCACAACCTTAGTTTTTGATTCAATTCCATTTTCAAGCTCACCTTGATCTCATTTTCTTTTCCGTCCCCATCTTGATCTCCTCCTCACAGCCCATAAGGGACGTAGCCTCTCATAGATTTTGGGACAATAATCCCCCAATGTGTAACCCGTCAGCCTTGAAAATTCCTTTGTTGTTGCTCATGGGCCCCTTCCCTCTCACAAACTGGCTTTCTCTCTCTCTCTCTCTCTCTCTCTCTCTCTCTCTCTCTCTCTTTATCTCTTTCTCTATGTCTCAATATATCTATCTCTTTCTCTTACTCTTTATCCCTCTCTCTTTATCTCTATCTCTCTCTCTTTATCTCTCTCTCTCTCTCTCTAACTCTCTATCTCTCTCTCTATCTATGTATCTCTCCTTGTATTTCTCTCCCTGTCCCACTTTTCCCTTCTTGTTTTATTCAAAGTTTTAATGTTGAATATTATCATCAATAAAGCAAACAAGACTTCTATTCCTATGATAACTACTACATTAAATTATACCTTTCATTGTAAGGAGTTTCATCACCCTTAACATTCTGGCTAAATTCCAAGTGCACGATAGCTTCTTTGTTAACCTTCACTTTTTTTCAATCTCACAAAAGCCAACATGATTTAGTTAGGTTTTCAATATCTCACTCCGAAGGTGCCCTTCACATGTAGAATATATATTGATCATGGAGATGATATTTTCACATACCTTGGTGGTTTTTGGGAAACTAAGGTAGCTATGTTATGCTAACAGCAAAAGTTGAGACTCTTGAATTAGATTCAAACATGTAACGTGTCCATTTCAACTTACTGAGTATTATCTTTGGTGCCACACTCACATAGCCTACTTAAAGTCACACCTAACGTCCCTTATTGAATAATAAATTTCAATCTTGTTCTTTGAATAACATGACAAAAATCGGAAAATTAGAGTATGTAGAGTGAAAGAATAACAAAGCACCCTAAGCAACAACACATGTTTTCTTTTTGTTTTGGTATTTTGCACTATCAAAGGCTTAAATCACGCCCATGGTGCATTGTTAATATCATGATACTTGATTGGTAATAATATTACAAATGATTTCTAGAATTGATGTGGAATCTAGGTCTCTATGGTAAGATGTTTTAAACAATCCATATCACATTAAAAAACCATCGTATTCAGGATTTTCTACGAATAAAAACAGAATATATAAGATGAACCAATTTAAAATCAGTTTTAGATTTCTAGATTTCAAAGCTCATGATTCCTATATTCAACAACCAATATAATGTTAGAGGAAACCAAAATTAGGTAAGGAGATAATGTTGATCACTATAAGGTTAAAGATAACCAATAATCAACACACGATCAGGCACAAGGATTAATATATAACACAAATAATATGATTGAATAATACGTTTTTTTCATGACCTTCTCAAGACGACCTATTAAATTAAAATCCTAATCCGTCTTTTATTTCTTGAAATGGAAAAATTCGTCTAATAGTCAAAATGTGTTAAAATATTCGTGATGTTCATTTTGTGTTTTTAACTACCTCTGAAATTCAAGAAGTTTTTTCATAAGAGCTACAATTTTCAACCTTCAACTATATAGATTGAATTAAAAAATTCAATTTTCAGGGGTTATCTCTTTAAGGCTGTAAGCGCAAGTGTTCCCCTCTTTTCATAAAACTGTATTAAAAAACGAAAACTATCGATCTAAAACGAACAGAAGACCTCTTGCACTTTGTAAATTATTCAACGTGTCCAAAATACTCGATCCTATCTAGAATCATCTTACCAAGCATTCAACAAGCACTCCACATGTTCTAATAAATCCCAAAACGTAACTTATTTCTACACAATCAAGGTGAAAAACAGTTCAAAGACAATTACTCCATAGAAAATCAATTCTCATCAAAACATAAGAAATTCATTCACAATTTGAACAATACCAAAACATAGTACATGAAAAAAACAATAAACATTCAAAAAGAACTATCCATCGTGAATTATCTTCTGAAGTAATATCTATTTGCATTATTATTCATGAATTAAAATTGTGATGTATGGAAGGATCTACAACACACTATTAACAATGCTTAACCTCTTCTCATTACTTGAACGTTTCTTTTCACGGATGAATTTCAGCAACAGTGTGACAATTCACAAATACTTAAACAAGAAAAACTTGTTAATCATACACACTATGGTTCCATGGTTTTGTTCGAATAAAATGTTTGCTCAAAATATGTCTTATGTTCATTTTCTAGGGTTTGTAGTCTGGCAGTGATGTCTCCATGAACAGTTTGAAATGCATGACTACATATCCCTTCCCTAAAATGAGCCTCTTCAGACTACAAATAAACAATTGAATACATTAAAAAGTACCAGAAGACAGAGAAAATTAGGATTAACTTTACTATGAAATAATCTACTATAGATAGACCTAGTTGAATTCAAAATCATATGGAGTGACAAGTAGGTTTGACCTGTCTAAAAACTGAGCAAAAAGGAAGATTTCCATGATTTGCAGAAAAACCACATAACCACAAGATAGACATCCCTTCACAAGAATCAAATAAAAACGAACTCCTACTCCACATTTTTTGTTTTTTAGTTGAGAATGTTAGATTAAACAGAAAAAAATTGTGATTTTTAGACCTTCCACAAACAAAAACATTAAAGATTCTCTTAAAAATGATGCCTGCTAAAAGTGCATACACATGACCTCATGAAAACATTGTCTTCAACATTTCTCTAGCTTCATCTATTTTCTAAAGATTATTATGAAAAAGATGTGTTATACCTTAGAAAAGATGAAACTCATTGGAAACGAAGTTTGACAATGAACTCATTGGAAACGAAGGTTTACAAGGAACAAAATGGCAATGTAAGGAGGTGAAATTTCAAAGGCTCTTAAAAACATTCCAAAACCATATAAAATCTGGATCAATTATGTATTATGCATGTAGAATCATGTTTAAAATCACAAAAAAGGTTGAAGACCAGCATAGAGTTCGCCAATCTCTTCTTTGAAATCGCACCCACCTCCTAGTTATGTTTTTAACTTAACTAGGAGAGGGGGTAGTCCCGTTCCTCTTCTGCCCGTGGTACCAATTTTCCCATGTATTCATTTAGGAAGATTTTCAAAAATTATGCAATTGATTGCACATGTCTTTGCATGGGCTCTGGCATGCAAGTGAGAAGTTGAGAAAATACAAGTATGAGAATCAATGTTGAGGCGTAGTAAGAATATTCCACCATTGATCCGAATACATACAAAATAATCATTGAAAGCATTGTTTACAATGTATCTTCTATGTTCAAGACGAATTTTGGTAAATGTGCATCAGATTCTGGATGTGTGGTGCGTTGAATCACTCAAGAGAATTCACAAAGGCGACAATCTCAAATGTCTCATTGATGAAAATCAATGAGTGACCATACGCTGACCAGCTAAAGAATAGAGAACATTAGACACAATTTAGTTCATTACATCTTTCTCAACTATAAAAGGTTTGAGCTGATTCTTGTTTCATCCATTTATCTAGGTCATAACATCTAGTTATGCCTTCTATCACAAAGAAATTCAGGCTTGTGTCTACACTAACACAATGCAATAACCTGATGTGTGATGAATATCTAATCAAACACCTCATACACAAGCCTCTCAGATCTGAATATTTTTCCAAGATTTAAAGAAGGCTTGATACACACACAAACGATTCATGGGTGTTATCAACATGCCAAAAGTTTTAATTTTAAATGAAAAGATGAGGTATCACTAAGTGAGCAACATCCTTGACGCCAGATATGGTCCCCATTAATGGAGACCACTCCAAAATCCATGTTTTTGCTTGATAACAACAAACACCATTTTGTGTTCAAAATAGAGTCCATTCTTCTCAACATAGTACATATAGGGTGTTGTTGGATCCGCTCCAAGCAATTCTAAATCCACCCGCCACCGTGGAGCAAAAAGAACAATATCAAGCAAATTGTGAAAATTTTATTCTATAATTTCCATGCAAGTCCAGGAATAAATGAAATTCATCAATTTTGACAAACAATTCTTCTTGATCCAAAGTTGCCTTGAAATGTCCAAAACTTAAGAATGGACAAGGAAAAACAATCTGGAATTGAGTGCTCTTCTTAAGGACTTTCGCAAGCAAAAGATGGTTGAAAGAAGTATATTTGAAAATCTATCACCTTAGTTAAGATGTTGGCTGGAAGCATTTCACCTATGTCAAAACCCATTTTCTCTTTCTTTGATGATCGGAATGCTTTCTTTGGTGGGCTCTCAACATGATTTTCAATAACATTTGAAGAGCCTTTGAAATTTCAAGACCAAGGACGATGTTTTGATGAGCATCTAAGAACCCTAGATGTAGGACTAGCAACAATAATATGAGCAGCTACATCCTGAGGAGCACTACTAGCAATAACACTGGTATGAACAACTACAAGAAATCGAAAAGCATCACCAACACCCTGTAAGAAAGCAATGGAAGAAACATGTGAAGCTTTTATGCATGAAAAGAGAAAACTTTCATGAACGCATGAAGTAGAGATCATACATCGATGTCTCCCTAAGGAAAACAGGATGCCTTATGAAGATTGAGACTCATGGATGTTATAGAAGTAATGGGAAAGGGATGTTTCTTGTACAAGTTACTCTTATGTTGAAGGATAATCTCAGTGATAATGAAGGATTATCTCAGTGGTTAAAAAAAAGAGGTGTATTT
Organism: Penium margaritaceum; assembly: GCA_023375785.1. Taxonomy (NCBI): domain Eukaryota; kingdom Viridiplantae; phylum Streptophyta; class Zygnematophyceae; order Desmidiales; family Peniaceae; genus Penium; species Penium margaritaceum. The sequence goes on along the minus strand of SZWC01000639.1, from coordinate 216,060 downwards.
TCACGTTTCTAATGCCAAATTTGATGAAACATTTCAAGATCGCTTCATCAACACGCCCTTGTCTTTGTCCCCCTCATCCAAATGGAAAACGTCATGTATTTGTATGTTTGCAAGGATGACCTCTCTAACCCTAATGATGCTGAGAGGCATGTACATGCATTAGAGGAATTTGAGTAACACCAGAATCAAAATAGAAGAAAGCTTCTTCCTAAACTTCACAATGCCATTTTTGTCATGTTCAAGTGCGTCCTCGAACAGAATTCGGACACCAAAGATAAACCTTCATGTGAAGAGAGGGCCTCATTCCTCGCACCTTCATTGATAACGCGCACTCATTTCCACTTGTGGCCAAGTACTTGTTCGGCCATGTTTTTCTCACCTTGGAGGTACCTTAAGCTTGCATTTTTGGATAAGGATCATGTCAAAACACTTGACATGACTCAACAAGAGGGATTCACTCTTTAGGGAGGAAGATCTAGCCTTTGTCCTCAATGAATCCCATTCAGTCTCAAACAATAACCTGAAAAGTGGAAAAAAGAACTACATGAGATTTTCCTGACAGTTTTCACAAACTCCATTATGATGATGAATTGTATCTTATTCATTCACTGAAAAAATTGGGAGTTTGCTTTTTCATGAATAATCTTATGTTGTTTTGGACGAATTTTTATGTAGTTACCACTTTTGAGAAACAACGTGCACTCAGTTTCAAGATTTTCACATGAGCCTATTTTCTTGCTATCTTGGTATCAAAGTTCACGAGGATGTCTTAAAGCTAAGGGCTACCTTCGCTGAAAACTCTTAAATTTAGCACATGAGTGAGATGTTCAACCAAGGGGAGAGATTTTCCATGACAACGAAACTTCCGGCTCACAATGGCCTTACCAAGACTAACCCGAGATATTCTTGTTGAAGTAGAAGACACCAAGGTTTATCAAAGAATGGTTACATCAATTTTAGGCATCAGTTGGAACATGGCCAAAGCACAACTTTGCTTAGGGAGTCCTTAGCCAACGCTGCAAAACTCAACGCATTGATAACCCGGTTGTCACGGTCTTTGTCCATGAATCCCACCTATAACCTCAAATTGTCACGTACTTTGTCCTAGGTGAGATTAATCCAAAATGTTCGGAAAACACTTGTCACGTGTGTATGAATTACTAACCTAAGAGCAACATGATTGGAGAATGTAGCTAGAATGAGACTCTTGTAATGAAGACCATGGCAAGGATGAAAGGGAAAGACCAAGTCCAATTGTCATGTCCCTCCCCTCTTTCCTTTTTTTGTAGTCTCCCACACTATTTTGTTGCAAATAGTTGACTCAATTGCGTCTTATTGACTTGCTTGTGTCTCCTTGAATCTTGAACATCATGTGTGGATTAACGCTGGACAACGATTGTTCAACATCATTCTTGAAATAGAAAGAAACATGAATGAATGCCCTTATTAGGGGAATCACTACTCATTCCAAACTCATCATATGAGATTGGAGCTAAAGGGGGGACGGATGTGGAGAGCAGCATACATAGCATTAAAACTCATTTCTAGAGTAAGCAAAAGGTGGAGGGCCAGAGGAGAGGTCGTCAGTCTATTCCATGACCCTTGATTCCACCTGCTTTATTCTAATTGATGCCTTTCTCAAACTGGGCAAGAAAAGATGATAGTTTCATGCCTAAAGTTCCCTCGGTACCGTTGTTCTAAATGATCAAAAGTGGATATGCTCGAGAAATTATGAGATTCTTCGCACAAGTCAGTGCAATGGTTGTGGTATGAATACGAGAAGCTAGAAAGATATAGGTGGAAGCACTTGTTCAAAGGCAGATGGAGAAAAGTATAGCAATAGTTCAAATGTTTATGAATGTATCATGAAGATGGTTGCTAACTTGGCACCTTGCTATATGGAGAGAGAGCATGTACAAGGTGTGTCAGTCCGGGTTTCTCTTGCTTTTTGACTTGTCTTAGAGCATTTAAAAGGGAAATACTCTTGGACCTCTCATTAATGGATCTTGATGAGCAAACACACGCTGACAAACAAAAGTTAAAGGATAAAGAACGGTGAACAAACACAATTTGCTGTGTCTTAGAGTAGAGCTGGTAGTTGACTAGATAACAGTTCTTAGTTGAAGAGATCTTACTTCATTCCTAACGGCTACAGCTAATTCTTGTTTCAACATGTTGATTGGTTGATGAATTCTTCATTTTCACTCCTCTCACCAATTGGTTAAAGCTTGTGTGTGCAATGATGGATTGCAATAAGCATGTGTTTGATGACAATCTTATCAATGGCCTTTCACACAAGTTGCCTAGATCTGAAAAGGAAATTCTAACCTGATTCTACAAAGGCTTGATTACTTCACGAAAGAGTAAAAAATCAATCTTCAAAAGACTAATGGAAACGAAAACTGTCATCTTCTTGTGAAAATGCATGATGACTTGTTCAACTATACAAATGGACACAAATTCTTTGAGGACTTATTCATGATACCAAGAAACAACTCACACTTTCCACTCATGAGTTTCAGAGTACTGTGTCAATATCCTTTGAACAGTTCCTTGTAAGCTAATCTAGAAGGCATAGTAAAACTTGTGAACATCTATGAAGAAAACCATGCAGAATCTATTCACTTAAACGAAGATTACATAAAATGGAATAAGGAAATTGAAGTCACTAAGATTAAAGCCAAAACGTTTTTCTCCTTGTAGTTATAAAGAAATTTTTATAGCTACAAGGAGAAAAAATGCCATGTCTATCTTCTCCCTACGTAAGCAGGCATGCTAGCTATTAACTATCACAAAAGGAAAGTGAGTAAGAAAATTGACTTTGTAGCTTTGTTCTACATGAAAAGAGGTTTCATGATAAGTGTTGAATGAGAGGAAAAACAAAAACTAAACACTTGATATTTGTTTATATGGTTGTTTATTTGGGCGAACAAGAAAAGAGGAGTGTAAATTTTAAACAAATGAGATATCAAAATGGAAGAAAAAATCCACGCATTAGAGTATTAGATATTTACTCTTCATTTTCACAAAAACCTTACAAAAACTTCGCAGGAGAAGATTCCCAAACACCAACATCAATCATTTCAAAAGAATCTTCTTCCAAGAGGATAATGATAGAAGATATGTGATTAAGAGAAACTTGAAATTTAAAATTGTGATTTGAATGATGTAAAATAAATTCTCATTCTGAATTTTGAAATGCCTAACCTAAATAATGACATGTTATTGATCATATTGATAAGATGACAAATCATTCTATGATCTATTAGATCAATGGTACTCGAAAGGAGAACAAATTATTTTTTTCATAATGCTTGAAATATTCAAGTTTTCTATAGAAATAAGTTTGCAATTTGATGTCATTGATTCGATTCTGAAAAGTAAGATGAATTTTAGAACAAAATGTCAAAATTTCGACACTGTTTTTTGTATAAAAAAATGATAAGAAGATACGTCCCCAAAGTTGTTAAACAATAACAGTGATTTTCCATAAATGACCAACAATTTCCCAAAAACAAGGGAAACACACATCATGATGACAGCAAAAAACATTGAAAACATATGACAATGAAAAAAGAAATTCTATCATACAAATTGTTATGATTCTAGTTCATGTGAAAAAATAATGCACGTTATCAGAAGCGCATCTCAATTTCACATTGGCAATTGAGTTGTACATTTATCTTTGAACTTTAAGGATAAAAAACATAACCTCAAGAAGAATCAGCTCACGTGGTCTATAAAATTTTCCACTTGGTACTTGCACAAATTTGACAGGCTTTGATTTACTCATGCTACGGCCATGTACTTGAATTTTGACATTGTTTGCATAAGACTACACGAAAAACCTAAGGATAACTGTCAAACAAGGGAGGTTTCTTTATTACTATTCATGGAAGTTGACAAAGATCTAGCGTAAGAAGTTGAACAAATCCTTTCAAATCGAGGAAGATGAGAAGCTGGTGAAAAAACAAAATGATTGAAGGGTTAGGATGTAAAGCATAAAATTTGCTACCATCAAGTTGACGACCACATAACCAGACTAAGGCCGACACCTCATCTTGAAACCAAAAATTGTGGTTAAAAGGTGGATTTCACATGTTCCTTAGTTTTGTGGTAGGCATTTATGCCATAACAACTGTGGCCCATCCTGTGGCAACCCCCTTTTTTATTCCATTGTTTTTCATCCCAATTGCCTTGACCTCTACTATTCATCTCCTAAATCAACTTTCACATATGATGTTTTCCCAAAATTTGAACACTATTCTGGAAACCATAAATATGTTTCATTTTTTTTTAATTTTTCGTGATGTTAGACTTGCCATGAATAGTGTCTCAACATGTTCCAACCCAAAAATACGCTAACTAACCATGATGGAGAATCACACCTATTACTAGCCTTATGATCCCTTTATCAAAACAATTATTGATTATTTTTTCAAAAGGTATATGTATTCTCTTGTCAGTTCCAACATAAAAGTCTCATAAGGTTCATGTGTCCCCTTTTCCTCTATCATTTTATTACAAACCATTTGACGGTGTTCCACTAGCGGTGGTTCATCGTCAAAATCCAAGCATTCCATAATTTCTTTGAGTAATTGAATTTAAGCTAGAATAGATGAAATTGGAAAGTAGACTTTCAATACCATCCATACATAAGCATATGATGTCACTTACTTTGAGTTATGTCCATGATTGTGGAAAATTGTTCTTAGGTAGTAGACGTATCACTTATCTAAACATGTCCATCATTTTGCTAGCGTGACATACTTGTCAACCCGTAGGAGACATTTCAGCATTATTTAAGCTTTTTCATAGAGTTTCCACATTGACAGTTGGTTTAACACTCTGCCCTCATGGCATTTCTTCACCTTGCTCTAGGCTTATTGTTCATGTCGAGTGGACACGCTTGGAATGTGATCAAGGAAGATTTGTCAATGGACTAACATTCATCCTAGTCTTGCGTAGTGCACCGACAATGGCACATTCTACATTTTGGACTTTCACCATGATCTAGATTGACGCCAACACGTCCTAATGTGTTGAATCTTTCATGTGTGTTTCTTTGGGTTTTACTCCTTGAATGCATGGTTGTGGTCTTATCACAACATGGTCATAACGGATCAGCTTGAGGAGCGGCCCCATAGGGGTCCGGATGCGTTGCTCTCAAACTTCACTTTTCATCCTGAATTGTTTTCATCACCCACTTTGATTCAACATTGCAAATAAGTTTTTGCCTCTCTCCAATCCTCTCTTATACCTCTTGAGAGTGTCCCCCTCTCAAGATTCAAGAGCCAGAGTTTTGCTCAATGGCTCACTCTCGAGTTTTGTCCCTCACAAATCTAGAGCTTCTTGCTCTTGGTTTTGGCTAAGTGTCAATTAGACACTAAGCCTTGACTCAGCCTACCTCCCTCCACCCGCTCCAGTTGCTTTGCATGCATCTCCAACCTTGTTCAACAGATTAAAAAAGAATACAATCAAGATTTAGTGTGCACTAAGATAACAGTGAAAATACCGAAGGTATTAAAAGTATGACATGATGAAGGACATGTCGAGTGTACAAAAGAGATGGAATGTGTTCTTCCAACCAATATCTCCTTTCAAGTTTTTTTATTCCTTTTTCATTTTTGATAACATGAACAATTCAACGAATGAAACATGTTATATTCATCAATTGTTTCTAGAACATTTCATGAAAGAGCATTTGAGTGTAATGTAAGATTAAAGTAAACCATTTTTGAGAAAAAAGGTAAAGTTAAATGTTTTGTAGTATTAATGAACCTTAAATCAACTTGTTTGATAACGATTTTGAGTCGTTTTGCACATAACATGATTATTCCTACTATGGTATTGAGAGCTGTACATGTAGATTGAAATGAATCTTTGATTCTCTATGAAATTTGATGATGAATGGTTTCTGAAATAATAAAGAATAATGATTTCTTTCCATTGGAAGTTTAATTATTAGCTTTTTAACTAGATGCATTTTTGAGATCTGAGAACGTTATGCATTGTTGCTTGAATATCAAAAGCAATACTTTAATACAGTTATGTTTTATTCATATCTTCTCATCTCAAATTTTCGTACAATTATGTTAGATTTGTGAATCATCATTACCATTGTTTAATGCGTTTTTGTTATGATTTTGGAATGTCGTAAGTCAACCAAAATCCCTTTGTACATGGTGTGCAAATAATTAATCTATGTTGATGGAAATACTACGTTACCAAAAGATGAATTGATTTGGTGTAATTGTTTTCCTTTCCTTGAGTACACCTTATGCACGTTTAGTATTGAAGGACCCTGTTGAGATCGCTACTTTTCTATGGTGTTTTTTGTGTGATTTTTGCAGCTCTGCACAGTCCTAGTGCCATTGTCTGCTTTCGCGGTCATCTTTGAACAATTGCACCCGAGCCTTTTTTGTGGCGAGTATTGTAAGGATACGTCCAAACTGAGCTTATCATGGGCCATTTTACGGATCTGGCCATGTTTTTGAATTCACTTACGTCTGCGGCCGACCAACCTTAACCACTTACGTATCTGGCCTACTTTGGTGTTCGACTTACAGATTTGGCCAACTTCACCACTCGGAAACCTACTGCAATGCAGTTAGAGGATAGTCTTACTTGCATGGCCGACGTTTTAGCACTAAGTTACGGATTTGGCCATGCTTTGAAGTTGACGTCAGAGGGCTCTGACAGGGTTGCAGCTCGCATGAGTGACCACACGTGCATGGTTCGTTGTCGACCCCCCACCCCCCCTCCCCCCCGCGCCCCCGCCAGATTCTCCGCCCACCCCAACCGAAAACAGCCAGTACCAGCGCCCCCCGCACCCCCTCCTCCTCCCCCTTTCCGCCTCCCCCCCTATAAGCCTGTCCACCGCCCCTTTGTTTCTCCTCTGTGGTCGGCGAAGGCGCCATGGCCCACCGTAGAGGCAAGAGAAAAATGGTTCATCAACGGAATGAACAGCGAGAATGGGTTCGCATCATAGTCCAATGCACCTAGCGGACTCAACAATTTTAGTAGGTCTCATGTGAAACATAAGATAAGTATATTTGGCAACAGAAATACCAAAAGCCACCTTGCGTTAACATTAAGGTTACGTATGGATAAAAATACGTTCATGTATTGATATCAACATATATAAAAAATCGAAAATAATATCAATATTGACATCAATAATTACATGGAGAAAGGTGAGGATAAAGAATACGTGAATATATGGACAAATAAATATGTGCATTGATACAAAATTATATTTTGATGTAGATATGATTCATATATTTCCATCATTAAATATGAATAAAACTTCTTTGATTTATATTCGAATACATATGCACATGTAGATTCATAAACTTATGTATAAACTTAGTAAAACCTATAGAAATATAAAAATATGTTATAATTTATAATTAGATAAACATCAATATACATAGATATTTGAAATGATTTGTATTGATGTAGATATTGACTTAAATATAGAAATGGTTATACTTATGTATATGTATATGTATATGTATATGTACATGTATATGTACATGTATATGTATATGTATATGTATATGTATATGTATATGTATATGAATATGTATATGTATATGTATATGTATATGTATATGTATTTGTATATGTGTATGTATATGTATATGTATATGTATATGTATATGTATATGTATATGTATATGTATATGCATATGTATATGTATATGTATATGTATATGTATATGTATCTGTATATGTATGTGTATATGTATATGTACATGTATATGTATATGTATATGTATATGTATATGTATATGTATATGTATATGTATATGTATATGTATATGTATATGTATATGTATATGTATATGTA
>SZWC01000639.1:170583-195710 GCA_023375785.1 Penium margaritaceum | reverse complement strand
TTTTCTCCTCTCTCTCTCTCTCTCTCTCTCTCTCTCTGTGTGTGTGTGTGTGTGTGTGTGTGTGTGTGTGCGTGCGTGCTTGCACGCATGTGTACTTGTCTGTACCTACGTGCATGTATGCATGCGTGTGTGTGAGAGAGGTAGGTGGTGATGACTTCTTTCAAACTTTGTGTTGCATGGCCGCTAACCTCAAGGGCATGGTGTCACAAAGGATTTTCCTTTCGTTTTCTCGACATGTTCAATTTTTTCGTGTTTCCTCCTTATGTATGTCACCATGAGCGGCAAACGTGATCAACATGTGGCAATGCTGCCACCAATGGCAAAATTTGGCAAAAATGACGGTTTATTTGGCGAAGGACCTAGCAGATATCCTACTTGAGGTTGGCGTAGCACAAATTCTGAGAGCCCCACTGGGCTCAAAACCTTGGCCGCCGAGAATGTTGAGAGAGATATCCTCAATCAGGTGTGTTGGATTCACAAACCCTTCTGCTGAATGGGCGAAATCCCACGCACTTCTAACTTGTGCCAGCAATGGAGATACATTGTGCAAAAGGCATCATGTCCCATTCTGTCGTGGCCTCTCAGTCCATTGCCAGTACTGTCGTTTGCAGCCCCACCAAGCTCACAGTTAAAAACTGCTGCAAGCCTTATCACTGAAGGCCCAGTCCCCCAAGAATCTCATAAATTGGCGCACTAAACAGTCCGGCTTGATACTCAATGCCTTCTTGTTTGTTGCTTCTGCTCCGCCTCCTGTGCCACTGGCTGCTGCCCATTGTGCAACATAGGGTTTGGGGGGTGTAGGAACGACACAATCCACAATCTCTGACCAACCTGCTTGGTGGGTTTGAATTTTTAACTGAAATACATTTTGTGTAGTAAACAAAACATGTAATTTTCTGCACAAATGTATGAACCATACATAAAATCCGTATGTTGCTTTACTTGGCCAGTGTCCGGAAGACGGTCACATGGCCTGGGTCAGCAAGGTGGGCGAAGAGGTTTGCTGTGGGGCCGACGCAGGTGTACTCTGCTTGGATCCAGGAACCAGCAAAAGTAAGCTTGGCCAGTCTGCCGTTCGCGATCTCCTTTGCCTTCATCTTATTGTCAGTGCTCAAACCCAAGGGGTTGAAGCCGGGGTAGCCGAATGTTGGAGCAAAATGCTTTGGACGGACACAAAGGATCTAAACTCCTCCCAAAATCAAGTGAATCGGAATGACACAGCAAAAAGCATATAAAAGTTTTACCTCATTCCAGATTTCATATTGTTCATCAACTCATGAGTATCTGGTTGACTCAAAAGGCACTGGCACGGTAATCTGACTGGGCATGAGATTAGTGTGATCCTTGTGAAGAGCACTGTGCTGGAACTTTTTTGCCTAAGTACCCATAAGCCTGGTTTTCCATTCATGATCTTTTACATCCATCTTTCTTCTCTCAGGTAAAGTGCCCAGCACTGCCAAATCTGCGTGCAAGACCACAGTGTGTTTATTCTTCTCAGCTCTGCAATGGTGACCCAAACTGCCCAGGCGAGTCCGACGAGGATAATGATTTTTGTGCAGCTCATCCTCCCAGACTGGGCTACATCAAGTGCAGAGAGGGTGAAAAAACAATCCACAGGCAAGGCAGCTACTGCGATGGGGTGCAGACCTGCATGGGAGACGAAAGTGACGAGGATCCTGTGTTCTGTGCAAACTACAGCTGCCCAGAGGGAATGGTGAAGTGTGATGATGGGCTCCAATGCATACATGGAAGACAGCAGTGCAACAACTTGGAAGAGTGCAATGGTGAGTGCCAGACGGGATGCAAGGACACACAAAGAGGACCAGAGAGGGTGGGGGTGGGGGTGGGGGAGGGGGAGGGGAAGGGCATAACGTGTTGTGTTGAACTCAGTGGGTGCAGTTTTAGTTAGCCAAACTGAAGTCAAGAAGGAGACTGAGGTGTGGCGCGGAAGGGGGCACATTGTGCTGTCATCCACCCCCCTCGATCACCCCCCCTGGATTTCTCTCTGGTCTATGCAGAAGTGATCCACACTCCGGATTTTCCCAGGGGCATCACACTGCCATCATTGGATAAGAAAATGATGTGTATGGTAGGGTTATATTGGTTAAGACGCTTTGCAAAGCGTCTTAACCAATGTCACCATGTGTATGGTAGGAGGTTTGGGGTGGCAGAGGCTGTGGCTTTGGATGACAGGAGAACAGAGTGAGAACACTATCAGGTCTAGCAGCCACCCGGGCTTGGGAAAACATTCAAAAGCTGTGAGCACAGAGAGAAATCTGGAATTCAATCCTTAGAAACCCCATGCAGATGATTTACTCACATGTACTTATGTTTTCCAGACAATTCCAAGGAATTTTCATCTCTTTTGTGTTATTGCTGCAGGGGATGCACCATCCCGGTGGGGATGTGCAACACTGCAACCAGTATTTTTGTTCACTAACTACCAAGATCTGGTTCACCTCCAAAACAAATTCAGCTACAGCTCACTCTGTTTCATTGCCTTTGCATATCATTCTGCTGAGCTTGATGTAAAACAGATGGAAGCGATGAATCGGCGACAACATGCAACGAGTCGTTTGACTGCTCTGCAACCTCCCGTGTCCCATGCCCCTCCGGCCGCTACTGTATGGACGACTACTGCAATGTGTGCAACAATGGCACCACTCCTGCCTCGTGCCCTGACAATTCGGACCAGCTGGAATCCAACTGCCATTTTTGGAATAAGTCAGTATGCATTTCTGAGAATGAGGATCCCTTCCAAAATAGGAACCAGATTTAGCATCCATATTGTGAAACAATGCTTGATGGATCGTTTATGTCGAATGAACTTGTACTGTACTTTGCCTTAGATGTTCTTCACTGCTGTCCGACTTGTGCTGCTTGTGATGTCATGCATGGTTCCATCTGTGGTACATTGAACTAGCATAAGGCAGTCAACCTGAAAAAGAAGATGAAAAGAATGATCCACTCGAAGAGGCCAGGGGAAGGCATTGGACAGGTACAATACCAGGAAATGACAAGGCAGTAAAATATCACAATTTCTCTTCATCATTGTATTGTACTGGTTTTGAGCCATTGTTCTGGAACTATGAAAACATGATAATTGATTAGATTACATGCTGATGCTCAATTAATGACAAAATGGCCTTGCCTGTGCAAATGGAATGACTGGAGCACTCCTATGTGGGAGGCCCGGCATTACGTCCATGTGTGGAAAGTCTGCTTTGGTGGCCCGCATGGTGGTCTGAGGTGCCAGGAAGATGACCAGTGCTCACCAGAAAAGAAAAATCAAAAACAAGTTGTATGAGAAGCGTACATGGATTACCAAAAAGATGGTGAAAGGTAAAAGACACTGTGAGATAGTTCTTTTTTTTTGGGGGCTTCCTACTAGGCAAAGGAGAAAAAAGAAGGAATGCAAAGGGAAAAAATGGATGAATGATTTATTTTATGATGATTGAAGTTTCTAAGGAATAAATCATTACTTCATGTTCCAAAATGATCCATGCCTCCATGATCCATGTTGAGACAAAACCTATATTAGATTGTGGGGAGTAAGGCCTATTTCTCTGATTGTATACTATTTTTGTGTGATTTGGGTCTTCACATTACTCTCTTGAAATGATTCTTCACCAATATGGGTTTGCATGTAATTTTTTTTTCAAAATATTTGTATTACTACATGAAAGGACATGCAATGCCGCCACGCACTAGCACATCGACGTTGCATGAAAAAGCTGCCACCTATGGCACAGTAAGGTGGATTTTCAAACTATGCACCAGCAAAGTTGGGCTCAACCCCACAGAGATCAGAGAGGGCCAGGGCCTCGCACACGCGACCGTGGTGCGCGATTGGCGCAACCTCCGGTGGGAGCGGGGTCAGCGCCCGGGCATGGGTGGTGGTGAAGTGGCGGATGGCGGCACACTTGCTCCGGATCCCACTAATAGAGACGCGTTAGGCTACGGCCGACACTGCCGGCTGGACCCAGCGCTCCAAGGCCTCCACGGAGAACCGGCAAGTCCCTTGAGAGAGGTAGATCTTTGCCAAGCGGGCAAGGAAGACCCCGAACTCATTGCCCAGTCTTCCTAGGGTCTCCCAAGCCAGAGGGTGGAGGAAGTGACCCCGCCATAGGGTCCCTGCATACTTGTCCTCCTGTTGCTACGCGCCAATGGTGGTGACAGCCTCGTGATCCACGAGGGTGAGGTCTGGCCGGAGGTACCCCTGGCCGCCTGGTAGTGGTAGCATGTGCTTGGGCTCCACCCGCACATCGAGGCAGTTCTCGCAACAGATGTCAGCTAGCTGATCGTGCATGGTATTGAAGATGTGCCAGACTGCTCCCCCCGCCTTCTCCTTCCGCGTTACCGCAACCGGCAACAGCCTGTCCAGCTCCACCTGCTCCAGGTGCCCCAAGGGGAGGCTGAGCCACAGCTGCGAGTGGAGGCGGTAATCCTCAGCCAGGAAGTAGGTCCTGTCCGTCGACCCCGCGGGTGCCACCTGCAGCCAAAGAGAGCTCCCACACATCGTCGTTGCCCAACACCGACTTCGGGTGCAGCGACATCACTCTATGCTGGGCTAAGAGCGCACTGGCCCGTCACACGGGCAATGTTGGAAGGCCGCCCCCACCTCCTCGACCCATCGTCCCCGACAGCTCGCGAACCACGCCACGCTCATGTGGTGATACAGCTGCGGCCTAGCGCTCTGGCGGATTGCCTTCAGGGATGTCAGTGCCTTGAAAATTGGCAGGGGCAGCTCCTACTCCACCCGCCCTCGGAGCGGGCACAGAAAGTCGATTTCACGCCTTGCGGGGAGCAAGTCGCCAAACCCCGTCGCGAGAACATGGAGGGAGCTGGTCGTGCAAACGTAGGCAATCGGCGCCCGGTCCCGTACACATAGCAGGCCTGCACCTCCAAAGCCGTGTGGCAGATGGAGCTGCCACTGATCCAGTCATTGCAGGTCCTAGTCCTCAGACCCCTCAAATACCGCTGTCAGGATCTGGAGTAATCGTAGGAAAGTCTCCCACACTTCCGTGTTGAACCGCTGTAGGGTGTTGAGCCTCTACAGCTCTGGCGGCATGGCTTGAACACAGAAATCTGCCCACGGCATTGCACAGAGGCAGAGGAGAGTCATTGTGGCCTGGAAATCCTCCATCCGGCTCAGCTGCGATAAGCCGCAAACCTGCTCTTGAAGCCACTGCTCACCCCAATCTGTCGCAACAGCCTCGACCCCCACGGAGCAACTAGTCGCAACACCGAAGGGAGTCCACAGGAGGCCTGCTAGTGATGGTGGTACCTCCTCCAAACGCTGCCACACCATACACTTTCTTGGTTGCACTCGTAGGCCCAGCTGTGCCGCAGCCGCCGCTATGGCCGCTATGGATGCTCCTAGCAGCTGCAGCGGGGCGCAGATGATCACGTTGTCCTGGTGGGTACCCACATGCCCTCTCCTGTTCTCTTCTGTTGTGACCAGGGTCTGGCAACCTGCCTCCAGGACTGGGGTAAGTGCAAGGTCCAAAAGAGCCGGGCCCAAAGGGTCCCCCTACTGGACTCCCTTGGCACTCTCGAGGACCGTGGGGTAGTCAACACCAAAGAGAAGCTGTGCCGGGCGGACGTAGAATTGGCATAGGAAGGGGATCCACGTCCCTAGGCCAGAGGCCCATACCGCCTCAAAGAAAGAGGCCCGCTCAACCTTGTTGAACGCCTTGCGGCTGTCAAGGCGGAGCAGCCAAAAGGACGGGCTGGCCGCTAGGATGGCCCGAAACCCGCGTGCCAGCAGCTCCACTCTGTCTGAGACACCCACGCCGTATTGGAAAGGTGGAAGGACTGCTGTGAACAACGCCTTGTCATGGAGGAGAAGTAGGTTCCCTGATAGCCGGAGCCACACCTCCCCCACTAGGCATGAGCAGAAAAGTACACAGTATACGTATACACGTGCATATACCTATGTACACGTGTATCGTATCTTGGTCTCGCACGGTACCCTGAAGCATTGACGTATACATACGTTTACCCGTATACTGACGTATGTACACGTGCGGTATACGTATACCGTGGATATACGTATATCACTTGTCGTATACGTATACGTCCCCCCCTCCCCCCCTCCCCCCCCAACCTAGCCCCCTGTTCTGCTCCTGTTAGCCCACGACTTGCGGGGCCCGACAGTAATGTTCGACCGATGACGGTCTGTGCGCAGGCGACGTCTACACATGTTGACTATATGATGCGGTTATTGTCCATATGCCACCAATAATGTTGACTGCCGTTAGATCATGCGATCGGACGTTTGCCCCCCCTTNCTAGCCCCCTGTTCTGCTCCTGTTAGCCCACGACTTGCGGGGCCCGACAGTAATGTTCGACCGATGACGGTCTGTGCGCAGGCGACGTCTACACATGTTGACTATATGATGCGGTTATTGTCCATATGCCACCAATAATGTTGACTGCCGTTAGATCATGCGATCGGACGTTTGCCCCCCCTTGCATTATCCGTCGGTGTACGCGTGCGCACACTTCGGAAGTGAGAGACGTCGTGTGAGAATTATTTGACCGACTCGACAAGTTTGCGATGCGGAAAATGGTCTCCATCGGTACAAATAGCCGGTTGTTGTTCAACTTTATCGGCAACGATGGCGACTTCGACAGGGGGTGCCACCCCTTCAAAAGGGGGTGCCACTTTGAAGTACTCCAGCCATGCAACACCCGTGACGTCGTCTGCAAGTCCTACAACTCCATCCCCTGCCGCAGCTGCCACGCCAGATCCATCCTCCACTGCTCCCGCCAAGGGTGATCCTGCCAAGTCAGCAGCTACCGACGATGCTGACCCCGTTGACGACGAATTGAGCGTCATTTGGCTGCACTACATGGCGAAGGAAGGCCGTGGATGGTGCATCTACGGATGCCTGAAGAGAGGAACCGGCGAGCTGCTCAGTATCTCATGCCCCGGCCGGACATCAGGCACTGCATGGAACCATCTCGCAGCTTTCCACAAGGATAGATTTGACCCATACGTCAAGGCTGGCAAAGTTCCGCCCAGCATCGTTCGTCGCCATTGTCCAAACCTCATCGCAGCATCGCAAACCGCAATCAGGGAGTCTTTGTCTGGGATTGCAACCTTCGACCTCAACACGTTTTGCATGTACATTTGGAAGTAGATCGTAAAAAAAAAAAGAGGTGTTTGCAGTCATAGATTCCAAGTGGCTGCAAAAGGCGTTCAAACATGCAAACCGCAAAGCAATTCTCATGCACTGCACCACCATCTTGAGGGACATTCGCAAAGCTCCATCCGTTTTCCATCCAGCTGTCGCTGCCATTGTGGCATCTTCTCCATCCGACATCAACTACATATCGGATCTCTGGAACTCTCGCGCGAACGATCCATACCTGGGGATAACAGGCCAGTACATTGATAGGGATTGGGACATGCGCAGCATCGTCATGGCCTGCCTGCCCATGCCTGGCAGCCATACCGCCGACAGGCTGTTCGAGAACTTCAAGCACGTCGTCGATGACCAGTACAAGATGTGGGACCATGTGGTATGCATGACGATGGACAACGCATCCAGCAATTCGGCCATGGTGAATGACCATCTCGTGGTGCACTGTCCCAATTTTTCGGAGGACAAGTACATCCACTGCGCTGGACACGTCCTCAACCTCATCGTCGGCGAGGTGCTGCGTGCTTCGTTTGTTCGCAAACTGATGAAAAAGGCGCACAAGATGGCAAGGTTTGTCACCCAATCTCCACAGCGCAAGCAGCAGCTGAAGGCTGAAATCGCCAACACACCCCACTCCAAGTGGCTCGCACTCAACATCGACACAAAGACGCGGTGGAATTCTTGGTCGACCTCCTCGACCGGTTGACCGGCATGAAGGGTGCCATGATCAAGTTTCTCGCTGTGCAAAAGCTGGACCGTGTGAGAAAACTCAAGCCGGACGACGATGACTGGGTGCTCATGGGTCGTGTGGCCAAGTTCCTCGGCCCCATCAAGGAGTGGACAGCTGACATCAGTGGGGAGAAGTATCCCACTTTCTCGCGCGTCATCCCACTGTACAATGAGCTGTTCGATCAGCTAGACGGGTTTGTCGGGGCCACATGCGGCTCATACTTGGAGGTGAAGGACATTGAGAAGGCGGCAACATCAGCCCGCAAGAAGGCCAAGCGAGCGGCGGCAACGTCAGCCCGCAAATGTGCAGCTGTAGAGGCCAGCACGGCCGACATCGCAGGCAGCAGCAGCGAAAGCGGAAGTGGGGAGTCGAGCTCGTACTCTGACGAGGACGAGCCCGCCGAAGAAACTGACGCTGCGTCCGTTGTGCGTGCGCTGCCCAAGCGCACACAAACGTCGGCCGCTCTCTACCCTGTGCTGGTAGCGGCCAAAGTAAAGCTCCAGAAGTACTACCACCTTACATCGGAGCTGTACACGCTTGCGACGGTGCTGGACCCACGTTTCCGTCTGCACTGGTACAAACAGGCAGCCGAGGCAAGCAAGGAGCATCAGAGTGCAGACAGCGTGCGCGACACAGTGTTGCGTCTGCTGACGACCTACTTCGACGCGTACAAGGCAGAGCGTGGCATGACAGCTGCAGCGGCAGACGAGAACGAGGAGGACACCGCGGGAGAAGATCCGCCGCCATCAACGGAGCCGGCAGCAGCATGTGGGCCACGGACGCACCCCTCGCAGCTGTGGAAGCCCACACCCTGGCCAAGGAGATAGACTCTTACTGTGCGGAGGCCAGGCTGCAGCCCAAGGAAGACATCCTCCGCTTCTGGAGGAAGCGGGAGGTCAAGTTCCCGGTCCTGGCTAGGGAAGCCAGAGTCGTGCATGCCGTCCCGGCGACTTCTATGCCGTGTGAGCGCCCCTTCCCTCTGGGGCGGTAGAACTGCACGGAATTCCGTGGGCAGCTCTCAGTCGCATCGGTGGAGAGCGTGCAAACCCTGCACAACTGGATCGAGATCCCGGAGCTGGAGGAACTGGAGTACCCTCCAAGGAAGGACAAGGATCAGAAGAAGAACCCAGAGGGGAAGGGAAAGGGGAAGGGAAAACTGTAGGAGGGGGGGGGGGTGATGAGTAGTGGGGAATCTAGTTTAAGGTGATTTCCATCATGTTTTTCTCTGTTTCATTTTAAGGAGAATTGAATTTCCTGCTNGTGCAAACCCTGCACAACTGGATCGAGATCCCGGAGCTGGAGGAACTGGAGTACCCTCCAAGGAAGGACAAGGATCAGAAGAAGAACCCAGAGGGGAAGGGAAAGGGGAAGGGAAAACTGTAGGAGGGGGGGGGGGTGATGAGTAGTGGGGAATCTAGTTTAAGGTGATTTCCATCATGTTTTTCTCTGTTTCATTTTAAGGAGAATTGAATTTCCTGCTGTTTACTTTCCATTTCAGTTCCTGCAGTACCCTGTACATTCTTGTATACGTTTGTATCTATGCTGCTCTCGATCTTCGATCTCCCTGGGGAGATCAAAGATCGGCTGTACAAGATCGATCTCGTACGCAGATTGTCGACGCGACCCCTCAACCGGCAGTTCGCGGCTGGGGGGTCCGACCAAGACGTGCTAGGTGAGGTTCGAACCTGCGATTCCCACACCCGGAACACGAAAAGGACGCGGACGTCACTGCCGAACGACAGTGAGGTTCGCGTCACTTCTCCACACGTCAAACTAAGAAACCTATTTTTTTCAAAAAAAAATTGAGTTTTCTCTATTCTTTGTCGAAAGTTTTAAAACTAGGGTTTTGTCGACTACACAGCCGCGACGTTCATTACCTTTGTCGAATGCTCAGTCACAACCATTGCCACTTAGCCCACTACATCCAGACCTCAGCACCCCACCCTTGGTCTCTCGCCAGCCATGGCCACCGTGGCCTGGGATGCCCCTGCCCCGCTCTTACCTAGAGGAAGTCGTGCGTTGACTTCCTTCTGCAGGAAGTACCTGACTGCTGGTGGGACTGCTGGTTTTCAGTGTGGCAGTTGCGCCAAGAAATTGGGCGGCCAGTACAACCGCATCCGCGGACACTACACGGGTGGGGACCCTAACGTGAGGGCATGCGAATACCCTCCTCCCAAGGCACGCCAACTTCTTGGGCTGCCAGAGGTCGAGCTCCCGGCCAACTTCATTCCGCACGACCCAATACTTTTTCAAGGAGGGGGCAGGGTATGGGGTGGAAGCGACGACCCAATCTGCTGGAAGGAGCTGCGCGCAAAAATGGACAGGGAGGGCATGCTGCTCTCCCAATGCATCTTCCCCACAGTGCCGCAGTCACCATGGTCTGCCAACACCGCCACCTCCCAAGCTCGCTCGCAGGTGGAAAGCTCCGGTGCTGGAACAGCAGCAGCTGCCGATGCGGCAGCAGCTACTGTCGCTGCGACTGCAGCAGCAACCGCTGCAACTAATGCTGCTGCGACTGCAGCTGCTGTCACTGCTGCAGCTGCCGTGGCACCTCCGGCGCATGCAACTGCGGCGGCGGCTGTGGCGGCCGCCGAGGCCGGCCGAACTCCACCTCTGCAGCAGACTTCCATGCGTCAGCATCTCAACAATGCAGCTAACCGCCGCTGCCAAAAGACGGTTGTTAAGATTATGGCCGAGAATCGCCTCCCCGTGTCCTTCACCCGCTGCCGCCTTGTTAAGCAGCTTGTCCATGAATCCAAGCAAGCCACCGCTGCTTTCACCCTACCATCGAGGAACACAGTGACAGGGGGGCTGCTTCCAGAGATTGACCATGAACTGGACGTCGAGGAGAGGGGGATGCGGCAGTCATGGGGGTACATTGGCGTCACCCTCAACGTGGATGAGTGGGCCGACGTCAACCAGCGCCCGATCTATAACACCATGGCAGTTAATGCCAGTGGCATCACCCACGTCTTCTCCAGGGACGCGAGCGGTTTGACACGCGATGCAGACCATGTAGCCGCCATTATTAAGGCAGCCATCAAGGAGTGCGGAGTGGAGAACGTGGTTGGCGTGGTGTGTGACAACGCTACCGTGAATGACAAGGCGAAGGCAGCCCTTGAGCCGCAGTTTCCGGGTGTGTTCTTCCAAGGTTGCTTGGCCCACGCAATGCACCTTGTGTTGAAGGATGCGGCGAAGTGCAGCTGGGGGAAGGACTTGTTGGCAAAGGCGCAGCTAGTCTCATCATTCTTTCGGAACAACAACATTCCGAAGACCTGGCTGAAGAAGGAGGCAGGAAAGGGGTTGCTGCGGCCCTGCGAAACGCGATTCACTTCAGTGGTGCTGATGCTAGAGCCCTTGCTGCAGCTGAAAGGACAGCTCTTGAACATTGTGGTGACGGAAGAGTATACACGTGTACAAAGGGTAAAGTATACGTGTATCGTATAGGGAATGGCAAACGAGACTTGCGCTACGAGAGAAATTGGAGGTCTGGAAGCGCGTCGAGACTGTACCGAGAGTACGGTCGCCAGGTACGGTAGAATAGCGGGATTTTAGAATCCCGGATGAACAGTTGGGTACGGCGAAATTACAGACACTCTGTTCAAATAGGCGTCCAGAATGCAAGCTCCCGTGTTCGAACCCGAGGGTAAGCAATATTCTCATCTAAAGGACCAATCCTCGTCCTACACGACTTACAAACTGCTGCACAAGAAAATTTTCAACCGGGAGTAGAAAATTCCTGAAACTTGCGCAATGACTGAAGTCGAAATGTGCAGACGTTTTCTGGTCATAACTCCGGCTGGAAGGTCCCATTTATTTACGATGAACAATCTTGGCGTTTGACGAAAGTTCTCTGAGCGAACTGGGGTTTGAGAGAGAAGTCTTATTCAAGAGGCTTGCAACTGTGAATTAAGGATAGCGAGGTCGCGAGGGTTTGGATCACTCTCGTCATACCTTATCTGCCACCGAGGCACTGTATTTGTAACGCTGGCAGGGGCCTTGTCACCCACGCGAGAATAATTGCACATACGAACTTCAGTTTGCGGACCAGATCCATTAAAGAAGTAGGGGGGTTTCGATCATGAAGAATTTTTGTGCAAACTTCAGAGAGCGTATCTTTTTTGGCTGACGTTTTTCCCTTTCGCCGTCCGATGAATCATCCAACGGCGACGACCAGTAGGAGTTGCAGGCAGTCTGTTCTCGAAAATAACCGACGGATAACGCGAAAGACTGTTTTGAGGTGATTTTCAACAAAAGGAGCACTGTTTAGTCGGGTATCCGTACTCTCGTCCGGAAGAGCCGGACGAGTTTTCAAACTCTCGCGCCGCAAAGGCCGAGATAATTAACTACAGATGTGCGACTCCAAAGTCTCGTTTGCCTTTCCTTAGTATCGTATACCGCAACATGCAAAAGTAACGTGTAACGTATGCTGAAAACAGGGGACGTATACATACGTTTCCTCATGCCTATCTCCCACTTCCATGGGGCACATTCCATCCTGTTTGGTCCCTCAATTTTGTATGGAGATGAGAGTGTTGTAGCCCAGGCATTCTGTGTTGCCTGGAGGAAGAGAACCATCGAGGATGATGCGGGAGACTACAACGACGCACAATACGGCCACTGGGGAGTCAAGCACCAGGTCCCAAAGGAGATCCATGGTGCTACCAAAAGGCCTTGGGCTCAATCCCCGCGGCGCCTCCCGTACTGCCTCCTCCCCTAGCTCCTCGGTGATCCTGTCCGAACTGCTCCCCTTTGGATCCGTGTACCCCTCAACCCACACCCGGATCGACAGGAGCCCCGGCGGGTGGTGCTCGCCAATGGCCGTCACTGTGGCCTCTGTGCCCACCACCGGTGGGTGGTCCCCAAACAGCCGCATGGCTCGCGACAACGTCCTTAAGTGGAAAAGGTTGGCCGCCTTCTGGGGGGCACATGTCACCTCTGCTTCCCGCTCTGACGTTACCTGCCGGGTGACAATGGTTGGGTACCCCACCTGCTCCTCCTGTGAGGGGACACGACAGAGGAGGAAGTGGAGGGGGAGGAGGAGCATACATTGCTTGTAGAGGCCCATTGGGGGCAGGTCAGGGTCAGTCCGCCATGAGCAGCAGTGGGCAAAAATGACACTCACCCTGCGCTGCAACTCGTCGTAGAGGCGGGCCAGCACCCGAGGGGCCTGGGCCATCTGCAACTTCCCCCCACCCGCTGGCTCGAGGACCCCGTAGAGGCTCTCCCAGGTGAGGCCCTGAAGAGCCTCCCACGCTGGGGAGATTCTGTGATCCCTGGACCACCGGAGGCCAACGCGAGGCTCCTCTGACTTGTCCGCGCTTAGGGCTCGGCACAGAGGTATCGAGTATCGAGTTATAACCCGACCGCACCCGCTGACGACGTGTCGCGATGAACCGACAGCCAACGGCGACTCGGGGACGTCACTTGGATCCTCTCGATTCAACGTACTTGGATAGAACATGGTTGTAGTTTGACGTGTATTGAGCGGGGTTTGCAACGTCGTGCCTTGCAAACTGGTCCGCTGGTCAACAGGCGTGGTCTGCGACCATTAGCACCAGTGTCAAGCCCGCATCCGTGTAGGATTCATACTTTTTGTTAAATTTCAATAGTGGGCCTAGTCGAAAATGTGAAACACATTGTACATTTTCCGGGAAAACGATAAAGGGCATGGCATGACGACTTTCGTTTGTTCACCGGGCACCGTTCGTTATCTTGGTTCCGCATCGGGTGCGTAGAGAAGTGCAGGTACTCGAAAAACAACCGTCAGTCCTTATCGGACGGACGCCCGGTTGCAAACACTACGCTCCATCGTACGGCTACTGGCTGTACAGCCTATCCAAAAGGAAAATCGTGATTGGCTGCTGAACAACGCACAGTGGGACGACGCCAGGACCCTTCGCTCTATTGGGCGCGAGATCTTCTATGCCCATCCCCGGTACAAGGAGGTTGTGCGGACAGTGCTGCTCGAGTGAAAGGGCTAGTTTTCGTTCACAATGGATGAATGGACGTCCAATGCCAATGATGTGTATGTAGCCATCACATGCTATGGTTTTTACCATGGCCGCATCGTCAGTGTCCTACTGGCATTCACACCACTGCCAGGAAGTCATGACGCCTCAGCCCTATACACTGTGTACCGCAATACCTTGGAGGACTGGGGCATATGGAACCGTGTTTTTTGTTTGACGATAGACGATGCAGCAGTAAACGTGGCCATGGTCCGGCACCATCTTGCTGTCAAATGCCCCGTCATCGGCCATGACAACTCTGACCGCTGCTTTGATCATGTCCTCAACCTGGGCGTTGGGCAGATACTGTCGTCCGAAGCGGTGGAGCAGATTTTTGTTCGCATCCGCACTCTCGCAAACTACGTCGGCCGCAGGAAAACAAAGTGGACCCCCCTATTTTGCAGTCGAATAGACCCAGCCCATTGCAAATCTGTGACCATAAAATGTTTTTCTCTCTCCTTGCAGCCCTAACGCGAGGCCTCGCTCGAAGAATACTTCCGTGCCAACGTTGTTGCACCCTACCAGACAGTCAAGGTTGACTACCGCACTCGCTGGAACTCGACCGTTGACATGCTTTTGACGGCTTACGATCAACGGCAGCGGCTTGAAGTGTGGCTCGATGACAACCGCCTGCACGCTCTACATCTATCGGACGCGCAGTGGGCCAACATCCACTACCTCGCCAAAGTCCTGGAGCCCTTCAAGGACATGACGCTGGATATCTCCAGCAAAACGCAACCTTACCTGGGTCTTGCCGTCCCGTTTTACAACGACATCCTGGACTCCCTCGAGGTGCATGCAGCGGCATGCGGGAAGGCTGCGACGGAGGCTGACGTAGCACACATCCTGGACCTGGACAATGTTAACCAGGAGCTGCTGGCGATTCAGCGAGCGCTAGGGCCGAGGCTAACGGTGGCGGCCACACAGCTCAACTTGTACTACACCCTCACATGCGACATGCAGTATATGGGGACATTCTTGGACCCACGCTTGAACCGTGCGTTCTTCGAGGAGACCTACGAGGGACAGCCAGGCCAAGTCAGCCCCATGACCATGGACGAGACCGTCATCTCCCTCCTCCTACCGTACGAGAGCGCAAATCTGCAGCGCCTGCAAGCCTCCCGCTCTTCCCCACTAGTGCAGCCTACGGAACTCGCATACACGAGTCGAGCTGTGTCCTTTCTGGACCTGCTCCTTAGAGTGAACACGCCGCTTCCGCCGTCCCCACGTGAGGATTGGGATGCCGACCTCGCCAACCACAACGCTGCCCATAACCTCGAACCACACAACGACAACAGCACAGCACAACAGCATGTTGGCTTGAGGGTGAGAGTTCACCCTGGAGGGTCCCTAGCAGTGGCTGGTTCACACCACCAACTATTTTTGGAGAGACTGAAACTGTGGAGGCAACTGGTTCCAAGGATGGCAGAAAACTGGTCAGAGATTGAGGCAATAGTTTTGGTCTGAATTGACTAGGAATGTACATTTTTTCAAGGCTCACAAGCAGTGGCATTTTATAACCACTGATCTAAGCTTTCCAGAACACCAAAGCATGCCAGATTTGAAGCTTCCTAGCAGATTCTATGGCTTCTAGAGTGTCTATTGGTAGGCTGTCCTTTTTCCCACCTAGGAAGGCATCCCTTCCCTCCTCTAGAAGCTTCTGCCCCTTCCTAGATTCCTCAGCTTGCTTCTAGTAGGAGGGAAGGTGTCCAGAAGATCAAGACACCTCTAGATGCCTTGTAGGACAAGTCACCCCTTCTAGAAGGTGTGCCACCTTCCTGGACCCTCACCTGGCCTTCTAGAAACTTAAAGAGGAACTCTAGAGGTTGAGCTAGCTTCCTGGCATCTATTTTCCACCTCCCTTGAGGCAGGGCAGAATTTCATCTTGTGGGACTTGAACCCGGGCCCCTGCCTCTAGAGGTGGACACCATTAACCACTAAGCCACTAAGGCTTGTCTTTTTGGTGTTCCTTTTTGGAGTCACTNAGCTTCCTAGCAGATTCTATGGCTTCTAGAGTGTCTATTGGTAGGCTGTCCTTTTTCCCACCTAGGAAGGCATCCCTTCCCTCCTCTAGAAGCTTCTGCCCCTTCCTAGATTCCTCAGCTTGCTTCTAGTAGGAGGGAAGGTGTCCAGAAGATCAAGACACCTCTAGATGCCTTGTAGGACAAGTCACCCCTTCTAGAAGGTGTGCCACCTTCCTGGACCCTCACCTGGCCTTCTAGAAACTTAAAGAGGAACTATAGAGGTTGAGCTAGCTTCCTGGCATCTATTTTCCACCTCCCTTGAGGCCGGGCAGAATTTCATCTTGTGGGACTTGAACCCGGGCCCCTGCCTCTATAGGTGGACACTATCAACCACTAAGCCACTAAGGCTTCTCTTTTTGGTGTTCCTTTTTGGAGTCACTCCTGCCATGGTGAGGAGCATCACTCCAACAATCTCCCCCTTGCGCATCACCCATGGCAGTCATCCATGCTCAACCTACAACTGAAGAGCCTTTCTTCTATGGGAGGTGTGCTCATACTTTATTGCTCCCTCCCACTCAGCCCCATCCTTCTTGTGTAGTGCCTCCTTCACGCTCATCTTGCGTGAAGAACACTTGTGCAAACCCAGTCCAAATGCCCTTGTCAACATCGTATCTCTTTGTCCTTCTTCGCACACGGCTGCTCGTGCGGGGCTCTCGAGGCGGTTGTTGTTGTTGTTGTCCCCTTTCGGCGCCATCCTCTCCAAGCGCCTGCTCCCCCTCTCTTGGAGACCTTGGAGACATCGGTTGACTCTCCGCCTCCACGTCCATCTCCCATGCTTCGGATTCCTCATCTTAACTGGCCGGAATGAAATCTACCGCTCGCCCATCTCTTAGGCGATACTCTCCGGTTGGTGGTGATGCGAGGATGTCACCCTCATTCACAAGCTTCGGCGTCTCCCCCTCAAGGAGTGGCATCCACTCCCCCCTCTTGGAGAGACCTGCCTCCTTGTCTGTCTAACGGCTTTTCTCGTCGAACATGACGTCGCGACTCCACACAATCTGCTGCCTCCTTGGGTCAAAGAGCCGGTACGCCTTGCTTCCGCTCTCATATCCAAAGAAAATACACCTGCGGGTACGCGGGTCCAGCTTGCTCCGTCCCTCACGTGCCTGCACCATTGCATGTGCAACACAACCAAACGTGCGGAGGTGACCCACCGCCGGCTTCCTCCCGCTCCACACCTCTTGTGGCGTCTTCCATGCCTTGCTCTCCTTGTCCTTCAGCGGCTTGGTCGGCATGAGATTCATGATGTACGCTGCTGTCCTTGCTGCCTCCGCCTAATACCGTTGTGTAAGGCCGGCGTCGCTCAACATGGATCACACCATGTTAAGGATTGTGCGATTCACTCTCTCTGCGACACCATTCTGTTGTGGGGAGTGTGGAGTTGTTTTCTGCCACTCAATCCCTTTGCTCTTCATCCACCCAAGGCACCCCGCATATTCACCGCCGTTGTCACTCCGGAACGCCTTCACCTTCAACTCTGTTTGCCGCTCCACATCTGCCACAAACTCATGCATGCACGCAAGGACCTCACTCTTCCGCTTCATCGGGTAGAGGTAGAGTTTCCGGCTGTGGTCATCGATGAAGGTGAGGAAGTAGCAAGCTCCGCCGATGGAGCTCTCAAGCGGTCCACACACATCTGTGTGTACCACGGCCAGTTTTGCCGATGCACGCGTCCCCTTGGCGACAAACGGCTGCCAAGTTGATTTGCCAATGATGCATGGCTCACACACGGTCTCCTTGGTTTCATCAAGGCCGCTGATTTGGAGACCCCGCACCACTTTCCTCTTAGCCATCTCCTTCACTGTCGATGGAAAAATGTGGCAGAGTCGACGGTGCCATACGTCCAGGTCTCCTCCATTCTTCATTGCAAGATTGGCGGCGTTGGACGCTACCCGGCTGCTGAGGATCTTCGCGTGTAGCAGGTACGAGTCGTCCTCCCTCTTGGCACGTACAATCACCTCACTTTTGCCCTCCTTGCGGATGACGGCCTCCTTCTTTGTGAGGGGCACCTCAAGTCCCTTGTCGGCAAGTCGGCTGACGGAGAGCAGGTTTGCCCCAAAGTTGGGCATATGCAGCACATCGTAGATTGTGCTCGTGACAGGTTTGCCATCCACAATTGACTCAATGCGGACGTTACCCTCACCGGCGGCCACCTCTGTTTTTCCATTGGCCACCGTCATGCATCTCTCCGAGGCGCCGTAGGTGACAAATGCCACCCTATTGCATTGCGTGTGGTGGCCTGATCCGGAGTCAATGATGGAAACTCCCGGATCCTTCAAGTTGGTGGAGTTGTACGCCATAAGGGCGTACTCATCTTTCTTCCTGCCCCACTGCGACCGATCTGTTTTCTTCTTGGGACAGTTGCACGCGTAGTGGCCCTCCTTGCCGCAGTTGAAGCACTCCCCCTTCTTGTCACCCTTCTTGGTGCCCTGTTTGGCACCCTTCTATTTGTCACCTCGGCCTCCACTTTGAGGATGAACAGTGTAAGCTGAAGTTGATGCCGCTGCACTCTCTCGGCCGCCACGTCGCATCCACTCATTTGCGCACGTACTCAGCAACCTTCGGGTACTTCAGCTCGTCGGAAGGCCAGCCACCGAGGACTGTGATCATGGGACTCCAACTCTCCGGCAAGGCCAAAAGGAGGATCATAGCTTGCAACTGAGAGTCGACCTCCCAACCAGTGGCCACGCACTCCGCTGCGAGCAACTCAATCTGCTACATGATCTCCATGATGTTGTTGCCTTCTTTGGCTCGGAGGTTGACAAGCCGTTTGAAGATGAAGAGCTCATTGGCAAGGTTGCTTGACTGGTAGATGGAAGAGAGTTTTGACCATGCTTCTGCGGCCTGGGTGCATCCTTGGATGTGCCCAAGTTGTGGTAGGCATAACGCGGACACAAGGAGTGCCAACGCCTTTTTTTTGCGCTTCTTGTATGCCTCCCTCACCTCAGCCGTTGCAGTCTCCGGCGGAGCAGTCTCATTACCTTTTACAAGCTCAAGCACTCCCTTGTCGTCGAGGAAGACCTCAAACTTCCACCTCCACAAGGGAAAGCCTGTCCCATCAAACTTAAGGACAGCGCGACTGCTCTCTTGCTCACTGGTTGCCATGTCTTGCTGTTGGAAGCGTGAAATCAAGCTGGCTTTGAACCCTTTAGAGGCGTGGGCCCATAACCCTTTGTTGGCTTGAGGGTGAGAGTTCACCCTGGAGGGTCCCTAGCAGTGGCTGGTTCACACCACCAACTGTTTTTGGAGAGACTGAAACTGTGGAGGCAACTGGTTCCAAGGATGGCAGAAAACTGGTCAGAGATTGAGGCAATGGTTTTGGCCTGAACTGACTGGGAATGTACAATTTTTCAAGGCTGAAAAGTAGTGGCATTTTATTGCGACTGATCTAAGATTTCCAGAACACCAAAGCATGCCAGATTTGAAGCTTCCTAGCAGATTCTATGGCTTCTAGAGTGTCTATTGGTAGGCTGTCCTTTTTCCCACCTAGGAAGGCATCCCTTCCCTCCTCTAGAAGCTTTTGCCCCTTCCTAGATTCCTCAGCTTGCTTCTAGTAGGAGGGAAGGTGTCCAGGAGACCAAGACACCTCTAGATACCTTGTAGGACAAGTCACCCCTTCTAGAAGGTGTGCCACCTTCCTGGACCCTCACCTGGCCTTCTAGAAACTTAAAGAGGAACTCTAGAGGTTGAGCTAGCTTCCTGGCATCTATTTTCGACCTCCCTTGAGGCAGGGCAGAATTTCATCTTGTGGGACTTGAACCCGGGCCCCTGCCTCTATACGTGGACACCATTAACCACTAAGCCACTAAGGCTTGTCTTTTAGGTGTTCCTTTTTGGAGTCACTCCTGCCATGGTGAGGAGCATTACTCCAACACAACATGCATGTCCAGTGGCAACAGGCGGTGGCAGGAGAGGCGACAGCTCAGAGCACCAGTAGCTTGCAGCAACAACGGCAGCGCCAGGCAGTCCAAACGCAGGTGCTCTCAATTGTTGTGTGGGTCGTACACAGCTTAGGTTGACCCCTTGGCTCATGTCCATCCACGTGCAAATCCTTGACATGGTAACCGTGGTAGAAGACCGGCAGTTGGACGGGCGCCCTGAATACATCTATCATAGCAAGATCCTTTCTATGGAACAGCACATAGGTGTGCAGCCTATCAACACGTAGCTCTTTCGACGTGGCCTGTCAAGTTCAAACGGCTCGTCGTTCCGACATGTCTGCAAGGAGTTATGCACAAAACCATATTTCCGCCACTATTTGGGTCTACTACAAAATTGTGCGCCTGTGCGCGCCGTGTGGGTGGGCACCAACTAGGCCTGAGACCGTATGTAGTCTTCCCAGGGCTCAATTGCTCTCTCTTTGCACATTGCTTGCAGCCAGACGCGTTGATGCATCATGCTAGTCAGACCCTTGCAGAGGATTTCTGCCCTACTGTCTAGCACCTCCTTGCATGCATTCTGTCATGGTATCAGAGCGGCAAGGCATCCCTCATTGAGCTACGTAGCAGAGACGCATCAGTGGCAGCAATAGTTAGAGTTACAGCTAAAGCCACGGCCCTAGGAGGACCCACCAACCCACGGTGAACCGCCGTAGCAGATTGCAGTAGCGGAGACACCCTTGCAACCACATCACCAAGCCACCACCACGGGGCAGCCAAGGGTTTCCCAACCCTCTCCGGCAGCAGTTGAGGCATGTGATGTTGAGAAGGGATCGGCGAAGGGTCCCAAAAGCTTCACTCACGTCACACATACCCCTCCCCCAGACTTGAGAGAGTGCAACTGCCCCATTTGACCACCATTTTTGGCGTGTATGAGCTTGTTAGAAAGCTCTTGCAAAACCATATCCATTGCTTCTACTCCCGCCTCATTTCATGCCCTGTAGGCTCCAAGAAATGAAACAACGCTCTCAGGTCTAGATTTTTTTGGAAATTGGGCTGAAAAGATAACGATCATGTTTTTGACCTTTTTAAGGTTTTTTTGCACGCAACCACTGCCATTGCATTTAGCATCCTTTGATGCATAATCGCTCCAGATTTTGCTTCATTTGGGCAACCTTCATGCTGACATCATCATTGTAGGTGATGACATCAGCACCAACACTTAGCCAATTTTTTGGCTGAAACATCATTAGCGTTCAGAATCCTCGGTAAACGCCAACGAGGGAATCTTGCGAGCCGAACTTCCACATGTGAGCCATGAGCGAGGGGGTCCTCGCATACTACTTCACCCCCTACCAGGCATCTGACTCCACCCAGACGCAGATGGCAGTCAGCGCCGCCTTCGGCCTGATGAAGGCCGCCCCGGCCTACACCAAGGACTTCAGCCGATTCATTGACAACCCAATCACCGGCACGGGAGCTGACCCTTATGCGGCGTGGATACCACCTTGGCCCTGAAGTCCGAGCGCCTTGCCGCCTTCAACTCCCTCTGCCAGACTCCTCAAGAGTATGCACCCCACTACTCGCGCTGGGCGATCAAGTCGCATGAGGACCTAGGAGACAATACCCTGGTGCAATATGCAGCCCTCCAAATCATTCTCTACGGCGTCCACCCCAACTACGCGTGCATCTTCAGCGGATTCGACTAGTCTCTGCTACACGGTATGGGGAGCGACACGACGCTGCTGTGCTGGGCCACTCTCCACTTCTTCGATGTCACCAGCATGGACACAACAAACCACGTCCACCACGTTACTGCTTGGGCAGCAGTTGCCTCCGCGTCCTCCTCCCCACTGCCTGTAGCGACATCGGCACCAGCTCAGGGGAAGAAGGGCCGCAAGTTGTCTGCCAGTGGCAACAGCAATGGTGGGACCAGCGTCAGCACCAGCGCGAAGAGCGTCAGTCGCAACAGTAGGAGCGGTAGTAGCAGCAGCAGCGGTGGCAGCAGTGGCTCCGGGAGCACTAGGGATCGCCGACTCATGTGTTTCAACTACGGCGGTGACTATCGCTACCCCAACTGCACTCATCTAACGGGCCGCCCACTGGACTGGCGAAGATCACACGCGGACTGTAGCACGCGCACGAGGCGTGCACGAGGCGCGCATGCGCTAGACTTCCGGCGGAAACGCCCACTCGGCCACCACGACCGCAGCCGTCCCAGAGCAGCCCACAGCCACAGTGACCACCCCAGCCGACCCTCACGACCAGGCGTTCGTCGAACGGGACAAGACCATCGCTGAGCTGCACTAGCTTCTTGTCCTACGCTCATCTCAGGGAGGTGTGAGCGGGTTGATTGAGCCGGGGGTTCCTACAACCTGTGGAATGTCTATCCTGTTACGTTATGATGCCTGTGGCGGTGCCCTTATGCAGTCGTGTGCGCATGCTGGTTTTCATGATGTTTCCTGGTTACATGCTTCCCATGTGCACTCCGATGTTTGCCTTACCGCCCAGTGCTCTGCTACAACGCCCTATTCCGTCGCCGAGTACAATGTTACCCTTGTACGCGCCTCACGGATTCCACCTTGGTCGTTGACTCCGGTACCACCCATCACATGACGTGTCGTCGTAACGCCTTTATCGTCCTGCATTTAGTTGGTGCCGTTTGCTCTATCTGCACTGCAACTGGCCATGAGGTCCCTGTCCTGGGTGTTGGGGTTGTGCAATTCACTAAGCCAGTTGGTCCCGTACACATTTCCAAGGTCCTCATTTTCCCTGATCTTAAACTCAGCATACTGTTTGTCCGTGCTTGCACCAACATGGGCCTGGGTGTCACGCACACAACTGCCGATGCTCGCATCTTTGTGCGCGACACCCAGGAGACCATCCTCAGTGGGACGGCCATTGATGATCTGTACACATCTCCGGGTCGCCTACCAGTGCGACCCCCTCTTCCTCCCTCTCCCACTGTGTGTGTCTTCGTTACTGGTGCTCTGTCCCCTGAGCACCACCGCCTCCTGCATCGACGCCTCTGTCATGTGCATCTAGGGGATGTTGACAGGTCGATCCGCACTCAGCCTGCTCACGGTCTTGATGCAGCATCCTTCGAGACGCCGCCCACGACCGACTGCCTGTTTGATGCCGAAGGCAAAATGCACTTGTCCACCTACCCTGATTTAGTCTCTAGGGCTTGTCGCCCTTGAAGCTCGTCCACTCCGACCTCAAGGGTCCGCTCCCTTCCGAGCTTCAGGAGGACCGCGGCCACTACATTCTAACTTTGACTGGTGACTTCACGCGCATGCACAGGGTTTACAGTCTGCATCAGAAGAGTGACGATGTCATCATTGTCCACATTGACCTTGCTTCCATCCACGCTCTCCATGGTGCTCATGCCCTTGGGTGTGCCGAAGCTCGTCGTGAGGGAGAGGTGCCTGCCGTGGTTGGCCTGGTGCCCCCGGCCAGTGCAATCACTCCGTCGCCGGCACCCTAGGGGTTGTCCCCAGGGGCTGTGCCCGTTAGCGCCTCTAGCCCCGTCCCATATCCGGCTCGCCCTGCCATCCCTGCCTCTGTGTTCCCGCCTGCGTCCGAGTCTGCATTCGAGTCTGCATCCGCATCTGAGGCCCTGTCGGATCCTGAGTCCGCGTCACGTCTGGCTCTTTGCCGTCCCTGTCCCTAGCCATTGACGCGTCCGTGTCTGGCACGGAGCCGTCCCCGGCCACGAAGGCCACACCATCCTCTGCTGACACGCCTTCCGTACAGCCCAGGCCTGCATCTGAGTTGGCGATGGCCCCTGCTCCTGTGTCGTCTGACCCCTACACGCGGGCACCTGGCGGGCGCCTCCACCCTGCTCCGACTATCAATAGCATTCTCCAAGGCATGCGCCAAGCCCCTCACCCTGC
Organism: Penium margaritaceum; assembly: GCA_023375785.1. Classification (NCBI taxonomy): domain Eukaryota; kingdom Viridiplantae; phylum Streptophyta; class Zygnematophyceae; order Desmidiales; family Peniaceae; genus Penium; species Penium margaritaceum. Next base: position 172,020 of record SZWC01000639.1, on the reverse strand, counting down.
CTTCTCGGCCACCAGCAGTGATGCACGGAGGTGGCTCCAACCTCGCCCCATGCATGGTGTTGTGAGCGGTGAACCTGGTATGAAGACCATCGGCCTGAGTGCACGCACACTCATGAAGGTTCATCCTTGCTGTGCCACCACTCGTGGGCACTGCTTGCCCATGAGTGCGACCTTGCTCGTGACGCTATTCAGTCCATGGTCACAGTGGATCCTCCCTCTACAGTGTATGCCCTAGCCACGCGCAGTGCACCACCGTCATCTCCCGGCCCCACCACTATGCCTGAGGCCTTGTCAGCCCCCGACGCTGAGCAATGGCAGGCTGCCTGCCAAGCTGAGCTTGATGCCATTCATGAGCACGGCGTCTTCTAGTTGGTGGACTTGCCAAAGAACCGCAAGGCCATTAAGACCAAGTGGGTTCTCTGCAAGAAGCTCAAACCAGACAGCACGGTGGAGCGCTACAAAGCCTGCCTGACGGCAAGGGGGTTCTCCCAGGTCGTTGGTGTGGAGTACACTGAGACCTTTGTCCCCGTTGGCCGGATGACGACCTCGCTGACGCTGGTGAGCCAGGTGGCACAGCACAACTGGGAGATGCATTAGATGGATGTCAACAACGCGTTTCTAAGTGGGGACCTTCATGAGGAGATCTACATGGTCCAACAACTCGACTTTGAGGATGGCACCGGTCGCGAGTACCAGCTACGGAAGGCCTTGTATGCAGTGTTGACCTGGCCACCCCGAACCCCGGCACATCGATGTCCACCCCGGCACATCGATGTGATCCCCGCCCACATCGGCCACCTCGGAACCACGGGATTCACTGGGGTCAAAACAGTTTTTGTCTTGGTTGTCCTGGGGGCCCTGTGAACCCTAATTGCCCTCTTTTTTGCTGATGCAGTCCTGGAACGTCTCTTTGGTCGCTCGGAATTTCGCTGTTCGCGTGGTCAGCCACGCTGTGTCATTGCTGGCAGATAGCAACGCGTCAGCATTGGTTGTCCAGGGCTCTGCTAGCTTGCGTTGACAGTCCGCGCCCAAATCGTGATCGAGTTTTCATTACTAACTTTTATCCGTTTAAAGTGCAAACCATTGAACTCCGAGCTACATTATGGACATTTGCTCTTTCATTTTAACTTCACTTATGGAGTTCGAATGTCAAACGTCGCTTGCCAGAGTCAAGACAACGAGGTGTGGAAAAAGGAATTTCAGAAATCAAATTTCACATTTCGAACTTTGATACTGGAAGTTTGAAATTCGAAGCTTTGACTCGTGGCTCAATTTTGCAATGTTCTGTTTGGACTTCAGCTTTTAGAGTTTGTGTGCGAAACACGTCCAGTTCAGGTTTGATGAAGTCACGCATTTCCGTTGAATATGCAAACCGTTTATAATGCTACGTGTTTAAAAATAATTTCGTATTCGACCACGGCAAAATTTGTTTCTTTT
>SZWC01000639.1:145693-165645 GCA_023375785.1 Penium margaritaceum | reverse complement strand
GGGGGGGGGGGGGGGGGGGGGGGCTCACCCACCGCCAAGTTCCCCCTTGTCGTCACAGACCAGGTGTTGTGATTTGTGACGTTCCTGTCGACATGTACAGTTTACTGTGACCAGTCGGCCCTGTCCATACTCGTGCAGAACCCTGATGCGGACCCTGGAGGCACCCGTACGTCATCTGATAGCGGACTACCATCCTGGAGCTGACTGACGACCGTTCCAGTGCTCCTAACGCTACTCGTGACCTCCTCCAGTGTTTTTTTGCAACACACAGGAGTTTATCGGTGGACTGGCCGTGGGCCCAATTTGCATGGTTTTGTATTGTGTGTCCATTGCTTGATGCCGGATGCATGCATGTGACCAGTCGTAGCGCCCGGCTTTTGATTCTTCACGTCTATGTTCAAACGGCGTAGCGTTCTGATATTTCTGCGCAGAGGTACGGCCAAAACAGTGGTTTTGGGCCGGTTTTAGGACAGATCTTGCACTACAGCATGCGACACCCGCCGTGCACCGCGGCAGGTACTTATGCCATTGGCCTGTCATTTTTCATTCCTCTCTGCAAATGCTATTGAAACATTCTGACACTTTGCCTTGTGTCTCCTAGCCAAACCCTTGCCGGGTGTGAGCACGACCTGTGACTGTCGGCACCGTCTGACTAGGCACTAACACCTAGTCAGCGGATGTGTCGCTAGGAAGCTTCCACGCATCTTCTCTTGGTATCACAGTTGTGTGCCTTCTGAAGTCCCAAGGTGCATGTAAATGCGCATGGCGCATTGCCAGTAGTCGGCTGCAGGCTCGGCAGGCCCCTGGCGAAGGGAGTGAAAGGCACGAATGTCCGCAGAGGGCATGGCGTGCATCTCTGCAGCAAGAAGGGACAATGCTAGGTCCCATCCCTCACGTGGATCTGCGCCAGCACCTGTGCCCGCCTGGCCAAGGAATGAGCGGAAGTTGACGACGGTCTTGCGCAGCATGGCAAAGAGAAGTCCGCACACCGCCCTAGCTACTGTCAGCACTGGTGACCAGAGACGATCCAGACCCACGTCACCGCACCATCGCCGAGCTCCGACACCTTCTGGCGCTTCGCTTTCAGGGAGGTGCGAGTGTGTTGTCACAGCCAGGTGGTTCACAGACTGTCTATTTGTCTGCTCTTGTGACTCGGGATGACTCGTGTGGGGGGGCACAGTCGGCATGTGATGACGATGGGCTTGACTGTACAAATTGGATTCATGAGTCTCACCTTTGTGCCCTTCGTCGTTCCTCCCCACCTGCTGCCCAGCGTCCTTCTGAGGCCGAGTGTTTTGTTGCTTGTTGTGTAGTGACGTCCTCTAGTCGTGATCCCGGTGGCACTTGGATCATCGACTCCAGTGCCACTCATCACATGACGTGTCGTCGTAGTGATTTTGTTGTTCTCGGACCTGTTGCATTTGTTTGTTCTGTCCGCACAGGCTCTGGTCAGTCCTTGCCCGTCTAGGGTGTTAGGGCCATCCGTTTTGATCCGCCTGGCCCCCTGCATCTTTGCAAGGTGCTATTTGTGCCTGACCTTATGCTCAGCTTGCTTTCTGTACGTGCTTGCACACTGATGGGACTCTCTGTGGAGTACACTACAGAGTCTGCGACTGTGCCTGCTCTTGACACTCGAAGCGTTGTCCTTCGGGCCTCTGTTGTGGATGAGATGTATCGTGTCTCTCGGACTTGTGCTCCTTTCTCCCCTCCCCCTACCGCTCGTGTTTTTGTCACTGTTGTTCTGTCTCCTGAACACCAGCGATTGCTTCATCGCCGTCTGTGTCATATAGGCTCCGACACTGTGTCGAAGCTCATTCAAACACAGCACGCTCTCGTTCTTGACGCGGCTTCTTTCGAGAAGCCACCCAAGACCTCTTTTACGCTCAGGGTAAGATGCATCATTGCACCTACCCTGACTCCCGTTCACGTGCACTTTGCCCTCTCGAGTTAGTTCATTCGGACCTTCTTGGTCCCCTACCTGTCGAGTCTCTGTCCGATCGGAGTCGCTATGTCCTGACCCTGACTAATGAATTCACCCAGATGCGGTGGGTTCATAGCCTGCACCAGAAGAGTGACACCGCTCTCCCAATTTGTCTCTGGCTAGTGATGGCTGAGCGTCAGTCTCACCACACGCTGCACACCTTCCGCTCGGATCGCAGCGGCGAGTTCCTTGGTGAGATGGACAGCTTCTTTGCCGGGCACGAGATTTTTCACCAGGTCTCCGCTCCTGCTACTCCTCAACAGAACGGTGTTTCTGAGCGCTAGAACCGCACCATGGAGGATGTGGTTTGCGCTATGCGATTTGAGTGCGGTCTTCCGGAGTCCTTCGTTTTTTAAGGCTTTGCCTACATGACTTGGGTCTGGAACCGCCTCCCGCACGGTCCTCTTCCAGACCACGTCACACCGTATGAGCTCTGGTTTGGCCACCGTGCTGACTTGGGCCTCGCTCACGGCTGAGGATCCTTCGTCTCTGTGTGGTACATTGAGGACCAGCAGGGGTCGAAGGTCTCACCGCGGGGTCGCTTATGCGCCTTCGTTGATAATTCCCCGCGGTCGAAGGCATGGCATTTTTGGGCACCTACTTGTCGTCGCATTGTTGAGTCCCGCAACGTGCTCTTCTTTGAGTCCCTCACCTACCGTGATCTGACTTCGATCACGTCATGATGTATCACACATATTCCCAAGTGTGAGGTTTATCGACGGATGGGGGATTCTATGCTTGCGAGCACCGATCGCCAGGTTGATGGGTCCGTTTGAGCTCCCTCCACCTCTCCGGCGCTTGATGACCCAGAGATCATCACTGTCAGTCCAGAGATCTCTCCAGCACAGTTGACTTCTACCCCTACCCCTTCACACCCCACAGGTCCCCGTGATCCTGTACCTGTGCGTACTCCTACGACAATACCTATGTGCGCTAGCACCCCTGCCTCCGTGCATGGACCTGCCTCACCTGCTCCTACTGTCACACTGAGCCTTGAGTCACCCACATCCGTATCTCCTCGCATGGCATCACCAACTCCCTTGCCTCAGCCCTCCCGAGCTGCGATTGTGCCTGTTCTTGAGCCAGGGGTGCGCCCCTCAAGCCCGGGTTACTCCCGTGAGCAAGGCGGTTGCCTTCGACCATTGGACTCTGGAGCTCAGCGAGTGTGTGGTCCCGCGCTTAGGCGCTCTACTCGCACCATCGTGAGTGGTGATCCTGGCACAAAGGCCCTGGGCTTGAGTGTCCACACTGAGCACGCAGAGGTACATCCAGCGTGTCGCGTAGGGGACGACCTCGTCACTCTCGACTTTCATATCGCTTGTGATACAGTAGTCGATCTTGTGGTCATCAGAACTAGCACTGAGGCGTGCGCTCTTGCCATGAAAAGCTCTCCCTCTATGGTGCTTGATCCCGGCACATTGAGGGGAGCTGTCTCATCACAAGATGCTGCCATGTGGCATGCTACTTGCGAGGATGAGCTCCGCGCCATCCGAGAGCATGGAGTTTACGAGCTAATCAACCTTCCACCTAGGAGGAAGGCTATTCAGGTCAAGTGGGTCTTTTGCAAGAAGGTGAAGCCGGATGGCTCACAAGAATGCCACAAGGCTCGCTTGGTCATCAAGGGGTATTCTCAGACTGAGGGCATCGATAACACAAACACCTTTTCCCCTGTTGGCCGCATGACCTCAGCTCGAGCTCTATTCGGTGTAGTGGCTCAGCATGACTAGGAACTGCACCAGATGGATGTGAACAATGCGTTCCTCCATGGCTCTCTAGATGAGGAGATTTATGTGGCTCAGCCACTCAGCTTTCAGGACGGTGACAAGGTCTGGCGCTTACGCAAGTCCTTGTACGGCCTCAAGCAGTCTCCTTGGAGTTGGAACCAGGAGGTCACTGGCACCCTGACTCGTGCGGGATATGTACAGAGCAAGGGAGATCCCTCTCTCTTCATCCGACAGACGCCTGAGCGATTCACCGCCATCCTCATCTATTTCGACGATCTTCTGATCGCATCTCCTTCATTGGAGGCCGTGAAGGAGGCCAAGGCTGTCCTCCAGACTGCCTATAGGATAAAGAACCTTGGTCCTGCAGTAGTGTTTCTTGGCATGGAGATCGTGCGAGACCGCAGACGTCTCACTCTACTACTGCATCAGGCCCGATACGCACGTGTTGTGGGGGAGTGCTATAGCAACCTTCTCTGCGTTGTGCCCACGACTTCCACACCTCTTACGCATGACGGGCAGGATGCCCTGAAGATTGACGATCCCACACCGCTGGGGGAGACAGTGGATGTGACCCTGTACCTCCGTCTCATCGGATCTCTGATGTACCTAGCCACTACCACACGTATTGATATCGCATTTGCCATCAACATCCTTTCCCACTTTTTGCAGGCTCCACGCGCTAGAGCCCTTCACGCGGGTGTGCGAGTGGTGCCGTACGTGGTCTCCACACCATACCTTAGACGCTACTTTCGTCGGTGGTGTTCGGTGGTCCTTGACTGCTACACCGAGAGCTACTGGGCCTAGAGCCCAGATGGACGCAGTCACACCGGTTACGTGTTCCTGCTCGGTGGAACTGTTGTGTCCTGGCACAACAGGAGGCAGGGCTGCATTGCACGTAGCTCATCGGAGGCAGAGTGCGTTGCTCTGGGTGCAGGGGCTGCTGAGGTGGTATGGCTGCAGCGCCTATTCCATGAGCTTGGCTAGTCAGTACCCGCCATTGTGCTTTGCTGTGACAACCAGAGTGCTCTTGCCATTGCGGAGAACTGTGGTGTCTTTCATGGTCACACAAAGCACATTGCGGTTGAGTACCACTTCGTGCGTGATCTGGTGGAGCGACACGTGATATCCGTCATTTCGGTTGGCACTATCATGCAGCGTGCTGACTTCTTGAAAAAGGCACTAGCACGCGGAAAGTTCCTGGTGGCCATTCATTCTATTGGACTTTACACCTTGCCTGAGAGTGATTGAGTGTAGGGTGTGTCCGTGTCCGTGTCATATTTTTCGTTGCACTTCTTTTTCTGTACTCGTCTCAATGCTACACGTGTATGGACATGCTTACGATCTGGTCATGGGGGAGTGTTGTGATTTGTGACGTTCCCGTGGACCTGTACAATTTAGTGTGACCACTCGGCCGTGTCCATACTCGTGCAGACCCCTGATGTGGACCCTGGAGGCACCGGTGCGTCATCTGGTGGCGGACTACCATCCTGGAGCTGATTGACGGCCGTTCCAGAGCTCCTGACGCTACCCAAGACCTCCTGCAGTTTTTTCTGCAGCACACAGGAGTTTATCGGTGGACTGGCCGTGGGCCCGATTTGCATGGTTTTGTATTGTGTGTCCACCGCTTGATGCCGGATGCATGCATGTGACCAGTCGTAGCGTCCAGCTTTTGATTTTGCATGTCTAGGTTCAGACGGCGTAGCGTTCTGATATGTCTGCACAGAGTTACGGCCAAAACAGTGGTTTTGGGCCGGTTGTAGGATAAATCTTGCACTGCTGCGTGTGACACCCGCCGTGCGCCGCGGTAGGTGCTTATGCCATGGGCCTGTCATTTGTCATTCCTCTCTGCAAATGCTATTGAAGCATTCTGACACTTTGCCTTGTGTCTCCTAGCCAGACCCTTGCCGGTGTGAGCACGACCTGTGACTATCATCACCGTCTGACTAGGCACTGACGCCTAGTCAGCGGCTGTGTCGCTAGGAAGCTTCCACGCATCTTCTCTCCAGGGCCATCTGGCTGGCACGGCTGGCTGGATGGGTGGCTGGCAATGCCAGCCTGGCACGGCTGGCTGGCCGACACAGCTGGCTGTCTGGCACGGCTGGCTGGCTGGCTGGCCGACACAGCTGGCTGTCTGGCACGGCTGGCTGGCTGTCTGGCACGGCTTGCATGACTGGCTGGCAAGCACGGCTGGCTGGCTGGCTGGCTGGCTGGCACGGCTGGCTGGCTGGCACAGCTGGCTGGCACGGCTGGCCTGGCTGGCATGGCTTGCCTGGCTGGCACGGCTGGATGGCTAGCTGGCTGGATGGCTGGCTTGCACGTCTGGCATGGCTGGCTGGTACGGCTGGCATGGCTAGCACGGATGGCTGGCGCGCACGGCTGGCTTGATGGCTGGCTGGCTGGCATGGCTAGCACGGCTGGCACGGCTGGCTGGCTGGCTGGCTGGCTGGCACAGCTCGCTGGCTAGCTTGGCTGGCTGGAACGGCTGGCTTGGCTGGCTGGAACGGCTGGCTTGGCTGGCTGGAACAGCTGGCTGGCTGGCTGGCTGGCACGCTGGCTCATCGCGCCTCTGGCCATCGTGACCCTGAGGGCTGTCTGATGTTGGGCCTTGGCCATCATGAGCCGGCCGTCACGGTTGGTTGGACTAGCTGGCTGGCCTCCTTTGCTGGCTGGTCGGCCAATGCGGCTGGCCCCGGCTCCCTCTCCTAGGGCGGCTCGCATGGGTGGCTGGGAAGTAGCGGCGAGCGGGTCGCGTGAAGCGAGCGGAGCGAGTCGCATGGAGCGAGCGGAGTAGGTCACGCAGAGCGCGCGGCCTGAGCAGGTCGCACGGCTGGAGCTGGCCATGCGCCTTGGCCTGGCCGCGCAGCTGGGCCTGGTCGCGTGGCTTGAGCTGGCCACGCGGCTGGAGCAGGCCATGCACCTTGGCCTGGCCGCGCGACTGGACCTGGTCGCGCTGCTTGAACTGGCCGTGCGGGTGGGGCAGGTCGCGGGCATTTGCCTAGTCGCGGGGCTGGACCTGGCCACGCTGGCTGAGCTGGCCACGCGGCTGGGGCAGGCCGCGCGGCTTTTGCAGGCCTGGTCGTGCGGCTAGAGCTGGCCGCGCGACTTGAGCTGGCCGCGCGGCTGGAGCTGGCCGGGCGGCTGGAGCGGATGGAGCGGTTGTTTAGACGTCATGCAAAGGGCGAAATAGCAAGGATATCCCTGATCCCAAAGGGCGGACCCTCCCATATCCACGAACAAAATTGTAAGTCAGCCATATCCAGGACTTCAAACAAATCAATGACATATCCAGCCTCGCTAGCCATGCTCGATCAGCGACATGCATCGCTCATCGGGCATGGTGCAAAGAGTCATGTGACCTTCGCTTGATCGCGACCCTCGCTCCTTCGCGAGATTGCCATCAAGCGAAGACCCTTTTTTTTCAACAAAAAAAATGACGTACAAACCCCCTATTACAATTTAGGGTTTTCAATGTTTTTCATGGGCGGAGCCCGCACAAAACATGAAACCCTACATCGTAGTAGGGGGTTTGCGCGTCGGAAAAAATGTTTGAAAAAAGGGTCATCGCTTGATCGCGATAGAGCGAAAATCCCCATTTTTTTTTCTTTTCTCTTTCATGGCACACAAAAAACCTTAGGTTTGCGAGACAAACACTTTTGAACCCAACCCCGAATTGCATTCAGGGTTGAGGGTTTTATTTTTTGCGCGGGCATCTCCTGGACCCGCGGTAGCAGGGCGCAGCAGATTCCCTTTCATCGCATGGGCTGTCTCGGACCCCTCACGCAAACCCCTCCCTCAAACAATCACAAACACCTCAAAAGTGGGGTGTGTGATTGTTCAAGGGGCCTAATGACGTCATCACACCGACGCTGCATTTCATGCAGCGACGACATGGTGTTCGCGCGCTTTTTTCATTCGTCTTTTCTTCGACATGTGGATGTATCAGTGTTAAAGTTGAAATTTGCTGTATATGGCGTTGTTAAAAAGCGGTCTGTGGATATGGCAGATCTATCGAGAATTCGATGGGTACATGGTCACACCCCCATTGTGCAAAGCGGATGAATAGCGCAGCCATGCCTTTTTGGGTTATATAGTAACCCCGTCACAATTGCTTTGCTTGGAAAATAGTTTGTTTTTTTTGCATTTGTACTTGGGTTGTCTGGTGGATCGGTTATTCTTCTGACACATCCACCAATCATGGTGCAAGAATTTGTCAGACTGTATGCCCCCTCACGTCCACGAACGGAAAGGTGTGGTTGGCCCAGGAGAAAAAAATCACGAACATCGACCTAGATGTCTGGACAGACCCCGGATAGTACGAATTAACGAGTCTGACGCTAGGACAAAAGGGTAAGGACTGTACGTTGGGTTGGGTCCAACCCCTCCAGTCCATTGGCGAGCAGAATTTAATGTTGTTTTTTCCCTTTATGTCGCTCCTCCGCTGTAGCGTGAGGTGGCCACTTCAGGCCACGTGGCACACCTCGCGCTACATCCTTGGCCTCCCCCTGTCTTGTTTCACAGAACTAGTCGTCATGGTGAACTCTTGAGACTCGTGAACCCGGCTCCAAACAGGGTAAAAATGCAATTGAATGAAAGGGAATTCAACCACTATCATAGAAGAAGGTAAACAAGTTGCATTCTGAATACAATTACGTCATATTGTTTTCATAACATACGGAAACATTCAAAGTTCATCCTAATTTGTCGATTTTTTTTTTCTGTGAAATTCATAATGGACGTGTGAAACTAGCATGTTCACAATACAAGAAAAAATTAATCTCATTCAACTAAATTCGTCATTGGATAAAACCATATTCATTAAAAAAACGAGAAGAAATGCCTTTTGAGATTTTTCTTCAATATGTTGGTGAATTGTTTTACACAATATTGTATCGTCAAGCGCATTCGTTGCATTTTTGGTTGTGTACTTTTTGCTTTTAAATCCACACAAGCTGGAACAAATCCAGCATAGCTTGAAGTTATTTAGGAAGAGTTCACCCAGACCATACACAATGTTTAAGAGCACAAATGGGCGAACAAAAAAAATAGTTTGAACGAATGTGGGTGACAGTTTGGCAGTCCACTTACAACCAGTTTTGGCTTCCACGGACGAGGTAAAGTCTCATGGCAAACCTTCCATTATGTGGTCCAGATTGCGGGCAGTTATTTAGCCTCTTAAGAGATTCTAATGTGAATACTTTTGCTCGGTTACTATGCAACCCTATGCACGCTTTGCGTGCAACACCTGCCTATTGTTTTTTTTTTTCCCTTTACTTTTCTGTGTTCGTAACCACGTTGGGAAGGGGGGATCACCTAGACACCAAGACAAGCCCGGGGATTAAACCCGGCCCCCCAAACTACAGCTTGTATAACCTGGGGTGTCTCCACCAAAGGCGGAAACTATTTGTGAGACGAAGGGTAGGTACACCTTGCCCTGTTTCTGCATTGCAGAAATGGGAGGTCCAACACGCAAGTGATTTTTGTTTCCTTTTTTAACAATACTTGTTTTGGGCTAGTGTTATCTAGGATGATAGAGCAAGAGATTGCTGCAATGAGACCGGAATGGTGAAGATGAGTTTACTGGTGGGGTTGGCTTTGGGAGATGCCCATCACTCTTGCCATGTTTCGTGGAAGAGGTGTGCTCTGATGATTTCCCATAGTGGGTGAGTGGCTAATTCGAGAGGGCCAATCACTCGGTCTGTTATGTTGGGTTTGTGTTGAGGGAAGAATGTAATGTATAGGGTGTAAAGTCGTTCTATGAGGGGGTTGAGGTGGCGACATGTGAGGAAGCAATGGTCGATGTTCTCTTCTTCTGGGCATCTAGGGCACGAGGACAATGAGGGGGGGGAGGAATTTGCAGCGAGCATTGACTTGTATGCTTTGAAAGAAGATGCAAAGCATGATGTCTTGTGTGCAGTGGTTTATGAGGAGGGCGAGCAGTCTTTTGTAGATAATCTCCCAACATTCGGGCATGAGGGGGCAGTTCTTCAGCCAGGAGAGCTTATTTGTTGAGGTAGGTTGTGTCTTGAGAAGGAGTTTTGTGTAGAGTTCATGGAGGGAAAATTTGGTTGTGTCTATCCCGTGGCATGGGATGTTGGGATGTGTGAGGATGGATATCAAGTGGCCTTTTTTGCAGTAAAGTGGGGTGAGTAGGCTTGGGTCGAGATTGGACGGCTTGAGCCACGGGTGTGGTCGGATGCGTCTTGTGACTGGGTCTATTTCCACGCGGATGCCTATTGGGGGATCCTGGGAAGTATTTATTTTGTAACCGATAATGACTGGGAGGCCACATAGGGAGGAATGGATAACATATTTTTTGTATTGTACAAATTCTGGAAAAGAGGGTGGGTTAAGCATTACTTGTTGCCATGTGAGGGGTAGGTGATCTATTACATTGTCCAGCACAATTTTTTGTGCTGTCATTAGTGGTGGTCGTATCGTATCGCGGAGGTGCTGTGAAAAGAGGTGTTTAATTTGTAGACCCATCGTGAGGAGGAAGCGTTCATTTGGTGTATGACCGAAGGGGTTACCGCATGTTTTGAGGAGAAAGCGGTTATGTGCCAAGTATTCCTCGGCAATTTCTACTTGAATCAAGTTTGGAGGCTATATGTCCGGTTGGGTGGTGAGAAAGTGATTGAAGGAGGTGTGCCATTTCTTGTGGCACTGGAGAGAGTGGATGAGGAGGATATCCGGATGGGAGAGGAAGAAATGGGTAGATTTCGGGAGCTTTTGGGTATAGATCAGTGTATCTTTCCATGCTTGAATGCCTGGGATGTGGAGGTTGTAGACCCATTTAGCGCTCTGTGCTGCCATCAGTGTGGGTGGCCATCTTAGGCCGAGGCCCTATTGGCGGGCTGGGGTTATAGCTGTTCCTCTGGAGTAGAGGCGAATGGTTCTTTTTGGATCGGCGGGTGGTTTATGAGAAGAGATGAATTGTAGTATAAAGGCTTTTGAGATTGTTGAGGAGATCTACCGGTGGTGGTACAGTGTATGAGTAATAGAGAAATTTATGATTTAGGTAGGTGTGGATGGCCGTGATTTTTGTTCGGAGGGGGGCGCGGAAGTTGTTCCGCAGGGGGATGGCTACTTTGATGCGTTGTATGATGGGTTGCCATGTATCGACAGGGTTAAGCGTCCTGCTGAACTGTACACCGAGGATACGTACTGGTCCTTCCCTGATGGGATAAGGGGCGTGGGTTGGGAGTGGTGTGTGGTCTCCGATGGGCAAGATGAGGGTTTTGCGAGGGTTGGCCCGAATTTCGGTGATTTTTGTAATCGTCTGTAGAAGTCTGCTATATTTTTTTAAGTTCGGCTTCCGATTGGACAAGTATTGTGGCGTCACCGACATAGCCAGCAAAAGTGCGGCAAAGCTGCGGGGTGAGCTGGATGCCGCCCAGGCGCTCTCAAACAAAGTCGGTAATGGGTTCCATGGCACAGATGAACAGGCCAGGGGCCAGTAGGAAGCCTTCGCGAACGCCAGAGTGGAGTGGAATAGTAGGGGCCAGCTGCCCGTTGATGAGTAATTGAGTGGTGGTATTGGCATGGAGTTTTTGCACCCATTTAATGAAGTAATACGGGAGTCCAAGGTGTGCAAATGCGGCAAAAAGGAACTCCCGGTTCAGGGAGTCGTATGCCTTTTCGAAGTCTGCTGCGAGGTAGCCCAGTGATGGATGTCTTGGAGTTAAGTGAGTGTGGGTTGTACGTTGTGTCCCGGGACAAATCCAGTTTGGTCTTGATTGATCACATACGGGAGAGCTAGTTTCAGGCGTTCTGCGAGGAGTTTGGCAATGATCTTGTATCCTACGTTGAGAAGGGAGATTGGTCTGTAGTTTGTGAGTCGGCAAGGGTTGTCCTTTTTATGGAGAAGGATTGTGATGGAGGTACTTAGCTCCGGGTGGTGGTGTGGGTTGTTTAGAACATCGTTGAAGTGTTTGAGGAGTAATTCTGCATTGTAGGCTTCGGGGAGAATCTCTTTGTAGAATTCTCCTGGGAGGCCGTCTGGGCCGGGGTTCTTGTGTGATGCTTGTGAGAGTACTGCGTAGGCAAGTTCCGTGGAGTTGATGGGCGCGCTAAGTTGTTGGTAGATGTGAGCGGGAAGCCGCCTCCTGAGACGAGATGGAAGGAAGCCGTTGTGTGCATCGACCGGGTCTGGTCATTTAAAGATGTGCGCGAAGAAATGCGATGCTTCCTTTGCGATGGCTTCGTGTGTTTCTATCATAGCTCCGGTGTCTGTAGTTATTTGGTGGATGAGGGTCTGTGATCTCCTGGTTTGTATGCGGTTGGAGATCAGGGAGGAGGGTGTTGTGGCTTGTGTGTTCCAGAGAAGCTTCACTAAATCTGAGAGGAACTTGGCTTTTTGTTGAATGTAGTCGTTGAGTTTAGCGCGTCCATGCCTGGCTCAAAACTCTATGCCATCTACCAGCTAAAGTTTTGTGTTTCGCATCTTGGGCGTTGACTCACATTTTCTTCGCATCATACCCAAAAATACCTAAAAAACATGATTGTAATAAAAAAAAATTGGCAAACCCCTCGCTTAAAATTTGGGGGTTGTGAATTTGATTAAGGTTTGGCACCTCCCTGGCACAGTAGTAGCGGGACCTCAGAGAATCCTTTTCAACGAAGATGGAGTTTAGTCTCCCAACCTTTCTTGCACGTGCAAAGTGTTACATACCAGACGTAAGCGAGTCTGTAACATTTCTGACTGGGTATTTCTGTTATCACACAAACAGCCCATCGCGTCTCGAGAACCGCGATATTCACTCCGACGATCGAGCGTAAACTGGCCAGCTGCCACGCTCTCAACGGATACTCTCGAACCTTCCGACAGCTTTGACCACTCTCGTGAACCTACGAACAGAAGTATCACGACCTTTCGGTCGACTTCTCGATGCACCGAGACGAATCTGGATTTATAAAGATGCATCTCGCATCTTCACCATCGATTCTCCAAGACCCCCGACTTCTCAACATACCTTCTCGAATCTGACCACTCACGACTCGACTCTGCACGTGTTGCCCAACAATCGACCCAACGACCCCGACTATGCCTCACTCGTAACTCAACACTGAAAAGCTTCCTCAAACCTTCCTAACCGCTTGCCACTTGACTATGCGTCAGCGCTCAGTCAGTATGTGACAACAATCACAAGTCATGCACGAAACTGAAAGGGTCTGGGTAGGGACACGTACACAGTGTCAGGAAGCAAACAATTGAATAAACTTTCAGAGAGAGTTAACAAATGACAGGTCCACAGCATAAACACCTGCCGTGGTGCACGGCGGGTGTCGCACGCGGCAGTGCAAGGTCTGTCCTAAAACCGGCCCAAAAACACTGTTTTGGCCGTAACTCTGCGCAGACAAATCAGAACGCTACGCAGCCTGAACCTAAACGTGCAAGATCTCAAGCCAAACACTATGACTGGTCACATGCATGCATCCAACATCAAACGGTGGACACACAATACAAAACATGCAAATCGGGCCCACGGCCAGTCCACCGATGAAATCCTACAGGCTGCAAGAAAACTGTAGAATGTCAAAGACAACATCCAAGACGCTGGGGCAGTCGTCGGTCAGCTCTGAGTGGGTGGTCCACCACCTGCCGACGCGTCGGTGCCTCCTGGGTCTACATCTAGGATCTGTCATGCCGTAGCTGCTAGATAGGTCCCTGGATGATCTGGACACCCGTCGGGTCGTCATGATCTCTAGTATGATCACCGCTAACCATCAGCTACGGGTGCACCCGTATCTGCCACGGCCTTGGCTTGTGACGGGTGGAAGCCACACTCACCAAAACTCCCCCCGGCTGACACATCCGTCAACACCACGATGGCTGAGCAAAGGCAGGGAAGGATGGCTCGGGCAACCAATCATGGCAAGCATTGATCACGAATACCACATCACAGAGTCTCCTCGTGACAACGGTGCATCCCACCAAGTGCCCGGGTCTCGACCATGCAAGAAGTCAATCACACACCTACGAGTCAAACATCATGCAAGAGATATAGAGAAACAAGGTCTCCTCGTGACCCCAGAAAATGTCTCCGGGTGTCCGGGTCTCGACCACACCATGCATGGATCATACATAACACATGGAGGCAATGGGTCTCCACGTCACACCGGTAGAACTCACCAGGTATGCGGGTCTCGACCAGCATAACCTCGACCATAGCATCGTGCCACACCCCAAGTGACCTCGCTGTCCTCAAAATAGTGTCAGGCCAAAGCCCACATACCAACACTCCCCCTGGGCTGCACAAGCTGACAGCACAACCAAAGTTGACGGCTGCTCCCAGCACAATCCCTGAGGAGGGAGCACGGCTCCCCCATGGCCACATACACCTGCACAGCAATAGCAAGGGTGAGGACAATGCTAGGAGGATGTGCTCACAGAGAGCCTCACCCCAGAGCACTATCGTCACTATTGTCATCTTCGCTGTCATACTCTTCAATGTTGTCGTCACCTACAAATGTGAATGGTACAGCGCTTAGGGTCTCCTCCAAAAGAATTGCCTGTTGTATTTCCTCCCACTGTTGAGCTTCACATTGCCTTGCGGCATCCGCAGTGTCGAGGCGCGTGTGGAGCTCGATGAGCTCTCACGCGGCAGCTGACTAGTTGGTTGCATCTGCGGCATGTAGGCGCTCAGTCACGGAACAAAGCTGACAATAAACCTCGATCGTGTGCGCGTCGACATGGGCCACAGCCTCCTATAGCTGCCTCGCGGTCTCATCTCATAGGAAGGAGTGAAGCTGCACCTGCTCGTCGCACAAGTCGACGTCCTCTACGTCAGTCGTCGACTCAAGTGCCGCCTGACCATGAGCTGGTGGTAGGGCGTGGGCGCAAGACAATAAGTCACCACGTAAATCATCTGGGGCTATAGGAACAGCTCCTGCAATGGCACTTGCTGCTCATGACACACCTGTCGCCCAATCTTCAGCTGCTGGCCAGACGTCAGCATGTGTAGGTACATCTGCATCCGTGACGTCGTTGCAGTCATTGAAGGTGCTGACACTGCCATGGTGCTCCTCGCAACCCCTGGTACCCAAGCCATCATCCATCTGCTACTGGAGGTCCGCTTGTCCTATTCGTGCATCCTGTAGAGACCACTCAACTACTTGAAGACGCTTGTGTACATTCTCCATACACTCCTCCACAACCCATCGTGCTGGAACATCCACGGTGTAATAGTGGCCACTGGCCTCCCGGAGCTCGACCATGAGACTCTGCACGTGCGCCTCAACTCAAGCCACCACTACCTCCTGCTCGTCAACCACAGAGCGTAGGCACTTGGGTACAGGAACTGTAACTCGGACGAGAGTAGCTGTGTCCTCGGCTTGAACCGCCACGGTCTCAGCAACACCGATCAGGGCAACGATGAGCCGGAGGTCCGCAACTCGCTCTGCATCCTCCATTTCACACACGTGGACGTCTGCTATCACCGTGCTTGTGCCACGGCTACTGCAAACAAGGCAGCGCACTGGGCCTCTACGTCTGCCTCCAACCCTACGTCTGACCACTGCAAAATGGACGACTGGTTCTCGTAAAGGAATTCTTCCTCGTCCAGGCGGTCCATCACTTGTTCTTTCTGCCCAGCACTATCTGCCAGAACCACCTTGGCGTCTGCTGTGGGCTAAGCATCAGCATCTGTATCACTTGCTTCTCCTCCTACTGCTCCTGGCACCATGGCCGTTGTCTCCGCACCAGCTAATGCGGTTGCGCGCACATTGTCGGGCGCAGCTCCTGCATCCTTCGCCGTCACATCATCCGCCAAGGCATCAATGATCATCATCTCCATCCCCGACTGTGACTCAGCATCAGACCAATCCTCCTTTGACGAAGAGTCTTCATCGGGGCAGACGTCTCCCCGTGCGGAACTCTCTGCTAACTGAGCCTGCTGTGTAGCGTCATCCGCCTCAACCATCCTACGCTCCACACCAGCCGCCTCACCAATGACAAGTTGTACCGTGATCGTCAGTGGACAAACCATCCCCCACACGTCTGACACATCAGTAGGAGCTGTGGGGGCTTGGCAGACCAAGCCGAGGACAGGGGACGAGGGGATCTCGTCACCTATGACTCCTCCCAAAGCCGTATCTGGTGGTGCTGCCTCCGCATGACATACAAGATGAGCACCTCAGCACCGCGCACGATGAGTACATGCATGAGCGGTACGGCTGGGGGCTGAGGGCCCTTCCGTCGGTATGATACCGAATGCCTCCAGAACGGAGCGGAGGGTGACGGATGTAGATGAGAGATCTCGCATACTAGCATCGTCGGAAGAAGGGATGTAGGATAAGGAGGAGGATGGAGATGAAGTGGGAGGTGAAATCAGCGACGGGGTGGAAGCTCGCTCGAAAGTCACGTGGTCAAGGAGCTGCTGGACCATGCGCTTGAGGTTCCTGACCTCAATGTGTAGGGCGGCTATATCTCCTCACAGAACAGTTGTGGCATCACCCGGTGACGTATCCACCGAAAGAGGAGGTAGGGAGGATCGTATCCAAGGGGGATGCCACCCAAGAGGGCGCTGTCGGCACTGGCGCCAACCATGCTACCTATCTTGACATTAGTAGCACAAAAACCATGACGACAAGTGGGGCGCGTACCACGGGTGCATCGACCACAGTGCCTGTGGCTGAGGCTCAGGCACAAACCACGGCGCTGGCAATGCCTACGGCCACACTGTGTAGCTCATGTCGAAAGCTTAGCGTGGATGACAGTCGTGTACACTCGATCCCAGTGGCGCAAAGCACCACGTAAACGGATACGAATGCAACAACATCTCTCAACAACGGGTTGCGGTGTCGTCGATCGCGGTCACAACCTCATCCGTAGTGTTGTACCACCGCCACATGGTGGTGATGGTACAACTATTGCAGCGTGAGACCTCGAGTCGCCTTAGGTGTTGCCGATGCTGCATCGGGTGCCGTTGGCAGCGGAGGGCTGTGGCCTCAAGCCACCTTTGCTGTTGCTGCTACTGCTGCGACTCTTGCACCTGCTGTTGCTACAGCGGCTCCTGTCGTCAGCCGACAATGGTGGCCTCAAGCCACACTAAAAGGAAAAAAAACAAAACAAAAAAACTCACTTCCCAGAAACAAAGGGAGTTGGTAGCATCCCTCCTTTTTTTCTCTTTTTGGTGCCACCTCCTCGGGTGCCCATTTTGGGGTTGTTCTGGAGTGCCCCACTCGAGGACCCCCCCTCTTTCCTCTCCCCATCCTTTTCTTGGTGTGTGTCCGGCTCGACCCTCGCCTTTAACAAGCTCGTCGATCGGACTAGCTCGCTGATCGGCGGGCTCGCCGATTGCCGCGAGCTTGCTGCGGGCTCATCGTGAGCTCGCCCACGGTGAGCTCCCTTGCTCTGAGAAGCTACAAGGCAGCTTCTTGCCCGTTGCAATGGCTGCAGCGGCAGGTGCTACTACCGCCTTCGCTGCTGTTGCTGCATGCCCTGTTGCTTCTTCTGTAGTGCACGTGTGCCAATGCGCCCGTATGCTACACCTGCTCGCCACCGTCGCCGCTGATGTTGCTGCTGCTGCTGCTGCCGTGTGGTGATTCTCATACTAAAACTGCTGTTTCTGTGCCTGCTACCTACCGTCACTGTTGCTGCAGCTGCTTGCCTCCACCGCTGCTGCTGAAAGTGCTCGCCACCGATGTTGCTGCTTTTCCTCTTGCTGCTATGGTGGCTGGCCGCAGCCAATTCTGCTGTAGCTGCTTGCCATTGCTGCTGCTGCTGCTACTACTTTTGCTACTATGGTTGCTTTTGTTGCTACGACCACTCCGACAGCTGTAGTTTGTTGCTGGTGCTTTGACATGTCTGCTACTACTGCTAGCTTCTCCTGATACTACTGCTGCTGCTGCAATGGCTGCTATTGCCGCAGGAGCTACTATTGCTGGTGCGGCTCCTCTGCTATTGCTCGCTGCTGGTTTCTGTTGCTGCTGGCTTCTCGCTGCTTATAGCTCACCGCTCACCGCTCGCTGCTCGCTGCTTGTCGTTGTTGCTCCTGTCCGCTGCGGCCTGCTGTCGCCTGGTGCGGCTGCCGCCTACTACTTCTGCCCCTAGCGCCGATGCCAGCAGCTGCTCACGGCTGCCGCCTACTGTAGTTATTGCCTGCTCCTGCTGCTACTAGTGGCTGCTACTGCTACACTCTCATGTGCCGAAGATGGGTGACTTCAGCCGTAGTCTGGTGACATCGACAGGTCCCAGTGACTCAGCTGCAATGGTGACCCTCACTGCTGCTGCTCTGCTGCTGCTCTATTGCGCAGCTCGGCGAGAACTGTCTCGCTGCTCTGATACCATGAGAAACTTCCTAGAACCTTCCTAAATGCTTGCCACTTGACTATGCGTCAGCGCTTAGTCAGTGTGTGACGACAGTTACAAGTCATGCACAAAACTGCAAGGGTCTGGGTAGGGACACGTACACAGTGTCGGGAAGCACATAACTGAATACAATTGTGGAGAAAGCTAACAACTGACAGGCCCACAACATAAATACCTGCCGTAGTGCACTACGGGTGTCACACTGGGCAGTGCAAGGTCAGTCCAAAAACTGGCCCGAAAACACTACTTTGGCCGTAACTCTGCGCATACAAATCATAACACTACGCCGTGTGAACGTAAACGTGAAGGATCTCAAGCCGAATGCTATGACTGGTCATATGCATACATCCGACATCAAACCGTGGACACAATACAAAACATGCAGATCGGGCCCACGACCAGTCCGCGGATAAAATCCTACAGGCTACAGAAAAACTATAGAAGGTTCGAGACAACATCCAAGACGTTAGGGCAGTCGTCGGTCATCTCCGAGTGGGTGGTCCACCACTTGCCTGTCAATGCGCCGGATAGCAACGGTCTAGAAAACGGGTCCCGACATGGGAGGCCGCCAACCGCTCTTGGTATTGCAACCAAGATAACATATCACCCTCGAACGAGGGATCCACACTTTAGGTTCATTTGGTTTGCAACCTCACGAAGTCCGCATGTTGGTCTTTAGTGTCTACCTTTGGTTGGACACTCTGTGAGGAGTCTCAAAGGCAAGAACTGTAAATGGATGCATGCAAGGTACAGGCTTTTATACTTGCAGAGCTTTGCTAAAGCTTCTGCTTGTAGTGGCTCCACTGGAGCCAACCTCATCCTACATTCCTACTTGGGGCGTCCTTAGACCGCCAAGTGTCATCCTCAAGGCAGGCTCTAGTAAGCTTCCTAGAAGCTTCCTGTCCCAGTTTTGGCCACAAAGAAAATTGCGACCGTCGCGGGGTTTGAACCCGCGACCTCTGGTTTGAGACTCCGATGCCTAATCAACCAAGCCAAAAAGGTATGGTTCCTATGATGAGCCACAGGGCACATACCCATTATGGGCAGTGCATTCCTGGCCCATCTCAGAACAGACCAAGGGGACATACTCCATAGAGCAGTGCATGCCTTGTCTGTATGTGTAGCTAGCCAGCTAGGCAGTGGACAAGGTGCACACTATTTCAACAAATCTCTCCCTTGCACCTCTGTCCATCTGTCCCTTGCTCGGCTCCATCAATGCCTTGGAGCTCACCCTTCCTCTGCCGCACTCCTCATGCCGAATCCACGAATGCCTGCATAATGCAAGTCGCTGTCCAGCGGCTTGGTCATGCAGTCAGCAAGCATGCTCTTTGTTCCGCAGTGCTGCAAGTCCACCACGTTCTTCATGACCAGGTCACGTGAGTAGTGGTAACGTATGTCGATGTGCTTCGTTCGCCGGGAGATGATCTCGTCTTCAGCCATCGAGATGGTGCTCATGTTGTGCACGTGTACGATCGTGGCGTCTTTCTGTGGCACTGTCATTTCGCCAAGCAGGCTGCGGAGCCATTGAGTCTCCTTGCACACCTCAGACAAAACAACGTACTCTGCCTCAGCCGTGGACACGGAAACACAATCCTGCTTCCTGCTGGCCCATGAGATGGCAGCGCCATTCAAGATACACACGTATCCAGAGGTGGATTTCCTGTCGTCAAGATTTCCTCCCCAATCAGCGTCGGTGTAGCATTTCAGACGAAGGGGGTCCGTTCCTTCTTGGCCTCCAAGGACGAGGCCCATGTGGCATGTCTTTTGCAAGTAGCGCAAGATGCGCTTGACTGCCTGCCAATGTTGTGGCCCAGGGTTGACCACGAATCTGCTCACTTGTCCCACAGCATAGCAGATGTCCGGACGAGTCCCTACCATGGCGTACATGATGCTACCCACGGCGGACTGGTAGGGGATGTCTTGCATCTCCCTTTGTTCT
>SZWC01000639.1:128669-145330 GCA_023375785.1 Penium margaritaceum | reverse complement strand
TCGTACTCGGAGCCCGGGCGTTGAGAGAACCCCTTAGCCACTACCCTTGCCTTGAACTTGTCGATGTTGCCGTCTTGCTTCTTCTTCACTCGGAGGACCCACTTGGATCCCACCACGTGGGCCTTGTCGGGTCTATCCACCAGCACCCACGTGCCGTTCTCGGCAATGGATGCGAGCTCGCTATCCACTGCCTCCTTCCACTTGGCCGCATCTGGGCCATTCATGGCCTCCGCCACTGTGGATGGCTCTCCCTGAGCCATGCACGACCAGCTAAGGCCGGTCCAATCATCCTCATACCGCAAAGGTGCTCTCTTTGGTCGCAAACTGCGCCGGGGTAGTGGTGCCGCTTCTTGCTTTGGTGCTGGTGCTTCCACAGGTGGTGGTTTGTCGTCATCGTTGTCGTCAGAAGAGTCGTCAGACTCCAAGTCAGACTCGGAAGCCTCGGACGCCTCCGTATCCGCGTCCATGTCAGATGCTGCATCATCCTCCGCAGCCACTCTCCCATTCCCACCACCTGCTCGCAAGGCGAGCCAGTTGTCGGGTGCTTGGTCTCCGGACTTAAGCAAAACTATCCACTCTCCCGCTTTGGGAGTGAGGGTCGGGTCCAGCAGCTCTCCCTTTCCAAGGGTGCGTTCGTCGAACACGACGTCGCGGCTCCTCACGAGCTTGCCTGCTGCCTGGTCCCAAAGCCGATAGGCTTTGTGTGACGTGTCGTACCCAACCATGATGCACTTCTTGGAGCGTGCATCGAGCTTGCCTCCACCTTCTCCCGACTGGATCTTCACCCATGCAGTTGACCCGAACACCTTCAGATGAGATGCGTTGGGTTTCTTTCCCGACCATGCTTCCTGTGGGGTCTTCAGCTGCTTGTCCTGCTCCTTTCCACGCTTCCGCAAGGCGGTCGCTGGTGTGAGGTTCAAGAGGTAGCAAGCCGTTGTTGCTGCTTCAGCCCAAAAGCGAGGTGGGAGCTTGGCGTCGAAGAGCATGCTTCGCACCATGCCGAGTAGGGTCTGGTTCATCCTCTCGGCAACGCCGTTGCTTTGGGGGTTGTAAGGGGTGGTTTGCTCGTGGCGGATGCCATGATGCTTGAGCCAAGGCTTGCATGCCTCGTACTCACCCCCGTTGTCACTTCGGAGCGCCTTCACCTTCTTGGACGTTTGCCGCTCCACCNGCGAGCCAGTTGTCGGGTGCTTGGTCTCCGGACTCAAGCAACACTATCCACTCTCCCGCTTTGGGAGTGAGGGTCGGGTCCAGCAGCTCTCCCTTTCCAAGGGTGCGTTCGTCGAACACGACGTCGCGGCTCCTCACGAGCTTGCCTGCTGCCTGGTCCCAAAGCCGATAGGCTTTGTGTGACGTGTCGTACCCAACCATGATGCACTTCTTGGAGCGTGCATCGAGCTTGCCTCCACCTTCTCCCGACTGGATCTTCACCCATGCAGTTGACCCGAACACCTTCAGATGAGATGCGTTGGTTTTCTTTCCCGACCATGCTTCCTGTGGGGTCTTCAGCTGCTTGTCCTGCTCCTTTCCACGCTTCCGCAAGGCGGTCGCTGGTGTGAGGTTCAAGAGGTAGCAAGCCGTTGTTGCTGCTTCAGCCCAAAAGCGAGGTGGGAGCTTGGCGTCGAAGAGCATGCTTCGCACCATGCCGAGTAGGGTCTGGTTCATCCTCTCGGCAACGCCGTTGCTTTGGGGGTTGTAAGGGGTGGTTTGCTCGTGGCGGATGCCATGATGCTTGAGCCAAGGCTTGCATGCCTCGTACTCACCCCCGTTGTCACTTCGGAGCGCCTTCACCTTCTTGGACGTTTGCCGCTCCACCATGGCGACGAACTCGAGGAGCTTCTCCTTGACCTCTCCCTTTGTTTTGAGGAAGTAGATCCACAACTTGCGGCTGTGGTCGTCAATGGAGGTCAGGAAGTACTTGCTTCCTCCGTTAGACGGTGTGCGGAAGGGTCCACACACGTCACTGTGTATCAGTTCCAAGACGTGCTCCGCTCGTTGACCTCCTCTCCCAAACGGCTTCTTCTTTGCCTTTGCTTGGAGGCATGGTTCACACAATGTACACCCTTCGCCATGCTTCATAGTGCACCCTTCCATTCCGCGGACTACCTCTTGCTCTTGCATCTTTTGCAGCGTGCTGTTGGCCACGTGGCCAAATCGTCGGTGCCACAGTTCAGCATCTGTGTCCTTGGTTGATGTGGCGGCCGCAGCGGTCGCCAGTGGTGCATCCTTCGGCTCCGGTGCCACTGTCTTGGTGGCACATGTGAGTCCCTCATCCGACGCCTTGGTGACTTTGGTTTGAAGCACGTAGAGGCCGTCGACTCTTGGAACTTGAAGCATGAGGTCGTCTTTGGTGTACAAAATCTGGATGTCCTCGTTTTTTAGGGCCACCGCTTCCTTGTTGGTGAACACCACTGTCATGTTGTTGTCGGTGATTTGTGAGACGGACAGCAAGTTGGCTGCGAAGGAGGGCATGTACACCACCTTTTGAAGGTTGACTGCCTTCTCCACACCATTCACGTTGAACGTGATCACCTTGTCCCCTTCGCCCATGGCTTTGACGACGCCACCGTTTGCACACTTGATGCGCATGACAGATTCGGCCATGGAGACAAATCCACCCTTCTCTTTTGATGAGTGGTGGTTGGTGCCCGAGTCAAGGGCGAATGCCCCGGGCCTAAGGATCGCTACGCCCTTCATGGGCAGCCCCCTAGCCATCATGTTGGTGAGCTCCTTCTTCTCCTTTCCACCTTTGTTCCCGCCTTCTCTCTTGGGACTACGACAGTCCCTAGCCCAGTGCCCAGCCTTGCCACAGTTGTGACAGTTGCCGGGCTTCTTGGAACTCTTCCTGCCACCATTGCCTTTCCCTCCACTGCCACCGCTTCCGCTATTGCCTTGACTGGAGCGAGAGCTTGCACTTTGTCCACCGAAGCGAGAGGCATAGGCTGAGATGTTTGCCTCGGCGCCACTGCATCGCATGGACTCGTTGCGGACGTGTTCGGCGACAGCCTCGTACGTCAGATCTGCCTCCTTCCAACCGCCAAATACGGTGATCAAGGACCCCCAGCTTTCCGGCAGCGCCATTAGAAGGATCATGGCACGCATGTTGGAGTCGAGATTCCATTCCATTTGCTGGACCTCTTGTAGCACGTTGTCGAATGACTGCAAAAATGCGGGTATCGATTCTCCTTCGCTCACCCTCATCGACATCAACCGTTGGAAGATGAAGAGTCGGTTTGCTAGGGCATTCGATTGATGCATGCGTGCGAGTTTTGCGTAGGCCTCAGCAGCCAACGTGCATCCTGTGATGTGGGAGTGTTGAGTCTCGTTGATGGACGTCACAAGAATGGCGAGAGCCATGTTGTTCTTCATCGTCCATGGTGCAAGGTCAGCCGCATGCGTCGTGACGGTCGCATCGGCTGGTGCTATCTCGGTCCCTTTTAGGATGTCAAGGTAGCCACGCACGTTCATGACAATCTCAAACTGCCATTTCCACAAGGGAAAACCTGTCCCCGTGAATTTGGACATACCCGCCTCAAGGTGGGCTGGAGTCGGATCCGCCATTTCTTGCGGTTGCTCATCTTCTCTGCTTTGCTGCTACTCTGCTTCGTTGAGGCCGATGAGGCTGATGAGGCTGCTGACTGCGACCGTTGTCAAAGGTGTAGTTGATTCCGTTCCATACCCCTCCCGCCGATGATCGCCTAAGGCGATGGTGCCATCGTGAGAGAACGGACTCGGGGTCGTACCACCTTCTAAAAGGGGTAGAGCTTAATCCCGTTGGGGCTCGAGGGTCTTGTCCAACATGGACAGAGCGATTCCTTGTCCCCTAGTCCGCCACGTGCGCGCACCCTACCTGAAGAAGCCGATGGAGCCGATGGAGAAGATGGAGCCGTCCGATGGTCGTGTCCCTGTTGTACCTGTGCGCCCTGCAAGACCACGCGCTAGTCGGTCTTGGAAGCGTGCCTTAGAACCAGAAGTGTGGGCCCATAACCCTTTGTCAATGCGCCGGATAGCAACGGTCTAGAAAACGGGTCCCGACATGGGAGGCCGCCAACCGCTCTTGGTATTGCAACCAAGATAACATATCACCCTCGAACGAGGGATCCACACTTTAGGTTCGTTTGGTTTGCAACCTCACGAAGTCCGCATGTTGGTCTTTAGTGTCTACCTTTGGTTGGACACTCTGTGAGGAGTCTCAAAGGCAAGAACTGTAAANCAACCTCATCCTACATTCCTACTTGGCGCGTCCTTAGACCGCCAAGTGTCATCCTCAAGGCAGGCTCTAGTAAGCTTCCTAGAAGCTTCCTGTCCCAGTTTTGGCCACAAAGAAAATTGCGGCCGTCACGGGGTTTGAACCCGCGACCTCTGGTTTGAGACTCCGGTGCCTAATCAACCAAGCCAAAAAGGTATGGTTCCTATGATGAGCCACAGGGGACATACCCATTATGGGCAGTGCATTCCTGGCCCATCTCAGAATAGACCAAGGGGACATACTCCATAGAGCAGTGCATGCCTTGTCTGTATGTGTAGCTAGCCAGCTAGGCGGTGGACAAGGTGCACACTATTTCAACATTGCCAACGCGCCGGTGCCTCCTGGGTCCGCATCCAGGACCTATCATGTAATTGCCGTAATTCCTGGGTCCACATCCCTTGACGATTTGGACACCCATCGGGTCGTCAGGATCTCCAATACAACCACCGCTCACCATCAACTTCGGGTGTACCTGTAGCTGCCATAGCCATGGCTCGTGACGGGTGGAAGCCACACACGCCAACACTCCCCCTGGCTGATACATCCGTCAAAACCACAATGGCTGAGCAAAGGCAGGGAAGGATGGCTCAAGCAACCAATTATGGCGAGCATCGATCAAGCATACCAAAGCACAAAGTCTCCTCGTGACAATGGTGCATCCCACCAAGTTCCCGGGTCTCGACCATGCAAGAAGTCAATCGCACCCCTACGTGTCAAACATCATGCAAGAGATACAGAGGAACAAGGTCTCCTAGCGACCCCAGAAAATGTCTCCAGGTGCCCAGGTCTTTACCACACCATGCATGGATCATACATAACACATGGAGGCAATGGGTCTCCATGTCACACCGGTAGAACTCACCAGGTGTGCGGGTCTCGACCAGCATGATCTCGACCATAGCATTGTGCCGCACACCAAGTGACCTCGCTGTTCTCAAATTGGTGCCAAGCCAAAGCCCACACACCAACAGACGCTTGTGTACATATGTGTGATCATTTCAACACTTGTCATCGAAGCCAACTTGCCGCTAATCATAAATTGCTCAAGTGTCCCAATTTCTAGATGGTGTTCTATCTTCTTTTTCACCATCTATGATGCATTTGGCATAAGACTTGGTATCAGAGCGCAACGGTATTGGAGAGGCATCCGAATACTTTACCCATCCGGAGGACTACCACGCACAAGCTGTTAGCACATCTCGCACATCAAGACTTTGCAGAATTCGCGACTACAACGTGAGGCAAGCAAGCGTAACGATGACCAGCAGTGAGTCTTCGGCGACAAATTTGGCAATGGAGAAGCAGAACGTGCCAATGCATGTTGACCCTCAAGCGACAGCAAATGGTGATGTTGCACATCATGCTGCAGCTGGAACAAGCCCCACGGCTTCAAAGACCAATCCGGTCGCGGACCCAACGGCGACAAACCAGCCGTCCCTACCAATGGCCTTGACGACAATAGCAGGGACGACAGGTGGCACTAGATGACACGCATGGATCAAAGAGGAACTGGCTGGCAAACCGGATCTCTACGCTTGAACGGATCAATAACCACCTACTACAACAACTCAACGTCGCAATGGATACTCTTCGCAACGCAAGCGCGCATGAAGCGGTACTCGTCGAGAGGAATTCCCAAGTCTCGAGCGAACCCAAAATTCGTCCGGCTCCACGAGAACCGTTCGATCCTTCAAGCTCAAAAAGACCGACGGTTCGGATGTGGCTGATGAGTTTGGAGGTTTACTTCACCGTAGTTACGATCAATGATGACCAAAACAAAATTGACCTTGCAGCCGCGCTTTTGCGTGACACAGCGCTAAGTTGGTGGTCCGGCCTAAGGACCATCCAACGGCAGCAGGAGACCGGCAGAGCCTCATCAAATGCCGACGGCGCCCATCTCATGTCGCCAACCACAAGCGTTCTGCCCTTGGAGCAGATCAACCCACAGTGGCAAGACGCGCTAACGCCACCAACCGAATGGAATGAATTATTGTGCGTGGTGTTCGCACGCTTCGGATGACTGAACCAGAAGTCTGATGTACGTTTGAAACCACAGCGTATACGTTTGCCGTTAAGGGTGGTAGAGTAGAGTACACGTGGAGATTTCGCGAGATTATCACCGGAGCAGACATCACCACCGACGAATTCTGTTTTCACTACAACAATGGCCTCAAGCAAGACATCCACCACGCAATTGCTATTTTTGGCATCCGAAACGAATTCCCACAAATGATCAGAGCTACAAAAAGTATCAACAGTACCAACTACAACGCTCGGATCCAGGAATCCTATGACTGGCGACCTCCTAACCACAATTATCATGGAAACAGACAGAAGGAGGCGGCGGACTCCTGGACTCTGACAGAAGTGGGCACCGTTGACCACAAAGATACGCGAACCTACTACAATTGCGGAAAATTTGGGCACAATGCTCGTAATCGCCGAAGCAAGCAGAATGCCAAATAGGGGGGCAAGTCGCAGAATAATGAGTCAGGAAACAGTAGAGGACAAGATTAAAAGGCGCAACTCTTGTATGTGAGGAGCGATCTACGCCAAACGATCACCCATCTGAACATCCTACATCACGGCAGATAGCTTGTGAGATCGCAAAGTTCGACGAGGGGTATGAGGACGACCAACCGACGATACTATTAAAGGTTCAGCCTCGAGGATGCAAAAGTCGCACAACGGTACCGGCACCATTTGATGGAGGAGCTTCACACAACTTTGTAAGCAACGACATGTTTTGCAAGCTATGATTGCAGACCAAACCAAGGGTGTTTGAAGGAAAACCTGTCGATGAGAGACTACAGATGTGGAGACCCCAAGAACCACTACGAGTACAATAGGGATATCTGCAGGATGTTACGATATGGAGGTCTTGTCCAATAAGCGATCACAAAATCATCCTTAGATGAGATTTCTTACACCGGCACAATCTGCAAGTTGGCTAGAACAGTGCCGATTTCTACGTGGAGGTCGTTGGTGCCAAACGACAACTTTCGCATGCGGTACGGCAGCAGATAGTGAAAGCAGCAGACGTAGAAGCAGAAAAGGAAGCCGTGGAAGCCAAAAAGCGACAACTTGTGTAGCCGATATGGCTCAACATGGCCAAGCACTGTTCATGAAAAGGAGCTTGTGCATGGCTCATACATATCGAGCCAATGAGAGAAGCAGAAGCGGGATTAGCTGACTCACCATCGGCCTCTCCAACTTCATCAGCATCAACAAATTTCGAAATGGTACCTGAATAGCTTGCACCACTCATCCAAGAGTTTGCGAACGTCCTCCTCGACGAACTCCCAAAAACTTTACCTCCTCAACGAGACATTGACCATCACACTAAACTGAAGCCAAGCAGCAAACCTAAATTTTGAGGGGCCTATTGGATGAGCGGTCACGAGCTGACCGAGCCAAGAAAGCAGCTTGACGAGATGCTCGGTAGGGGATTCATCCGCCCATCCACGTCACCATACGCCGCACCAGTACTATTCGTAGAAATGAAAATAGGGGAGATGTAGATGTGTGTGGATTATCGTTGTTGAACAACACTGCCATCAAGAACTGCTACCATCTTCCCCGAGCTGACAAACTTTTTGACCACCTCCGAGGGGCCCAAATTTTCAACAAAATTGGCTTACGTAGCGAAGATCACCAGGTACGCATGGTAGACGCCGACATCGAGAAGACAGCATTCTAAACCTGCTATGGGTACTTTGATTTCATGGTCATGTTGTTCAGAGTCACAAATGTCCCTGCGACATTTATGACAGCAATGAACAACACTTTCCGTCCATACCTTGACGATTTTGTCGTGGTGTACCTCGACAACATTCTGGTGTACAGCCGCATCCCAGAGGAGCGCGATGGACATCTTTGAAAATTCTTCAATGTTTTACAAAGAGAGAAAATTTTCGGAAAACTCTCAAAATGCGACTTCGGTCGTCGTTCGATCGATTTTCTGGGTCACATCACTAATGGTGGACGGATCACTATGGATCCGAAAAGGGTGGCAGTAGTCACTCATTAGCCGATGCCGACCAACGTTCGAGAAACTCAAGTTTTCCTTGGATTCTGCAATTACTACCGGTGTTTTGTACGGGACTACGCCCGAGTGTCAGTGCCTCTTTCTAGCCTTACTTGGAAGGGAAAACGAGTGGCGGTGGGGAGAGAGCAAACAAGAAGAGTTCACCGCTTTGCGGAACACTCTGACCTCAGCACCAGCCCTACGATTAGCCGATCAACCGATCGGCTCATCTCGCACGGATGCATCACACCAAGCAATTGGCGCTGTCCTTCTACAAGACCATGGCAACGGCAAACAACCGGTTGCCTACAAGTCTAAAAAACTGCGAGGACCGGAACTCAACTACACAGTACACTAGAAGGAGATGTTGGCGGTCGTACACGTGTTCAAGACGTGGCAATGCTATCTGGAGTGTTGCCGATGCATTGTGCATACCAACGACCACGTGATAAAATGTTTGAAGACGCAGCCGAATCGTAGTCTACGTCAAACCCGATGGATGGAGTTCCTTGAATCTTGGTTCGAGTACTATATCGAGTACCAACCATGCAAAATCTATCCAGCGGATGCACTCAGCCGACAACCAGATTTTATGGCCAACGTGACAACACTACAGCTATAGCAAGATCTGTAACTCAAGCGACTGTTTGTACGAGGCTACGACCAGCACAACGGATAGGATGAAACAGAATTCTGGTTTGACACACCCTACTGGCGACGGCACTTCACTCGCCAAGTGGTCGTTCCCAAGAACGACGAACTTTGCTGTATGCTGCTCAAGAAGTGCCACGACATTTGAACAGGTGGACAATTCAGAGAGGAAAGGACGCTGAAGAAGCTGGCAAAAAACTATTGGTGGGACAAGATGCAATCTGACGCGGCCAACTTCTGCAGAACCTGCAACACATGTCAGCGATGAAATTCCCATCGCACGAAGCCACCCGGACTTCTACAACAACTCCCTGTCCCGACAGAACCATGGACAAATATCTCCATGGATTTTGTCAAAGGATTATTGGTCACACCCAAGGGATATGACGCAATCCTAGTGGTTGTCAAAAGGGTTTTCCAAAATGTCCCACTTCATCCCGACAATGACCACCGTCACTGCCAAAGGAACAGCACGACTATTTCAAATCAACATCATACAACTACACGGTGTACTGAGGACCATCAAAAGCGACAGAGACGGTTGATTCATCAGCCGTTTTTCACATGAATTGATGAATCCCTACAAGAGCAGAATCCAACTTTCAACAGCGTTTCATCCTCAATCCGATGGTCAAACCGAGGGGACAATTAAGACGCTTAAACAGCTTCTCTGAACACTATGCAAACCTCACGGGACGGATTGGGCCCAACAACTCCCAACTGCCAAAATCGCATATAATTTGGCAGTTTCCACCGCAACAAAGAACACTCCATTTGAAGTGGTGAATGGAAAACTTCCCACCACACCAGCTGGACTACAAATTTGTGGCAATCTTCCCGCAGTTGATGTTCAACGCTGAGACTTCATAACCATCTGGGAGGAAACACGGCAGACCCTCATGAAGACACAAGTAGCGATGAAGCAAACAGCTGACCGACATCAAAGCGATGACGTCTTTACCGCTTGCGAAAAAGTCCTCCTCAGCTCGGCAAACATCAAACTCTGCGGAGCCGACTATTCGAAACTCAAACCCCGATGGTTCGGACCGTTTGAGATCGAGCAAATGCAAACCCCTGTGGTTTCGCGACTCAAACTCCCCGACACTATGCAAGTTCATCCGGTGTTCTATCTTAGCAGACTCAAGCACTACCAAGACCCCGGAGAGAACTTCCTTGGCAGGGATGTCCCTCCTCTGCCTCCCGTTGAAGTGGAAAAAGATATAGAGTACGTCATCGAGGACATCCTTGGCCATTGATGATGAGGCAAGACGAC
This sequence comes from Penium margaritaceum, assembly GCA_023375785.1. Taxonomy (NCBI): domain Eukaryota; kingdom Viridiplantae; phylum Streptophyta; class Zygnematophyceae; order Desmidiales; family Peniaceae; genus Penium; species Penium margaritaceum. The sequence goes on along the minus strand of SZWC01000639.1, from coordinate 135,130 downwards.
AGAATATCTCTTCAAATGGCACGGCTACGAAGCCATGCATAACAACTGGGAACCCGACGAAAACCTCTGAGACGTCAATCATCTCATCTACAACTACTACCACCGTCATCGGAACACATCTGTACGTGCGCCGGGACGTCGTGCCTAAAAGGGGAGGAAGTGTTACGTACCAGAAGTACATGATTCCCTAATCTTTCCGAGTGGGCATTTCTATCATTACAAAAACAGCCCATCGCATACCGAGAACCATGATGTTCACTTCGAAGATCAAGGGAAAACTGGCCAACCGCCCCGTCCTCAGCGGATGTTCCCAAACCTTCTGACAGCTTCGACCAGTCTCGCGAACCTACAAACGAAGTATCTCAAACTTTAAATTGACTTCTCGATGCACCGCAATGAATCTAAATTTATAAAGATGCATCTTGCATCTTCACCGTCGATTGTCGAAGATCCTCGACTTCTCGGCAAACCTTCTCAAAACCGACCACTCACGATGCAACTTCACACGCGTCGCCGGACAATTGACCCAATGACCTTGACAATCACCTCATTTGTAACTCGACACTTCTATGTATATGTTCAATCATTTTGACACTTGTCATTGAATTACACTTGTCGCTAATCATGAATTGCTCAAGTGTCCCAAATCCCGAATCATGTTCTACCTCGCAACTTCTACCTGTTCACCATCTACGCCCCGTTTGGCATAACACAAAAAGGGTTTTGATGGAAGTCGAAAGTGACCGGATGTTTGGCAAAAACTGTTATTCCTGAGTCACGTGGCCTGAGGCTCCGGTCTAGAAAACAGCGCCGACACAATGGCAACTGCCGACCGTCCAAGGGAATTTCACCCAAGGATCACGATCACCCCCAAGGAATCAACTATGCCTCCAGTGAGACCTAGCTACCCAGGTACTTTTGCTCAAGGTCTTAGGGGCTCCCTCCCTCTAAGCCTTCTTCTTCCTTGGTGTGAGAGCCCAACAAATAAAGTCAGCACTCTCACACGAGCAAGATTACAACCACCTTAGCAGTTCATATCAAGCTCAGTCTCAAGCGTACAGCTCAAACAAGAGACATCAAGTGAAGGAGTAGTTGAGACAATGGCAAGTACAAGGCATAAATAGCTGAGGAGTGCCTTTGGCAGCCGAAGCGCGCACGCCTCGGCTAACCCGAAGCGCGCGCGCCTCGGCCGATGTCACTCCTTATGTTAAGGAGGTCATCCCCTCAATCAGGGAAGACATCCCCTGATCCAAGGCACATCTTGCATCTCCCAATCCGACCGTTGGATCAGCCCGAAACTTGGATAGCTGACAGTTTGACACCTGCTCTTTCCATCAGAACGGTCAGATTGACAATCTGAATAGCCATCATCAGAAAAACACAGGGGACTTATCCTTGAACAAGGACACTGCATGCCTGGTCTGTTGGACAGGACCCAGGGGACTTGCTCCACATGAGCAGTGCATGCCTGGTCCGTCCACTACTTGCCAATTCTGGAGACTAGTGGCCAAGGGGCATTCATACAACAACAATCTCTCCCTGGCACCTCTGGCCACTTGTCTGTCTTCAGTCTTCATCACTTCCGCTCTTCATGCCAATACCCTGTCTTCCTGCAAGGTGGAGTTCTCAGTGAAGGGGTTTTGTCAGCATGTCTGCCCGGTTGTGCTTGGACGCAACGTGCTCCAGCTCCAGCTCTCCCTTAGCGACCAGGTCGCGACTGAAGTGGTACCGAACTTTGATGTGTTTTGTCCTCCGCGTCAAGGTGCCGTTTTTGGACATGTCGATGGCAGACTTGTTGTCCACCTTGACCACCGTTGCGGCCGATTGAGGTGCTCGTATCTCTTGGAGCAGGCTGCGTAGCCACATTGTCTCCTTGCAAGCTTCCGCTAGAGCGATGTACTCTGCTTTGGCAGTGGAGAGGGAGACGCAGTCCTGCTTACGGCTTGCCCATGACACGGCTCCTCCGTTCAGCACGCACACTTAGCCCGACGTGGACTTGCTGTCGTCGACATTCCTGGCCCAATCTGCATTGGTATACACCATGAGCCGCAATGATTCTGTCTATGGCACCCCACCGTACTGGATGCCCAAGTGCTGCATGCCTTTCAGGTAGCGAAAGGTCCTCTTCACTGCTTTCCAGTGTTGTGGCCCAGGGTTGGCCACATACCTGCTCACCTGCCCCACAGCATGGTAGATTTCGGGGCGAGTCGCGACCATCGCGTACATTAGACTGTCCATGGTAGACTGATATGGCACGCCTGCCATGTCGACCTGCTCTGCTTTGTTGGTAGGAGCGGCACCTGAGGTGAGGATGCAATCTGCTGCCATGGGGGTGCTGACAGGTTTGCAGTCCTCCATGTCGTACCGCTTGAGGATGTGATCAATGTATTTGGTCTGGCTGAGCCTGATGGTGCCGGCTGAGCGATCCCGCGTGACACTAATGCCTAGGTAGTACTCAAGAGGTCACAGGTCTTTCATCTGGAACCGGCTGCTCAGCTGCATCTTGATGTTCTTCAGCAGCTTTGTCGATGATGCGCAGATGATGAGGTCATCGACGTAAAGAGCCACCAAGACGAGGCCATCCTCGTCCTCTCGTACGTACATACTGAGGTCATTCTCGCAGTGACCGTACCCGGACCCCTCCATGAAGGCGTCCATCTCCTTGAACCAGCACCTCGGGGCCTGTTTCAGCCCATACAATGACTTGTCGAGCTTGCAAACTTTTTCGGGTGGTGCATCCACCCCCTCAGGCACCTCCATCAGGACTTTTTGTCAAGCTTTCCATAGAGAAATGCAGTCTTGACATCCATCTGGTGATCTTCTAAGTTCTTGGCTGCTGCTGTTGTGGTGAGAGACCGGATCGTTGCAAAGGTGACGACGGGCGCGTACGTCTCATCGTACTCGCTCCCCGGCCCCTGCGCAAAACCCTTGGCCACCAGCTGCGCCTTGTGGCGGTCAATGGTCCCATCCTGCTTCAGCTTCTTGACCATGACCCACTTGTTGAAAAATTGCCCCTCCGCATGCCCAAGTGCGGCGCCGGGAGGCGCTGACAAGCCGCAAGAAAATGGAAACTCCGCTCCGGCGAATCTGGCGACTCGACATTTTCTCGGATCCTAAAATGGAGGATTGCCCCTGAAAGTTGACAACTCGCTGAATCCGGTGGAAGTTGTTTCGCCGGAATTGGACAAGTATCGAGGGAGACATGGCTTTCCAAAGCTGGGGTATGCGCAGCGGCTCTGGGAGCCGGCTGCGACTCGAAATCCGGTCGATAATCGACCGGACCGAGTAACAAAGATACCATGTGGAGAAAATGCTCCGATAGGCCTGCCGAGGCGTCCGGTGGATGATCCACCTGATCCGGCGGATCATCCACCGGATCCAGTTGTGCAGGTTCTTACTGAGGGACTTAGCCAAAATCCTGGCTCGACGTCCGAAACTCAGTAGTACGTTTTGTTACTCGGGGAGTTGGTCAAAATTCTGACTGCAAGTCCGCGGACAGGTTTCGAACCTCGTCACACCCCATCACCGAACACGACCCAAAAGTGGGTAGGGTGCGTGGAAACAGTGCAGGGGACCCATACACCATGTGCAATGGGACATGCGCTTTGGGAAAGGCGCTTCGCACGTGAATGAAGGCGCCACGGCGAGTGGCGGCGTATTGCTTCTGTGGTGGGTGAGACCTGCGCTTCGGCAAGCATAACGTGAGCTACGCTTGGCCGAATCACACGCGGTTTGGTGCGTTGGAAAGCTCACAACTATCCCTATAAATGTTGTGATCATGTTTATGTTCAAAAACTAACGCAAAACGACGTTATTCCCTTCGCAAACTGACAGTCTCTAAATTCCTGCTCACATAGCGTGAGGCGACCAGAAAGCTCACGCTCAGTCTCAGATTCGCCCAAAACAGTAGACGTGAACCACTAGAGTCGATCAGACAAACGTCGGGACTACGTCCACGCGGATCTCATCCTGAAACCACTTGCACGCTACAACGTGAGCGCCAGCAGGCCGGTCCACCAGCTTCCATTTCCTATTCTCCTTGTGCAAGGCCAACTCACTTTTGATGGCGGCCTTCCACTTGGCCCCATCTGGTAGAGCAAATGCTTCTGCCACTGTGGACAGCTCTCCCTTAGCCACAAAGGCATAACTCAGACCAGTCCACTCACCAGTTGTAGCATCATACTGTCGTGGTGGGATAGATAAGCGCGAGCTGCGTCTTACTACCTGATGCTGCGACGGCTGCTGCTGCTGCTCCTGCTGCTGCTGCTCTTCCTGCTCTGGTTCTCTTACCACAGACTCTCCCTCAGTGGCAGAGTCCTCATCATCAGAGGAGGAGGAATCTGAATCAACATCAGAGTCCTCTGTTGCGGCTCTCCCTGAAGCTACCACTCCTCTTGCCTCTGTTGCCTTAATGCTGCTCCACCCCTGTGGTGCCTCATCGCCTGTCTTCAGTAAAACCAGCCATTCACCCGGTTTGGACACTGGCTCGTCCTTGAACTGCTGCTCTGCTCCTACGACAGCCTCGTTGAAGTCCTCGTCTTTACTACGAATCACTTTGTTTCCTTGTAGGTCCCAGAGCCTGTAAGAGCGTTGGGCACTGTCGTACCCCAAGAGCAGACATTTCTTGGCCTGCGGATCCAGCTTACCGGCACCCTCCCTCGTCAGCTTCTTGGCATAGGCCTGGCAGCCAAACACTCGCAGATGTGAGACATCTGGTTTCTTGCCCGACCATGCCTCTTATGGGGTCATTGGCGGCAGCTTCTTTTTCCCCTTTCCTCGAAGGGCTGATGCAGGTGTGAGGTAAATGATGTAGGCCGCTGTCCTAGTAGCCTCGGCCCAGAACCGTCCTAGTAGCTTTGCTTCATACAACATCGTTCTTACCATCCCGAGGATGGTTTGGTTGAGCCGTTCAACAACACCGTTGCTCTCAGGCAACTCAGGTACTGTACTTTCTTGCCGTATCCCCTGCTTTGCCAGCCAGCCGTCATAGGCCTTGTATTCCCCACCGTTATCACAACAAAGGGCCATGACCTTCTTGCCGGTCTGCCGCTCAACCATTGCAACAAAGTGCTGCAGATGCTCCTTTACCTCACTCTTCTGCTTCATGAAGTACGTCCAGATCTTTCTTGTTTTGTCATGTGTGAAGGTGAGGAAATACCTGCAGCCTCCGACTGAGGCTGTCCGCATCGGCCCACACACGTCGGTGTGGACCAAATCGAGAGATTCATTCGCCAAATTTCCGTGCTTGTTCCCCTTGCGCCCTTTCCTCTTAGCCTTGCCCATGAGGCAGGCCTCACATACGTTCTTCACCTTCCCCGCACCCTCTCCCTTCCCCAAGGCCAGGCCTTGTACCAGCTCGTGCTTGCCCATTGTCTCCAACATGGAGTGGGCGGCGTGGGCCAAGCGCCTGTGCCAAAGGTCTTGGCCACAGTTCGATTCTGATACCGTGGCAGTCCCAGCGACTGCTTCGGGTTGGGTGGGTGCTGTAGCTTCCACTGATTTTGTTATATCTGCTGCTGTTGACGGGCGGCTGCTTTCTACCTCTACCACCTGACTGCCCCCAGCAGTCATGGCTGCCCCAGCTTCGACAGCACCCTCCACCTTGGTTTGGAGGATGTAGAGGCCTTCCACGCATGGAACATCTGCCACCACACTCTTCGCAGCGTACTGTGTTTTCACTGCCAACGTGGGAAGGATAACGGCCCTGTTCTTGTTGAAGACGACCGTCATGTCTCGGTCAGTAATCTTGCCGACAGAGAGTAGGTTGGCAGCAAAGTTGGGCAGATAGACTGCCTCGGTGAGCTTGAGCTCCTTCTCTTGGCCATTCACCTGGATGGTGACCAGCTTGTCACCCACCCCTTCAGCTGGTTCCACCCTTCCGTTAGCACAACGGAAGTTGAGGTGGCAGGGGCCCATGGAGGTAGACCCCCGTTTGTCGTTGGTGGAATGGTGATTTGTGCGAGATTCAAGTGCAAAGGCCCCTGGCTTAAGGAGTGTATTGCCAGCGCCAGTCGTGCCTTGTGCCATCAGTGCGGTGGGCTGCTTCCCACCCCTGCCTCCCTTGTCACCCTTCTCTCCCTCTCCCTTGACCCCTTCCTTCTTTGGAGCACGGCACTCGCGTGCCCAGTGCCCTGCCTTGCCACAATTGTGGCAGTTGCCAGGCCGTCGCTTGCCCTTCCCCTTGCCGCCTGCCCCCTGCTGCTGCCCTGAGTTGCTAGTGCCGGTGCTGCTTGCTGCGCCCTTAGCATAGGCTGCGATGTTGGCCTCACTATGGCTACGCCGCATAGCCTCATTGCGGATGTACTCTGAAATGTTGGAGTACTTCACGTGGTCCTCTGGCCAGCCACCAATCACAGTAATCATGGGGCTCCAGCTTGGTGGAAGAGCCATGAGGAGAATCATCCCCTGCATGTCGGCTTCAAGGCTCCAGCCCATGTTGCTGGCTTGCTGAAGGAGAGTCT
>SZWC01000639.1:97793-127301 GCA_023375785.1 Penium margaritaceum | reverse complement strand
GAGAGAGAGAGAGAGAGAGAGAGAGAAAGAGAGAGAGAGAGAGAGATTGAGAGAGAGAGAGAGAGAGAGAGAGAGAGAGATGGATAGATTTTCAAGATTTTCCTTTGAAAAGTATGCAAATGAATGCACTACAGTGAATGGTTTTTCTAGCCCATCACTGTAACATTGAGATTGTTTTGCACACCAAAAATCGGCATACAAACTGAATTGAAGAGTATTGCTTTGTCATCCAAAAAGAAGAAGGCAATGTACGTAATAGGTGCATGCATCATGATGAAGATCCATGCAAGAAATATGGGTAAAGAATTAATATCATGGCGAGAAAAGGTTTCGGAGTTGTATCGCTATCATTTCACAAGGATGTTTGTTTTTGTTTGATGATTTTTAAAAAATGAAACAATCATTGAAGGGCACTTCTTCATGCTTTTACAAAGTTATACACAATGAATTCATCTCTGTGTTTTTTTCTTGTACTAAGTATCCAATTCGTGTTCAACGCAAGTATGTTGTACATCGTAGGTTTTCTAGCCAAAAAAGGCATTTAACTTTCTTTTGCCTTGTGTTTGTGGGGTTTGATTGGGTCAATAAAGAGACCTTAGTTCTTAAAGTTTACAAAATAGACATGATCCACTTGAGGGCCCACCTCGTGAAGCCTTGTTGTTTTGGCATCTGATCCAACAAATCATACAATCTAAGTCCTTGGGTAGTACATACCCTGGAAACCTTGGGCAGGACTAGCAAACTGTGGTTTACTAGTTGCAAGGTTCTATGTGTTCTAAATGATTTTCTATGTTTCCAAGCCTTTCAACCTTTTTCATTGGTTTTGGATGGTAATGCAAACAATCTGCCATACTGCCACCTAAATTCAGATAGTCATTTGCAAAGGAATTCATTTTTTGTTTATTTCAAACAAATGGTGCGGAATTCTCAGACATTGGCTACAAGGCCTCAAGGAATTATGGGTCTCTCAAATTCAGAAATGTTTGGGAGACTGCGTCAAAAATGCATGATAATGATCAAAATCAAGTGATTAGGGTATGTTCTGTTGTCCTCTCCCTCTTTGAGAGCTTTGTGCGAGCATGAATTGAGGCTGCTTATTTTCAAAAACGTATCTTGGAAGGAATTTCTACACACTGGCTACAAGGGGGGAACCTAATTGTGCAATAGGGTCGAGCCCAAGGGTAACTAATTTTAATCTAAATTTAGCCGGTAGTAGGGCATCATGTGCATGCGCATGTCCTCCACATCCAATGTTTGTGAGGAAACCGACGTTGTCCATGTGGGAACGTTGAGCAACCACGCACTGTGCTAATGTGCTTTCAAATACTACAGGGGAGGAAGAGAAGGGGGGAAGGGAGAACACAGAAATCATGCTTGTTGCCCAACCGTATCATCTGAGTTATCTAAAGTTGTTGTAGGAACACCAACAGCAAGAAAGTGGGAGCGAGGGTACTGCATGAAGCAGGAGAAAACCAGTACACCAGCATTAGCAGCAAGGTGCATGCACGCTGTGCATGCTGGGCATGCATTGTGCATGTTTATATATGTGTATGCATGAGTACGTGTGTGCATACGTACGGGCATGTATGCATGCTTGCATGCCCGTGCGTGCATGCATGCGTACATGCATGCGTCCGTGCATGGACAGACGTGCGTGGGTGCGTGTGTCAGGCGGAGGTAGAGGCTGTGGCTGAGGCTGAGGCTGAAGGGGAGGGCAAGGTCCAAGGTGAAGGTCCAGGTTCAGGTCGAGGTTGAGGTGGAGGTGGAGGTGGAGGTAGAGGCGGAGGTGAAGGCAGAGGCAGATGTGTAGGAGGGGGTCGAGGTGGAGGTGGAGGTGGAGATGGAGATGAAGGCTGAGGTGAAGATGGAGGTGGAGGTAAAAATGGAGGTTAATGTGAAGGTGTAGGTGGAGCCAGCGGTAGAGGTGGAGGCTGAGGTGGAGATGGAGGTGGAGATGGAGGTGGATGTGGAGGATGTGGAAGAGGTGGAGGAGATGAAGGAGGTAGAGGAGGTGGATGAGGTGGAGGAGTCCAGAAGGCAGTGAAGGTGGAGGAGGCGGAGGAGGTGAAGGAGGTAGAAGAGGAAGAGGTGGTACAGGAGTGAGGAGGTGGGCGTGAACCAAGAGGCACCCGACGTGACCTTCACATGCCAAGCCCTTTGAATAAACCCCCCATCCTAAACTCCTTAGTTTATGGGCCGACCCTTGTGATGTCGCATGAACCTCTCCTAGTAGCAAGACTGTTGCTAGTGGCCAAAGTTCCCACTGAACGACTTTCCTGGTAGTGTTTGCACCAGGGTGTATTGCAAAAGACCTCCGTTCGATCAAAAGATCAAATGGATGTTATCTTGTTAAATCTTGGATTAAAAGGAGATTTGGGCAAGGAACAAAAACCTACACTTTATAGATCAATACAAGGCATTGTAGAGAGTCTTTAGGTAAGATTGTCATGCCTACAACAGCCCTTAGGCCCCCTTATGTACCAACATCTATGAGCCAGCTCAGAGCTCCTTGGAGACCTGTAGCCCTCTACCAAGGTACATTAGTGCAAATTACGCATGCATGATACATTACATATCTTTCAGTTTTCAACACAGCAAAGAACACCTCAATCCATGGAGAAACAATTGAGTTATGGCTGTTTGCATGCTCCACTTGTTGCTATAACGGGTAGTACCACTAGTGACGGTCACTGCCTCTCAAAGCACCTTTGCTTACAAATGCATCGACAGCCGCCATCCCAAAGCGCCCATGCTCCTAGTGAACCTTGCCTAATTGGCTAAGGATCCAATCAATGGATGTTTGGATGAACTGGGTGAGAAAGTCGCTCTGTCCTGAGCGGGGTCAAACTGGTAACATCTCCTATTCTCTGGAGGTGTGCCTCCCACCTTTGCACGGCCACATATTTCTCGTCCCTGCACCAAAGGACCCGGTTCTTGGATCAAAAGCACTCAATTCTTACTTAGAATACAGCTGGGACATCAAAATATGCATATGAGGTCAGTGTGATGACAAAACCACCACCTCGACAGACGTGTCACATAACATCACCCCTCTTTTGAGAGAGCACCGTCCCACTGCACTTTTAGTACGCTCGGAGGACCGTGTTCACCTCCGCTATGGACTTTGGCTTCAGGGATCTAGCGGTTGTGCTGAGGCCCATTAAAAGCCCATTTCACTAAGTATTGCCACCCGTTGCCGTGTCAACGGTGCCCAAAAATCTTTTCCACCTTGTACTCCTCCTCGGCCTCCACAAAAACCTGTGGAGGAGGAGGAGCATATCCACCCGTCACAAACTGCATGCCCGTCTCCATGTATGCCTTGAGGAGAGAAACATGGAACAAGGAATGGATCCCGTCGTGGTCTGGAAACTCCAACTTGTTGCTCACCGTGGACCACTTCTCCTTGACCAAAAACAAGCTCACCCATTCAGGGTTGAGTTTGTGGCTTTCCACCTTTGCCAATTGCTAGTTCCACAAGCTTAGCAGCATATTTCATCCCACCAAATACACCTCAAATGTTTGGTACTTGTTTTCTACGTGCTTCATCTGTCGCTACGCCTTGTGAAGCACATCACGTATGCCTTGCCACATTTCCATCAAGTCGTTTTCAAAGTTGTGCACCACGGGTAGGTCTCATTCCATCGCTATGTTCGAGGGACATGTAGATTGCTCCCCGTACACAAACTCAATGGAAGATCATCTCGTTGAGGCATTCACTGCTGAGTTCTAGGCAAACTCAGCCATTGGGAGCTTGCATGACCATCCCTTACCATCCAGCTCCATGATCCCTTGCAATATTTGCTCTATGGTACGGCAGTTGCGCTTAATCTGGCCATTTTCTTGGGAATGGTAGGCTAATGAAAAGGCCACACGGGTGCCGAGCTTCTTGAAGAGCTCCTCCCCTAACAGAGAGGTGAAGCGTGGTTCATGGTCCAAGAACATGCACTTCGGCATCCCATGAAGTGTGATGACATACTACAAGAGGAGTTGACTAGTATCAGTTGCTGTGAACTTCTCCGCGTACGGGATGAAGTCCGTCATGTTGTTGAACCGGTCCACCACTGCCAGTTCATGTTGTTAATCGTTGTGCTATATCGAAGACCCCATCACAAGTTCAAGTGAGATGTCCATCCACGGTTGCTTCGGCACTGGTAGCAGTTGTATCTATCTTGGTATCTGCACCATCCGCGACTTGATTCTTTGGCACATGTCACAGCTACTCACGTACTCCTTGCAATCTACTCTCATCATCGCCCACCAATACTAGCACACAAGTATCTTGAAGGTCTTGTTCTGGCCAACATGACCACAGTAGTGTGATTCAAACGTCTCCTCTAAAAACTTCTGCCGAAACAACATACTCTTCAACACAACAACCTGATTCTCCTTCTCACGCTGCCAATCCTAGTCGTCCCACTTGCATCCCTTCACCGCACATCCAGCAAATTCTTGGTCCTCTGCATATCCATGAGAAAATGGGCTCCATATACCTGGAGATTGTTAATTCCTATGTACATGTTTTTCTTGTGGCCGTGAGTGCGCAGGACACCTTGGTCCAGGGAGTAGAGGCAACGCATCATGAGCGTACGGCATCCCAACATACTCTCACAACACGCCGAGATTCTTCGTCTCCATCCTGGCCACGTGGCCTGTTGACTGCTTCTCTCACATGGTCGACCTCTTTGGAAGTAATTTGTGTTGTCTCTTGAGAGACCTAGATTAGTCCCTCCTTCTGTGACCTGTTAGGACAATTGTAGGCTTGTTTGCTGTGTGTGTTCTTTTATATGCCCTCGTGTCACCCGAGTTCGCAACCCCACCTTTGCGAGGGTATGCAAGGGCCTTACCCTCGCACCTCGCTGCTCGCCGGCAAGCCTTGCTCACCGGCTGCTGGGTGAGGATCGACTAGCGATCCTCACCCGTAAGAGGGGGTTGCCCTCTTACTCAAACACTTGTTCCTTTTTTTTGCTAGCCGCCTGACATTTTAAACACTAGCGCTCATCATAGTGGAACGTTTTCAGTGAAACAAAGTCCAAAGTGACTCTTGCAAGGTTCTCATGGTACTAGAGCTAGCTCGCGGGCCTGATATGGACGCGACAGAGGGGAAACCAGTGGAATAGGGGGCGGCCAGATCCGTGCACGTGGGGGACCACGCACATCTGGAGCCAAAGGTGGCTCTGCGACGGGCATAGGGACATCGAACACGTCCCTTGGACGTCGCAAAGACAGCGGTTGAGGAGCTGAGGGGGCGGAGCTGTCCAGGACGAGTGTGGTGGCCGTGGGATGGCGGCACCAACTCACTAGTCACCCCAAGGGTCACCACAACAGGGAGGGACCGCGCAGGTGGGATGGGGAAGGGCAAGGGAAGGGGTTGTGGGTCGGTTGCAGGTACCCCAGCAGTCCCACCGGTGGTTTGCCAGAGCCTAGGATTCTCGTCCAAAAACTGGGCCCAAAGTGGGCCCGACGAATTGCTGCAGAAATTTTCTACATCGGGAAAAGGGTTGTCTAGGCAAGACTAGCACTCTCGACAATGAGAATGTCGAACGCCGGAGGTAGCGTAGCTGGTGGGAGGGTTGATGGGGGTCAAGGAGGTGACGGAGGCGAACCCTCGGCCGTAACTCTCACGGCTACCGCTGCGGTACAGCTGGGTCTGGGGTCCAAGGACCTGTCACTGCCACAGCTGGGAATGAGGGACTTCCTAGCTTGGAAGGACCTGTTTCTGGATTGGTCCGCCAAGCATGGCTTGGAGGTCTACTACCTCCAGCCGGCTCCTGAAACTTCTGACGTACAAATTCTCCTTCGTGCATTAAATGCACTCCACCGTGCGCTCCCAGACTCATAGTCATACGCCCTACGTGAGTACCGCTTTGGGGGAAAGGGAACGGACCCAGCCGGCTCCTGCACGAGAGACCCTTGACCATACAAGGCGTGGATGCACTTGACTGCTTGGCAGGAGGAACAGGACATGACCCTCGTCGTGACCCTGCGCGACAAGCTGCGTAACCTCTTCCCCAAGCCTAGAGCAACCGTAGCAGAATATTCGGATGAGGCCATGGACATTCGGTGAAGTCTTCTTGGGCTCGACGCGGCATCCTCCATCCCGGAGTGGCTGGACCTTGTGCTGTTGCATCTAGGCGAGGAGTACAAGGAATTCTGCCACGACGTCTTTTGCCATCATCCAGTGGCGGAGATCGAGGGTATTGATCTCTCTGTCATCTTTGCTCAACTTCGCAACTACAAAGACATCATCAGAGGTGAAGCCCGTGATGCAATAGGTGCCCCGACAGCCTATGTGCACCCGAGTACCCCAACTGGTGTAGCTCCATCCATCCACTTGACTCACACATAGAGTGGGGGCAGTGGCTCAGGAGGGAAGGGCAACTCAGGAAATGGGGGTGGTGGCCAAGGTCGTGGCCGTGGATCACAGAGATGCAGCTTCACTTCTGGCGTCGGTACCCCACACTGCAACGGCAGTGGCCCCAGTAGCAGCAGCAGTAGCAGTAGCAGCAGCAGCCATGCAGTCTAGCAGCCAGCTGGCGTGGATCACAGAGTGTGGGACACGATGTTGCTCCACCAGCGGTGGTCCCCTTTGGTGCAGCAACATTTGGACCGCCCATGCAACAGTCGTTTGTCTTACCACCAATCTACCATGGTCCATACCACGTGCCGCCCTTCTCGAGTACATCAGTGCCCGTGCCAGAGTGGGCCCCGCGTGCCTACACAAAGACAGCGCAGGCTCAGAAACCAGCTGCTGCACCACCAGGTCTTGGCTGGGTGAATTTACATGAGCCCGAGCTCCCTTAGACGACAGCCATGACCCACTCATCTATCGCACTTCAGCAGCCAGGTCATAGGCTAGGTCACACCCACATCACCACAAGCCACACCCTTCACATGCACGGGTGGTTGTTTGACACCGCAGCATCACATCACATGTCCCCGCATCGCCAGCTTTCTGTTGAATTGCATGCAGCGCTTGGTGTTGATGGTGTGCCAACTGGATCTCGTGAGATCTTTCCTGTTGAGGGGGTGGGCATGGTTGCACTTCAGGCGCCGAGGGGGTATTGTGGTTGACTGGTGTGCTGTATGTGCCTCAGCTGAAACTGAATCTTCTATCTGGTGGACAACTGGAAAAGTAAGCTAATATGTCCATAGTGACGCAGAATCAGAGATGCATGCTCCATGATGCTGCAGGTGAGTTTCTGGCTGATGAGCCCTTGCATGCTGACATGCTGCACAGGCTCACCCTTTTTCCCCTTGTTCAGACACATTCACGCTAACCGCAAGCACACATTGTGACTGTTACTGGCACTAAGCACACTGAGTTGATGCACCATTGACGGGCACACATTAACACGAAAGCTGTCACAGACATGCTGAAGCATGAGTCTGCTCATGGAATTCTCCCAACGGATTGCACCCATGGTCTGAAGGATGGTGCATGCCTAGACTGTCAGGAAGGCAAGGCACACAGACAAACCTTTTCCAACTCCTCCAGTGATAGCACAGCACCCCTTGCACTGGTCCATGCAGACCTCACCGGACCTATGCCTGTTCCCTCACTCCAATATGGCTCACTGTATGTTTTGAATCTCACAGATGATTACAGTCGCTTCCGTTGGGCCTTTCTGCTAAAAACAAAGGCAGATGCTAAAAGATCCATCACAGAGTGGATAGCTCTAGAAGAACGAAAAACGGGGTGTAAGCTTCTGGTGCTACGAACAGATAGGGGAGGAGAATTCCTGGGAGCCCTATCTGTTGAACTCAAAGTCAAAGGTATTGAACATCAGACAACTGCACCTTATACACCACAACAGAACAGGGTTGCAGAAAGATGGCACAGAACCTTGGACGATGCACTCTGCTGAATCGGGGTTGACTTTCAGTTTGTGGGAGGAGGCATTCAAGAACGTTACTTGGGTGTGGAATCGTTTCCAACAAGGCCCACTGCCAAAGGCAGTGGCCCCTTGGGAACACTGGTTCAGGGAAAAGGCTGACCAAAGACCGGCTCGGGTATGAGGAACAATGGCTTGCGTGTGGTTTCCTCAACCTCATCGTGAAAAAAAGTTCAACCCTCGTGGCCAGTGGTGTGTGTTTGTTGGGGTCTCTCATGCCTCAAAGGCATGGCGGATTTGGAATCCCATGAACCATGCTTTTTGTTGAAAGCCGCGATGCATCCTTTCTTGAGCACATGCCATGCAAGGAGTTTTGCACACTGTGGCAGGCTCCGCCAATGCCCCATCCCGAGCACTACCCATAGTACGTGAGTGTGCTTGTCTTTGTTCCCAGTCAAGCACAACAGTCTGGCAGACCAACGCCACGAGACCTTGGTGCCGTCTCACCTGTGCCTGCGGATCTGCTTACTCCAACAGATCTTGCTAGCACGAGATCATGGGCTCCATCCTCCCCGCCTGGTCTAGATCCCACGGGAAGACACACTGACACTGAGGTGACATCGACACAGCCCGCTGAGCCCGTGCAGAGATTACTGCGCGCTCTACCTCGAGTTGACTAAAAATAGGTCTTTCACATAGTCAGGGTCAGAAGCGAGGAGACCGCACTGACTGAACCACTGACATTGACAGAGATGAGGGAACGTGCCGATGCGTCTGAGTAGGAGAAGGCCATGACAGTAGAGCTGAACGCTCTCCTAGATCATGGCGTGTACCAGCTGCTGCCCTTGCCACCTGGAAGGAAAGCAATTGATGTCAAATGGGTGTTCAAAACAAAGCGCAACCTGGCTGGCCTGATTGAAAAATACAAAGCTAGACTGGTTGCGAAGGGATTTCATCAAACACCAGGCCAGGACTTCATTGACACCTACGCGCAGGTAGGGAAGTATGGGACAGGCCGCACGCTGTTGGCAGCTACAGCATGTGACGATTGGGACATCCACCAAATGGATGTGAAAAATGCCTTTCTTAATGGTCCTCTCGAAGAGGAACCATACGTCAAAAAATTGGGAAGGCTTTGATGATGGCACTGACAGGGTGTGGTTACTGCTGAAAGCTTTTTACGGTCTTGAACAAGCACCAAGGTGTTGGAACAGGGAAATCCGGCATACACTAGAATTAGGAGGGCTTACACAGAGCATTTGTAACCCCTCATTGTTTCTGCGATGAAAGGGCGGTGCCCCAATCGCACTGCTTGTGTATGTGGATGACCTGTTGATTCTGTCTCCCTCATCCACAATCATAGCACAAACCAAAGCACTGCTCACCGCGCACTACTGAATGACAGATTTGGGGGAGGCACAGAATTTTCTTGGCATGACCGTAGTTAGGAACAGATCTCCACGAACACTCACTCTGCATCAAGGACGGTTCATCGCACACCTCACCACACAGTTCAAAAACTTGGTGCAACACCTACCATCACAGCAGTCATCCATGAGCCCTGATGTCTATGCTCACCCGCTGGACGCACGGACAACAGACTATGGACCGGCGACTGATCCCACATTGTACCGACAGATCACGGGCAGCTTGTCATACTTGGCCACCACTACACAACCGGACATCTCCTGTTTTCTTAATGTGCTAGCCCAATTCAGCCAACAACTATGCAGCATGCATCACAAGGCTTTGCTCAAGCTTCTGCGGTATGTGTTGGACACAGCTGCGCTTGGACTGGTGTTTGCCTTGACTTTGGATCCGATGCTTGATGGCTATTGTGACAGCAACTATGCTCCCAATCGTGCAGCTCGCAGTCGTGGTGGTAATGTATTTTGGATGTGAGGCACCGTGTCATGGAACAGTGCAAAGCAGTCATGTGTGGCACGTAGCATTGCTGAAGCTGAGTATATGGCAATGGGTGAAGCGGCGTGTGAAGGTACCTGACTTGCACGCCTGCTGCAATAGGTGGGATTTGATGTGCCTGTTGTGCCATTGCATAGCAATAATTCTGCTGCACGTTGCATTGCTGCCAATGATTGTGTGCTGCATCCACACACCAAGCTATTCAACGTTGAACACCACTTTGTGAGAGAAGCCGCTGAAGCTGGTGTGATTCAAGTCTTTACCAACAGTAGAGAGGCACAATTGGCAGATTTCCTCACCAAAGCCCTCCCTTCTCCATCTCTTCTCTTTCAACCGCATCAATTGGGCTGTAAGCCTGTCGCACTCCCGTCCAAGGGGGCGTGTTAATTCCTGTGGAATACTTTACTTGTGGTCGTGAGTGCGCAGGTAACATTGGTCCTGGGAGTGGAGGCGACGCATCGTGAGCGTACGGCATCCCAACATACTCTCACAACACATCGGGATTCGTACCCTTGTGTGCTCGTCTCCACCCTGGCCACGTGGCCTGTTGACTTCCTCTCTCACATGGTCGACCTCTTTGGACGTAATTTGTGTTGTCTCTTAAAGGACCTAGATTAGTCCCTCCTTCTGTGACCTGTTAGAACAATTCTAGGCTTGTTAGCTGTGTGTGTTTGTTGATATGACCTCGGGTCACCCAAGTTCGGAACCCCACCTTTGCGAGGGTATGCGAGGGCCTTGCCCTCGCACCTCGCTGCTCGCCAGCGAGCCTCGCTCGCCGGCCGCTGGGTGAGGATCAACTAGCGATCCTCACTCGTAAGAGGGGTTTGTCCTCTTACTCAAACACTTGTTCGTTTTTTTTATAGCCCACTGACATTTTAGACCCTTGCGCTCACCATAGTGGACCGTTCTCAGTGAAACAAAGACCAAACTGACTCTTGCAAGGTTCTCAAGAGTGATTACACTCTTCTCCTTGACTGAAAACAAGCTCACCCATTCAGGGTTGAGTTTGTGGCTTCCCACCTTTGCAAACTGCTGGTTCAGCAAGCTTAGCAACATCTTTTATCCCACCAAAAACACCTCATATGTTTGGTTCTTGTTTGCTTGGTGCTTCATCTGTCGCTTCGCCTTGTGAAGCACATCACGTATGCCTTGCCACACTTCCATCAAGTCATTTTCAAAGTGGTGCACCACGGGTAGGTCTCATTCCATCGCTATGTTCAAGGGACATGTAGATTTCTCCCCGTACATGAAATCAATGGAAGACCATCCCGTTGAGGCATACACTGCCGAGTTCTAGGCAAACTCAGCCATTGGGAGCTTGCATGACCATCCCTTACCATCCAGCTCCATGATCCCTCGCAAAATTTGCTCTATGGTACGGCAGTTGTGCTTCATCTGGCCATTTTCTTGGGGATGGTAGGCTAATGAAAAGGCCACACGGGTGCCGAGCTTCTTGAAGAGCTCCTCCCCTAACAGAGAGGTGAAGCGTGGGTCATGGTCCAAGAACATGCACTTCGGCATCCCATGAAGTGTGATGACATGTTACAAGAGAAGTTGACTAGTATCAGTTGCTGTGAACTTCTCCGCGTATGGGATGAAGTCCGTCATCTTGTTGAACCGGTCCACCACTACCAGTTCATGTTGTTGATAGTTGTGCTACATCGAAGACCCCATCACAAGTTCAAGTTAGATGTCCATCCACGGTTGATTCGGCACTGGTAGCAGTTGTATCTATCTTGGCATCTGCACCATCCGTGACTTGATTCTTTGGCACATGTCACAGCTACTCACGTACTCCTTGCAATCTACTCTCATCATCGCCCACCAATACTGGCACACAAGTATCTTGAAGGTCTTGTTCTGGCCAACATGACCACAGTAGTGTGATTCAAACGTCTCCTCTAAAAACATCTGCCGAAACAACATACTCTTCAACACAACAACCTGATTCTCCTTCTCACGCCGCCAATCCTGGTCGTCCCACTTGCATCCCTTCACCGCACATCCGGCAAATTCTTGGTCCTCTGCATATCCATGAGAAAATAGGCTACATATACCCTACTGCTCATTGATTTCGACGACGGGTTTTTCATGAATTTAAGAATCTTTAATTTCGACCAGGGTTCAATTATATTCGTGTTCCGTTAATTTTGTCCAGCAGCTTATGCATGGTTCATGAATTCGACGTCAGGTCTAGTTCAATTCCGTCGTGTTCGTTAATTTCGACGTCGTGCGCCCGTTAGAGTGCGCGCGCAAGTGTCGAGTCGAAAAAAAAAAGTCGCGTAACGGTCATCCGCACAACAACGGTGGTGGCCGTAGGAGCGCATGCAAAACCGATGCGCTTAGTGTTGAGCTGCCCTTGCCTAAGGCCGTCCTGTCTTCATAAAGACAGGAAGACCGTGGGCAACAGCAGCTACACAACAAACTTCCACATCTCAACTTCGTACTTCCCTCAGCCACCATGGACCGTTTTCTCAGGAAGGTGTCCGCCGACGAGAGGACTCGGCGTCTGCACGAGGCCACTCGTCAAGGTCCTCCTCCACGCCCCGTGCCAACGAGACGTCCTGTTGGACGTCCGCGGAAGCGTACGCAGCTGACGTTTGACGGCACGGAGGCTCCGCGCATGCACGACGACTTCGTCGGCACGTACGTCGACTCTCCGCTGTCGGTACTCGCTGCTCCGGAGGACAAGGACAACGCGTGCAACGCCACGTTGACGCCGTGTCCACCCCGCAAGATGACGAACTACGCGCCAGGAGCAAGCACGTCAACTGCTGCTGCTCCACGACCTGCTTCTTCCCTCTCTCCCCCTCGTGCGTGTCGTTTTACAGCAGCCGAGAAGGGTAAAGCACGCGCGGATGCGTCACCCCCTCGTCCGTGCTTCAATGACGACGAGGGCACGGCTCCCAAGGATGCAGTCCCGCCCTCCTCATGTCCTCCGCGAACGAGACTGCACACGGGGTCGCTTTCCATTGGTTCCCCGAAGCTGCCAGTGGTGCACGTCATTTTGAGCAGTGCGTCATTGTCATCATCGGAGTCCTCCGAAACGTCAAGTGGGGCAGAGGAGCAGTCCTCCGACGATTCGACGGACATGGAGTGCCTCGCGATGCAGCTGTCCGAGTCAACGACGTCCACCTCAGCTGCATCATCGGCAACTTCGAAGAAGCGTGGCCGCTACTGCGACTGGTTTGGGAGTGGTCATTTCAAGACTATTTTTAAGGCGTACAAGACTCATCCGACGGCGTACGCCGCTGTGATGCATCTTCGTAAAACTTTTAGGACTCCATATGGGTACTCTGTGTACCACAGACTTGCACCTAGCACTGTGTCGGGTTGGTTCGTGGATGGTACAAAAGTAGTGAAAAAACAGTACGAGGGTGCGGTGCTTGCGTCTATTGTTACTACACCATCTGCGCCTATGGGAGAGAAGAAGCGGAAACATGGGTGCCTAGGTAAAAGTGCTTGGCTCGACGAGCACCCTCAGATCGTTGATGAGATTAAATCAACGCTCCAGGATGCTCGGTCGGCTGGGCACGCCCTGAACTCCAAGATTATCCGTCGAGAAATTCGTGGAGTCATTGCACGCCACGCCCCAGATGAGCTTGAACGGATGGGCACACGTGCTTTTGCTCGGTCGTGGGTCCATCGTTTTATAAAGAGAGAGCTTGGGTGGACGTGGCGTAGCGGAACTACTGCTGCGCAAAAAGTGCCGGATGACTACGAGAACAAGATCCTGACTTTCCATCGCCGTGCAGCATGCATGGTGAACCTGTACGGCATCAAACCTTTCATGGTGCTCAACGGGGATCACACCGGCATACAGCTTCTTCCCTCAGCAGGTCACACGTACGCGCCTACGGGGTCCGAGGAGATCCAGATCGTGGGCCTCGAGGACAAACGTGCCATCACCGCGCTTGTCACATCGTCCATGACCGGTGACCTCCTGCCAATGCAGTTGATTTTCGGCGGGAAGACCTCTCGCTGTCTTCCACGTGGACACCACGCCCAGGCCCTCGTCAACGCCGGCTGGAATCTGACGTGCACACCCTCCCATTGGGCCAACGCTGACACGACAAAGGAGTGGATTCGCACCATCGTCCACCCGTACTACAAGCGGACGTGTGCGGCGCTTGGGGTCCGCGAAGGTGAGGCCAATCTGCTGCTCGTGCTCGACACCTGGCGTCCGCACGCGTCCGCTTCTTTCCAGATCTGGCTGCAGGACAACTTCAAGTTCATCCACACTGTGTACATTCCGGCAGGATGCACGTCGAAAGCTCAGCCTGCTGACGTGGGCATCATACGGCCGTTGAAGAACAAACTGGAAGAACTGTTTTCGATGTGGGGTGCGGAGCGTAGTCGTGAGGGGGGGNGCACGCCCTCCCATTGGGCCAACGCTGACACGACAAAGGAGTGGATTCGCACCATCGTCCACCCGTACTACAAGCGGACGTGTGCGGCGCTTGGGGTCCACGAAGGCGAGGCAGATCTGCTGCTCGTGCTCGACACCTGGCGTCCGCACGCGTCCGCTTCTTTCCAGATCTGGCTGCAGGACAACTTCAAGTTCATCCACACTGTGTACATTCCGGCAGGATGCACGTCGAAAGCTCAGCCTGCTGACGTGGGCATCATACGGCCGTTGAAGAACAAACTGGAAGAACTGTTTTCGATGTGGGGTGCGGAGCGTAGTCGTGAGGGGGGGACGATGCACATGGGCATGAAAGATCTCAAGGAGGAAGAATGCTCATGGTTCCTCGATGCATGGGATTACATCCGTGAGGCGGAGCCCTTGGTCAAGAACGCATGGGCTCGCTCGGGTTTCACTCGTGTTTTCAATCCGGCATTCCGTCGTGATGCTGCCCCATACGCAGGCAAGCTGCTGTTCCATGACGAGCCGTGTGATGATGAGGATGTCGTAGAATAGATTTTATCATGTGAAATGCGTTTGTGCTTATGAGTGCAAAGAAAAAGTGTGTTTCCCTCGCTCTCGCTCCATGGTTGACTGTTTGACTTTCCAAATGTTGGCATCCTCGTCGTTCTTGTCTTTCAAAGTGCCGAATTCTTTTTCTTAACCGTCTACGTCTCGTATCATGTTAATCCACACCAAAATAAAGCAGCAGAGCCACCCAGCCCCTCAAGAGGCAAAACCACGAGGTCAACCCTAGAATTCGACGAAGAGGGTTTTATGAGAATTTAATAGTCCCTTGAAATCGACGAGCACATCAAATTCGGCGACTTTCGACTAGGGCAAAAACATCTAATATCGAAATCAATGAGCAGCTGGGTACCTGAAGATTGTTAATTCCTATGTACATATTCTGCTTGTGGTCGTGAGTGCGCAGGACACCTTGGTCCAGGGAGTGGAGGCAACGCATTGTGAGCGTACGGCATCCCAGCATACTCTCACAACACACGAGGATTCGTTGTCTCCACCCTGGACACGTGGCCTGTTGACTTCTTCTCTCACACGGTCGACCTCTTTGGAAGTAATTTGTGTTGTCTCTTGAGAGACCTAGATTAGTCCCTCCTTCTGTGACCTGTTAGGACAATTCTAGGCTTGTTAGCTGTGTGTGTTCTTTTGTATGTACACCAGCTCCGGCCACTCCTTCTATACTTCCACCTTCTTTGGGTCCATGCGGATCCCCTTTCCGCATACAGTGTGCCCAAGCAACTCAACTTCTTACTTGGTGAATTCAAAGATGTTGATTTTGGCAAAGAGGTGCTACTTTTCTCGCACGGTCATCACCGTCCATGGGTGCTCATGGTGCTCCTCCATCATCCCCAAGTAGACAAGGATGTCCTTGAGGAAGACAGCCACATAGTAGACTATGTATGGGTAGATCACGTGGTTCATCAGCATCATGAATTTGATACGAGAATTCATTAGCCTGAAGGGCGTCATGAAATACTCAAATTTTCCACCGTACATCCAAAACGCAGTCTCTTCCACATTCTCCTCTGTTATGTGGATTTGGTGGGACCCCAACCTTAGGTGAAGCTTGCTAAATACATGCATGCCTTACAGTTGGACAAACAACTCCTCTGGCCATGGCAATGGGTAGCAGTTCTTCAATGTGATGTTGTCGAGACTCTAGTGCTCCACGCACATCCACATCTCTCCCATCTTCTTCTTGATGAACAACACCGGTGCCACTTATGGAGACACTGACAGCCAGATGAAGCCATGGCCTATGACCTCCCCCAAATGCTTCTTCAGCTTCGCAAGTTCTGCGTCCCTCATGTGGTTATAAGAACACACTATTGGTGGCAACCTTGGCACCACCTTGATCTTGTGGTCAACGTCGCATCGCGACTGCAGTCACTTTTGATAACTATTCCAAAAACACATCCCCAAACTCTTTGAGCACCTCCATAACACCAAAAGGTGACTCTGGAGCTCTCTCGCCTTCCCCTGGCTGCCCCTCTGCTATTTCTACGGCTACAATCTGCTGCTCATGAACTTCTTTTTGTGGATGCGCCAAGCCACATAAACCTGGCTATCCTTGCGCTCACACCACTTTCACTAGTACAAGTAAACAACGTAGAGTTGATCAGAGGCATGTTTTGTTGATGTGGTGTGCCCCATGCCATGAGTGCCATTGATCGTACTCCCTGGTTCAACCACTCCTCAGTGGTCAAACATCTGATCTGATTGCAGATTTGTATTCATTGGAATGTTCCATACAAGATCTAGCTTTGAATTGCTCGATTTGAGTAAGTATTCAGAATGTTGGCTTAGCCCGAAGTTCGGGTGTTCAGCGGGTGGAATCTGGTACCACCCATGGATGGCGGGATAATCCACCACCAGGGATCCGATTTCATCTCCAATGAGCTCCAAATTCACCAGGGGCATGAACGAAGTGACCAAAAGGACCTCCTTGACCAGGGTGAAGTTCTCCTTGACTTCTGGGCAAGGAAAGGCGCTCCGACGGGTCATCGTCAAAGGGCCTCCCGTTGCCTAGCGTGCAAGGCACAGTGGGCGGCTCCACCAAGGATTACTTCGACGTCCATAGCAGGGGCCCTACTGCTCTGATTTGGACGTGCTTAGATGCGTTGGGGATCTCCGATCACACGCTATAAGGACCTGATGCAATCTCACTATGTCAACCGACAAAAACGTGTTTCGATTCAGTTCTACTGAATGCGATGTGTTCTGCCCACTCACATCCGTGATCCTTGTGCTCCACACTCTTCACCAAAGGTGTCCATTCGCTGCCCCAAACATTGGTAGCATGCATCAGTGAGAGCTAGGCATCCTTGAGGGTACCTCTACACCCATTAGTGCCAACAAAGGGTTATGGGCCCATGTGCCTAGGACTCTAGCTCTACAACTTTCACGCTACCGCCGCGTGTCATGAGACCGTGCAAGAGAGCAGCATGGACGTCCTCCCAGCTGACGGGAGGGACTTACCCTTGTGGAGGTGGACCATGGAGGTCTATCTTGATGACAAGGGGCTACTTGAGCTGGTAAGAGGTGAAGAGAGAGCTCCTCCAAAGTCAGCGACGGCCGAGGAGGTGGAGGAGTTCGAGAAACGCAACAATGAGGTGCTTGCTCTGATCGTGACGGCATTGTGCCCGGCACAAAGTGTGCATGTCCAAGGATGCACGGAGGCTGCGGAGGCCTGGGAGAAGCTTTACATCACACATGACCCGTCGTGGCTTCGACAACGTCTCCTCCTCGTCAAACAACTTTTCACCCTCCAAGTCGATGAAGAGACCAGTCCATCGGAGCTCGCTCAAGAGTTCAAGACGATGGTGTCCCGCTGTCATCAAGCGGGATAGGCCATCGATTCCCACTTGCAAGTAGCGGCGCTCCTCCTAGCCCTTCCTAACATTTGGTCTTCTACGATCACCACCGGTGGTGATCTATGGGACAAAATGCTGACGTTCGAAGAGGCGGCACAAGTGGTGTGCGACCGCTGGACCAAAACCACCATGGCGGAGCAAGGGACGGCGTCCGTAGCATCAGCCCTGATCGTCCGCACTCAAGGAGGAGAGGAAGATCAAGGGAAGGAAGGGACGCGTCCACACCGCGCCAAGAAGGGGAAGTGTCAGCGGTGTGGCCAGGAGGGCCATTCGAGAATGGACTGCACAAGGGGAGCTACAGATTTGGCCACTTAGGTGGCGGAAAACCAACGTGGCGGTAGCCGATTTCGTACACTCCACAAGGGGGGCCAAGATGGTAGAACCTGAGGTGGGCGAGCGGCAGGCGTGTTTGGAGCAAGGAGGCTCCAACAGGCCCTAAAAGGGGGCCTCCTACCATTGTGGCCACCGAAGCCACTAGAAGGCAACGTGCACAGCAGAAGCCGTGGACTCCGACAAACGTGTCAAGAGAGGAAGTGAGGCCAAAGCAGTCGTCGACACGCCATGCAGAAACAATCAACTCCATGTTTCGGGAGCTGATGTGGTCAGGGACCACGAGGCATGTCATGGGCATGCAACCTCGACAACCTCCAAGAGGGAGCAGAAAGTGAAGCAACGGGCGCTGCCGCCATACATCACAATGGAGGTGATGGGCTCCGAGGAGGCAAAACGCGGGTGGAGGAGTCGGTCGGGAAGAAGTGCGCTGCAGCAAGGAGGCTCAAAGCGCCTTACCTGGCGACAAAGGTGTTGTCCGTGAGTCATCTCATTGAGGAGGGACTAGAAGTGACCTTCACAAGGAAGGGTTGCATCGTGAAATAGGAGGGAAGTGGGCGTGTCATGGCACTTGGTGCACACAAAAGAGGTGTGTACCGTGTTGGTTTGTGAACCACAGACATGTCGTGACCTCTGGCCTCGCTGTACACTCACCTCATTGATGCAGGTGACTGATGCTGGAATGACTCTGGCGCCGACATCACAGTGTCCCTCGTGATGAGGCGTGCACAAGAAGAGGAACTGTAATGATTTGCCTTGTGACTCTTGACAGGAGTGCTTTATAGACAGATTTTCTTGGTGCATTAACGCTAGGTTTCCCAGTGCTCATGTGATTTGGGGGGGGGGGGCTGAACACCCGGGGTTGTGACACTTAGGTTGTCTTGGCAGAATTCTGACAGTGCGCAGGCTCGCATGATAATGCGGCCAGGAGGTTTGAGGTCGAGGCTGTCTGGGCCTCGTAGTGCGAGCGAAGTTGGAGCTCGCCGCCCCTTGCTCTTTACTCTCCTCGCTCCCGCTAGCAGTTTAGTGGCTTGTGACTCGTTTCTCCTCAACTCACTTGTATTCTCACACACAGTCCATGGCGTAAAACCTTTCTTAGTTCCTCGCCCCACTTTCTTCCATTCCCTCGTCACACCGAGTCCCTCTACCTATTGGTATCAGAGCAGTGTGGGGGAGGGAATACATTGCGCGCGGCATCGTGCGTACGGTCCTGTTCGTGTGTGACATTTCGCCGTCGCCACCATCGCTTCCGCCACCTCTGTCCCTCTCTAACAGTCACAGAGATCCTTAGGGAGGAGAACCTCACTCCCACAAGCCTTCGGCCTCCTCTCTTAGTGGCTGACTTCAGCACCTCACAGGAAAAACATGGGTTAGGGCGCACATCCCTCACACACGGACCTTTTCTCCCGCACTTCTCTCGCGTCACTCACCAGCCGCAATCTTTGCAGCCGGTCCTCCCACCGCACTCCCGTGCTTCAGTTACAGGGATCCTCAAGCTGCATCGCCCGCGTGACTGCACCAGCGGCAGTCGCACGGCTGCAGTCGTGATCCCCACAATTGTAGGCGCTTATGCGTCTGGGTACCAGCAGCAACTGCGTCAGCTGCAGTAGCCTAGACTACGGTTTTCTTCAGCAGCCGCAGTTTCCTTCAACTGCTGCAACAGTCGTCTTTCATGCGACTGCCGCCTCTACACCATACTTCCTTGCAACAGCTCCCACTACAGTGCCAAGTCCTCCCGCAGCAGCACACGCAACAGCAGCAGCATTGTCCGCAACAGCAGTAGCATCAAGAGCAGCAGTAGCAGCAGTTTCAGCAACAGCGTTGGCAGCCGCGTCAGCCACAGTAGCAGCAGAAGCATCGGTAATTGCAGGAGCACAGCGGGCAGCAACAGTAGCATTGGCACCAGTAGCGTGGCAGCCACTTTGGCCCTAATAGCGGCAATATTGGCTGCAGCAGTCGCAGCAGCACGCGCAGATGCAGCAGCACAGTTTGCAATAGCGCTGGCAGCCGTATCAAACGCAGCAGCAGCAGAATTGTTGGTAGTCGCAGTAGCAGCACGCACAGCAGTGTTGTTCTTGCAACAGCGCTGGCAGCCGCACCAGCCCCAACATCAGCCACAGTAGCAGCAAAGTGCACCGCTTTGGTGGTGCTGCCTCCACCACACTGGCTCTTCGTGACGCTCACTGTGTGCTTCCTCCTGGTGGTTACTACGAGGGAGGGCCGCCGCATCGTCACGCAAGACGTCGCAGAGGCATGAGTAGTGACCGAGCGGCTGCATCCACAGCAGCGTCGTCTACGCGGACTGCTCGCCACCGACTGTTCAGCGTCTCCCCACCTATTTCTCCTTGGGGGGGTCCGCAGCCGCAGGTTTCTCCCGATTTTTACGCTACCTTTACCGAGGACATCGTTGGCATTGTGAGTGCCCTCACTCGAACGACTGCAACAGTTATAGACGCAGCTGTAGCAGCCGCTGCTACATTTGCCGCTGCAGCTAGAGCCTCGCGTGCACCTGCCTTGACCTCAGCAGGACGTGCAACAGAGGCGTATACAGAAGTTGCGGCTGTCATCGGTCCCATTGCTGCATCAGCCGCTGACATAGTGACCCAGATTTCTGCAGCAGCGTCTGCCATTGCATCTGCGACAGCCTCATCTCCATCTGCAATAGCGACGGTTGCATCTTCCATCCGCACCTCGACGGCCGTCGCTGTCACTGCAGTAGCATCTACTCCATCTACCGCCTCCAGCTTTTTCACTGCGTCGGTCTCCATCGCAGCAGTCATAACCACCCTCAGTGTTGCCTTTGTCACTTGAGCGTTTGCTCTGGTGGTGCCAGTCGCCTCCACTGTTGCCATTCTCTCCACCGCCTCCGCTTCTGCGGTTCCACCGCTCTTAGCCTTCCTGCACAGTCCGTCTCCTCCTGTCACTGCATGACTCTCT
The DNA here is from genome assembly GCA_023375785.1 of Penium margaritaceum. NCBI lineage: Eukaryota > Viridiplantae > Streptophyta > Zygnematophyceae > Desmidiales > Peniaceae > Penium > Penium margaritaceum. The sequence goes on along the minus strand of SZWC01000639.1, from coordinate 106,476 downwards.
ATCTTGCATGCTTTCGTCCCCTGTTGCTTTCTCTTGTTCTCTCTGCGGTGGCTTGTTTTGTCTGACCTGGGGTGGGCTGTCCTGCAGCATTCTTCTACTTTGCCTCAGGCACCCCCACTTTTCCCACGCCCTTTGGTGCTGGGGAAACTCTGCCCAAATCTGTCGGGCAGAGCCCTCACATCGTCACCATGCCAGGTGACGACGAGTCAGTCATCGCTACCCTTCAACGCCAGCTGACCCTCGCCCGCGAGGCTCAGTAGGAAGCTGAAGATCGCCTTAAGTTGGCAGAGGACAATTGTGTAGCCTTCGCTGATGAAGTCGTTGCTATTGTCTTGCGTCGCCTCCCTGCCGCGTCTGTTGTCCCGCCTACTGGTGCCAATGCCACTCCCGCCGCTGGCACCCCCTCTAGCACTTCTGCCTCCATCACTTCTGTCGCTGCTCAGACCAGTCACCCCACTGCAGTTGTCCCTCCTCCTGTGCCTCGCCAGCATGACTTCTTCTCGCAGCCGCCTTCCCTCCCCTCTGGGCTTGCCTTCACCTCCTGGGAAGTACGCTTTAGCGAGTGCGCTCAAGGGGAGCAGCTATGGGAGTACTACTCCCCAGCTGTTGATCCCTTCATTCCCCTTGTAACTGAGTCAGTCCGTGCCGTGTGCGCCCTCATCGATGCCGCTCCTGAGTCACTGATCGATGATGTCAGCACGTTCAATGCTGACCCTGCTGTCCAGCGTCTGGCCGACTATGTCGGTGCATATGCCATGCTGCGTCATCGCACCACTGTCACTAGCCAAGCCGATCAGAGCGCTCTCACAGTCCAGTTCAACACACTTCTCATGCGTAGTGATGATACCGCTGATGCATACTGGTCTCGCGGTCTCAAGCTCCTTCGCGAGCTTAGCAAAGTAGCGCCTGGCCAGCTCTCCGCCGTCCTCACCATGGTTAACGGCCTCATCCTGGAGTTGTCCGACCTCCTTCGCGATGTCAAAACTGACGAGCTATAGCAACTTGCATCACAGCCCGTTCCCCCAGATTCGCTGCCTAGGGTAGGCACTCTCTGGGATTTCACCTCCGAGCACCTTGCTGCCTGGTGGACTAACCTTCAAAACAAGCGCCTCCACCGCTCCGTTGTCACAGGTGTTGCTGCACTGGCCACTGCAGTTGTGCCTGCTTCTTCCTCTGGTCCTTCCTCCTCTTCCTTGCATGCCCCGTCCTCTACTGTTTCTGCCCTTGCCTCCCAGGGACATGGAAAGGGCAAGGGGAAGGGCAAAGGCAAGGGGAAGGACAAGGGTAGCACTCCTTCCTCCCGGACTCCCGATGCAGTCGTGTGCTGGAACTGCGGCTCCTCCGAGCATTTTGCCCGTTCCTGTCCCGCCCCTCTGGACGATCTTCGTCTCGCTCGGGCCATGCGCGCACACTACACTCGCACTTCTTGCTCTTCCTCCACACCGTCACCCGCCGCCTCTCCATCCTCTTCACGTCCGCCTGCCACCACCTCTGCTCATGCCCACTCTATCACTGCCGTGCCATTCTTTCCGCCTCCTGGTCCCTACCCCTGGGGCTGGCCTTCTCCATCCGGTGCACCCTCTTATGCGGGTCCTCCCTCCTCCACCTACACACCGCCGCCGTGGTTCCCTTCTTCCTCGGGCGCGTCTACTCCGGCCCCGCCGGCGTCGGTGGACGGTGACCATGGTGATCGGGAGCGCCAGCTAGAGCAGTCCCTTCTTCAACTTCTACACATTCGTGATCAGGGAAATGAGGATGTTACATCGACGGCCAGAGTTCTCATGTGTCAGACGGACAGTGTCCTTCGTAGAGACCCCCCCCCCCGGTCACGTCCTGGGCTCATTGATTGTGTCCGTCCCGTGGATTGAGCACTGGCACTCTGTCTTCCTTCCTTGTTGTCTCTCCCTCTGTGAGTCACCTGTCTCCTCCAGGTCCTCTGTTGCCACGGTCACCACCTTTGGTGTTCTCCCCTCTATCCGTGTCTCNCCCCCCCCCCCGGTCACGTCCTGGGCTCATTGATTGTGTCCGTCCCGTGGATTGAGCACTGGCACTCTGTCTTCCTTCCTTGTTGTCTCTCCCTCTGTGAGTCACCTGTCTCCTCCAGGTCCTCTGTTGCCACGGTCACCACCTTTGGTGTTCTCCCCTCTATCCGTGTCTCCAGTGGTTTTTGGGCTCTCGATTCCGGGACTACACACCACATGACGTCTGTTCGGTCCTCGTTCGTCTCATTGGGCCCTGTCGGGTCGGTCAGTTGCTCCCCGTTCAGGGCGTTGGCGTTGCCCGTTTCATCGGTCCCAGTGTGCCCTGTATTTGCCAGACTTTTTGTACGTGCCTTTGCTCGAGCTCAGCTTGCTGTCTGTGTCGTTCCTCGACGACCAAGGTATGGATTTCAACGCCAGCCATGGTCTTGGCACTGTTTGTCTGTGTCCCACTGGCCGTCCTGTCTTACGTGGCGTGCAGTGTGGCCAGCTTTACCGTGTTACCTTGCATGCCTCTTCTTCTTCCTCCGTGCCGGGGTCTGCCCTTGCTCATGTTGCACCATCCCTCTCTCCTGACCTCGTCCGTCTCTTGCATCGCCGCCTTGGTCATGTTCATTCTGATGCCGTTCACAGTATGCTTCGCCTTCAGCTTGCTGTTGGCCTCTCTCCGTCTGACTTCCCTGCCCCTTGCCCTGCTGACTGCCTCAACTGTGCGAAGGGCAAGATGCATCACTCCCCTTTCTCTCAGTCTACCTCTCAGTCTTCTCACCCGCTCGATCGTGTCCATGCGGATATCATGGGGCCTTTGCCCCATGACCTCCTGGGCGACTTTGGTTGGTACGTCTTATGTCTCACCGATGATTTCTCCCCGTTTTGCGGGGTGTTCGTCCTTCGTCAGAAGAGCAACGTCTGCTCCGTCATTGAGTCTTGGCTGGTGCAGGCTGAGTGCGCGTGTCAGCGGTCGTTGCGAATCTTTTGCAGCGACCGTGGTGGCGAGTTCCTTGGTCCTACCGCCCGGCTCCTTGAGTCCCGCGGGGTGTTTTTGGAGACCTCTGCTCCATACACACCCCAGCAGAACGGCATCTCCGAGCGTTGGAATCATACTTTGGCTGACGGCGTCCCCAGCCTCTTGTCCAAGGCCGGCTTGCCCCCGCTCTTTGCCTTTGAGGCAATGAGCTACATGACGTGGGTCTAGAACCGCGTCCCCCACGGTCCTCTTCCCCGCACGGCCACGCCCTTTGAGCGCTGGTACGGCACTCGTGCTGACTTGCGTCTCGCTTGAGTCTGGTGTAGTATTGCCTCCGTCTGGTTCCGCGAGGTCTTGCGTGACGGCAGATTGTCTCCTCGTGGCCCCCTGTACCCCTTTCTGGGTGTGTCTGCCCAGTCTAAGGCCTGCCGTTTCTGGGATCCCGTCCGTTAGTGTGTCATCAAATCCCGCGATGCCTTGTTCTTTGAGTCTGTCTTCCTTTGTGACCTTAGTTGCTTGCCTCATGCCTCCTCTCTCCTGCCTCTCTCTCGGCTGGGGAGGGTAGTCGGTCCTGCCACCCCTGCAGTCCCTGCTGTTCCACCGCAGCTCTCACCCTCGTTGCAGTCCTCGTCGTCCAGTCCGGCACCCTGTTCACCGTCCTCGTCATCTGGTCATGCACCAGAATTGTCCCCGTCCTCCAGCAGCTCCTCCGCTGCCCCGTCCTCTCCTGTCACGGACTCTGTCCAGTCAGCTGCGCCCACCTCACCTGTTTCTCCTTCCAGTCCGGTCACACCTCCGGTGGCCATCTCACCTATCTCTTCCCTTCCTCCTGTGGCCGCTCCATCTCCGCCACTGACCTCCAATGGTCGTGCCCCGGTCTCCCCTTTTGTCCGAGGAGGGCACCTTCGTGCACTCCCTCAACGCTCTAGCGTTGCGGTCCTAGCGCGCCCCCCACAGTCTGAGACGGGGCAGACTCCTGCCCTCCCTACCAGCATTGATGCCCTGGGCTTGGCCACAGGGATTGTCCACCCCAGCTCGGCCCTTGGCTATGCGCTCCTTGCCTCAGAGCATGCACACGTATTGGAGGTGGCTGTCTCGAGCAGCATTACAGAGTATCACGCTGCGTCAGCCACCACAGCTCTTCCACCTGAGCCGACCACGGTGCGTCAAGCACGTGCTTCCACTGACTCCCAACAGTGGGAGGCGGCCATGCGTGATGAGCTGAATGCTCTGGATGACCACGCGATCTATGAGTTGGTTGACTTGCCGCCTGGTCGCAAGGCTATTGGCGCTCACTGGGTCTTCCGACGGAAGTACAAACCTAGTGGCGCTCTGGTGAAGTACAAGGTGAGGCTCACCGCAAAGGGGTTCTCCCAGGTCCCAGGCATCAACTTTGATTAAATATTTGCACCGGTCGGGCGATACACCACAGCCAAAGCGCTGCTGAGTCTCGTGGCTCACCATGACTGGGAGCTTGAACAGATGGACGTGAACAATGCATTCCTGCGCGGACGGCTAGACGAGGAGATCTACATGGTCCAGCCTCCAGGCTTCTCCGATGGCACTGACAGAGTCTGGCGGCTGCGGAAGGCCCTCTACGGCCTGAAGCAGTCGCCTCGGAGATCACGTCCACCCTCGAGAAAGGAGGGTACAGCCGCAGTGTGGTGGATCCTTCACTCTTTGTGACTCCACCTTCTGTGCCGTTCGTGGCTGTCCTCGTCTATGTGGACGACCTCTTGATAGCATCCCCTAGCCAGGATGCTATCAGGTCAGTGAAGAATCTCCTACAGTCCACGTACAAGATGAAAGACCTTGGTCCCGCTCACGTCTTCTAGGGCATGGTGCTTGAGCGTGACCGGGCACATCGCACTCTCCATGTGCACCAGGCTACGTACGTTTGTAGTCTGGGTGAGCGCTTTGCCTCCCTGCTTGAGTCCACCCCCACAGCGTCGACACCTATGACACCAGCTGGGCAGAGGTTGCTGAAGACACTGGACGTGTCTAAGCTGGGGGAGGCGGTCGACATGACAGACTATCTCCGCGTCATCGGGTCCTTCATGTACTTGGCGATGAAAATCAGATCGGATGTCGCCTTCTCTTTAAACTTCCTGGCCCGGTTCTCCCAGTGCCCTAGAGCACGACACCTGGAGGTTGCACTATGTGTTGTCAGGTACGCCCTCTCCACTTCCCGGACCGGTCTGTGCTATCGGGCACAACTGTCAGTTGTAGACGATGGCTACACAGACAGCGATTGGGCTCATGACACAGATGCTCGCAGCCGTATAGGCTACATCTTCTTGGTCGGAGGGACCGTTGTGTCATGGAAAAGTGGCAAGCAAGGCTGTGTGGCACGCAGCTCCTGTGAGGCTGAGTATGTTGCCCTTGGCGCTGGCACATGTGAGAGTGTTTGGCTGTGTCGCTTTTTTCAGCTACTGCGTGTTCCTATACGTTGTATCACATTGCGTTGTGACAACCAGAGCACCAAAGCAATTGTTGAACATGATGGCATGCATCACACACGCACGAAGCACATCAATGTTGAGCATCACTTCGTGCGTGAGCGCATTGCTGCAAGAGATGCCCGGATCGTTTGGGTCAACACACGACAACAAAGAGCCAACTTCTTGACGAAGGCACTCAGCAGCAATGTCTTCAAGGCAGCAGTGCATGAAGTGGGACTGCTGTGTCTTTGTGGTGACCCTGCATGAGTGGTTGTTTTATGCATGTGTACAGTCGTTAGTCACATCTTGTGACACGTGTGGTGCGTTTGTGCTTGTGTGCATCGGCTGTGGGTCATGAGGGTGTGTTGGTTTGTGAACCACAGACATGTTGTGACCTCTGGCCTCGCTGCACACTCACCTCATTGATGCAGGTGACTGATGCTGGAGTGACTCTGGCGCCGACATGACAGCGTCCCTCGTGATGAGGCGTGCACAAGAAGAGGAACTATGAAAATTTGCCTTGTGACTCTTGACAGGAGTGCTTTATAGACAGATGTTCTTGGTGCATTAATGCTAGGTTTCCTAGTGCTTATGTGATGTTGGGGGGGGCTGAACACCCGGGGTTGTGACACTTAGGTTGTCTCGGCAGAATTCTGTCGGTGCGTAGGCTCGCAGGATAATGCGGCCAGGAGGTTCGAGGTCGAGGCTGTCTGGGCCTCGTAGTGCGAGCGAAGTTGGAGCTCGCTGCCCCTCGCTCTTTACTCTCCTCGCTCCCGCTAGTAGTTTAGTGGCTTGTGACTCGTTTCTCCTCGACTCACTTGTCTTCTCACACACCGTCCATGGCGTAAAACCTTTCTTGGTTCCTCGCCCCACTTTCTTCCATTCCCTCATCACACCGAGTCCCTCTACCTACTTACCGGATACGTGCCGACGTCCTCACGAGGAGCAGTCGTGACTCCGACGTGGACAGTCATCGGAGCAAGGAAGCGGTTGCACCTGCGTCCACCAGGGGGCAACCTGAGGGTGCAGTGGCGGTATGGAGGGTACCATCCGGGCTGGGTGTGGAGATCTAAACCAGAAGGCACGCCATTCAACGGGACGTTGGGTGATGGGTACACGACCTCCAAGGGAGGCAAGAGAAGTGGTCCGGGTGGCAGACCAGCCAAAGGAGAGCATCAACGGCAGGCAGCCTGGCTCTCATAACGAGCAAAAGGGGGCCAGTGCCGCAAGAATGGTGAACTAGAGCCACGAGGCACGCCAAACGGGCGCTGCCGAGCTCCATGCGGTGGTGGCTGCGCGGAAGACCATGCAGCAAGACGAGGACGGCAAGGAGGCGCGTCCTCAAGGGGAGCACGAGGGGCTCCACACCTCGGCCGAAGGGGATCAACTCCGGGTAAGTTCACCCAAGTATCCACTTTTCATCCTTGTACATTTTGTTGGTTTGGGTGGCTTCCACCCGTCACGACCGACACCGCTAGTTTACCGATATACCCACATCCGGGGTATATGGTAGAGGAGGGCGTGATGACACGACGGGCCTCTAGACTGCACCGAAAATTCTCCAGCACCTACGACAGCGCCGGTGAGACGCGGTCGATGCGTTTTGTTAGCCCTGTGGGCTTATCGGGAGCTAGGAGAGTTTTCTCGGTGGGTTGAGACCCGTGCACTCGGTGGACTATACTGATGCGACGAGGAGACCCGGTGGCTGTACTAGCGCTTCCGATGTTTGGAAAGCCGTGTGTGATGTCTGGACGTTGATTCTGAGATTTTATGGCACTGTTCCTATTTTCTCAGTGGTCGAGATCCGGGCACTCGGAGAGCTGTTCTGGTGCCTCGAGGAGACCACCGTTATTGTTATCGTGGTGTACGCAGTGTTGTCTCCCCACTGACTCGTTTGGGCTCAGCGGGGGTGACGGGGCCCGGTGCGGCTAGCTGCCAGTGTCCCTACCTAAGCCCGCTAGGGGCTCATTTGTATTCTCTCCTTGTTCTTTTTATATTCATCATTCCAAACTTAGCCAACTTCTTGCCGTCTTGCATCGCACTCACACACAGAGCTCATGTTCATTTTTGCATGGACCTGCATGCCCTAGTTTGTCTCCAATTTGGTATCAGAGCACGGGGGAGCGTGTGAGCACCAGAAGCAGCAGCAGTGGGCGGAACGCAAAGAGAACGCGCCACGTGGCGCCACGCCGGCAGTTGTGTGAGGGAGCCCGAAGCGACTGCATGTGAACGCCACAGGGGCGGTGAGCTGCACACAGCAGCACTAGCGACTTCGGCGGCAACAGCAAAAGCAGCACCAACAACAGCCACTACAGCAGCAAGAGCAACAGCAGCCAGTGCAGTTGCGATGTAGCAGCAGTAGCAAGAGCAGCTGTAGCAGCGCATCAGCCGGTGCAGCAGCGGCGTCACTAGCAGCAGCACATAGTAGCAGCAGCAGCAGCAGCCACTACAACGGCGGTGGCAGTAGCAGCAGCGTGCAGCAATAAGTAGTAGCGGCGGCAGCAGCAAGCGGCAGCCGCGGCATCAGCAAGCAGTAGCACAGTTGCTACACAATTTAGCAGCAGTAGTAGCAGCAAAAGCAGCAGCAGCAGCAACAGCGGCAGCATCAAGCAACAGTAGCAGCTGCTGCTGCGCAGAGTAGCAGTAGCAGCAATGGCGGAAGGAGCAGCTGCAGCAGCAACCGCAGCAGCTGCACCCGCCGCTGCAGCTGCTGTTGTAGGAGGGCCTCGCAGCCCTCCTGTAAGGGCCCCTGCCCCCTCGGAGGGGCCCCCTCGATCCCATCAGGGGGCCTCTCTGAGGAGGGGGCCCATCGGCCCCGTTCGTCCCCTTCCCTCCTTTCGAGGGGGCCCTCGGAGGGACCCGTCGGCTCCGTCGGCCGATGGACGGAGGGAGGGGCGGACACCCCCCCCCCCTCGCCTCCTCACTCACTCGCTCGCTCGCTCACTTGCTCGTTCACTTTTTTTTGCGAGGGAGCGAGGAGCGAAGAGGGGGGCGGGGCGACCTCACATTGCCCCCTCATTTTTTTTATTCCCCCCCAGAATCCTGACCTGCCCCCTTTCTACGGGGCAATCTAGAATCGGGTGACGGTCAAACCCGGGGTGAGCAGAAAGAGAAGAAAAAAAGGAGGGAAAAAAAAAAGAGGGAGAGATAGAGAAAAAAAAGGTGGCGAGTGAGGGAAACGGAGAAAAAAAAAGAGCGGGTGGCCGAGGGCAAGAAGAAAAAAAAAACAGCAAAAGGAAAAAAAGGATAATCTTCCAACTACCATCGCCGCAGTAGCAGCAGCTTTCATAGCTGCA
>SZWC01000639.1:78203-90770 GCA_023375785.1 Penium margaritaceum | reverse complement strand
TGAGGCCCCTGACCCGGAGGAGACTGAGTCCTCGTCACTGTCCGGAGGAGTGACAACAGGGGACGCTGTCTGAGGAGAAGACGTGGACGCACGGAGATCGGAGGCTGGAATAGACCCACCCCCCCCAAGCCGACGAAGCGAGGAGAGAGACGACGGAGGAGGGACATGGGACAGGTCACGGGGAAAGACATCCTCAAAGAAGAGGGCGTCACGCGACTCGATGACACGGGAGCGGTCGGGGTCCCAGAAACGCCATGCCTTAGACATGGCAGAGACGCCAAGAAACGTGCAGAGGCGCGCACGAGGACTCAGTTTGCCATCACGAGAGTCCTCCGGCAACCAGACAGCAGCCACACAGCCCCAGACACGAGCCAGACGGAGGTCAGCACGGCGGCCATACCAGCGCTCAAAGGGGGTGATGTGGCGAGGAAGGGGACCGTGGGGGACACGGTTCCATACCCAGGTCATGTAGCACATGGCCTCGAAGGAAAAGACGGAGGAGAGGGAGGACTCGCTGAGGAGAGTACGAACTCCATCAGCGAGGGTGCGATTCCAGCGTTCCGAGACACCGTTCTGCTGGGGTGTGTAAGGTGCCGAGGGCTCCATACACACCCCACGAGAGGTGAGGAAGCGAGCGGTGGGACCCATGAACTCGCCACCACGGTCACAGCGAAAGACTTTGAGCCGGCGGCCACAGGCCAGTTCAGCCTGTGGCAGCCACAACTCAAGTGTGGAGCAGACGTCACTCTTTTGCCGAAGGGCAAAAACCCAGCGCATTCGAGAGAAATCGTCTGTGAGACAGAGGACATGACGTCCGACACCCCCAAGGGCGTCATGGGCAAGGGGTCCCATGACATCAGCGTGCAGGAGGTCAAGTGGGTAAGACGTGCGAGACTCAGAAGTGGAGAATGGGGAGCGGTGCATTTTGCCTTGAGCACAGTCGAAACAGTCAGTGGGGCAGGGTGCAGAGAACGTGTCGGCATCAAGGCCATTTGCATGCATGTCCCGAAGCAGACTGTCAATGGCAGCAGTGTGAATGTGACAGAGACGACGATGGAGCAACTGTGCATGTGCAGGAGTGAGGGAACGGGCCACATGAACAAGAGCAGTCGTGGAGGGATGAGGTGCAAACGAGGGTACGCGGAACAGACGGTCACAGCGAGTGCCTCGCAGTAAGAAGCGACCAGTGTTGCGATGCATAACAGAGGTAACACCACGACTGGATGAGAAGTCCATGCCCTGGTCGTCGAGAGTCGTAACAGACAGCAGACTGAGCTCAAGAGCAGGCACATAGAGAACGTCAGGGAGGAAGAGCTCCCCCCCAGGGCCAACGAAGCGGACGATACCGACCCCCTGGACAGGGAGAAGGTGGCCAGAGCCAGTGCGCACAAAGCGAACAGAACCAACAGGACCCAACGACACAAACGCTGAACGACAGGAAGTCATGTGGTGGGTGGCTCCTGAATCAAGAATCCAGAAGCCACCCGTCACAAGGACAGACGCAGGGTCACGACTCACAATAGCAATGGCAGAACGTGGAAAAAGGCGCTGGCCACAAGCAGCAAGGCAACGAGGGAGACTGTACGACTGCCAATCCTCAATCCATGGGACATCATATGGGGAACACCCCTGAACATGACCGGAGGGGGGTCCACGAAGAGACAAGTCAACAGCACACGCAAGGCCCTCCTCGACCGAACGTACACTCTCACCTCCCTGATCACGGAGGTGACGCTGGTGGACGGTGTGAGAGAGTGCAGAGTCCAACTGGCGCTCGTCCTCAAGGGGTCCGGTGATGAGTGCGGCAGATGAGTGTGGCTGGGGACCAGGAGTGGGCGACGCCCATGATGGAGGTGAGTAGAAGCCGGAAGGAGGCCCGAAGTAGACAGGACCTCCAAATCCCGGGGGCCAACCCCAGGGTGTAGGTGGAGAAGGTGCAGAGAGGACAGTGCTGTAGGCAGCTGCTGCAGGGAATGGAGAAGACGTGTGCGTGGAGCTACGACTGGACCCCGCGGAGGTGGAGGAGCGGGCAGAGCCTCCACCTGACCCTGAAGAGCGTGCCCAGTGAGCACGCATGGCTGAGGCCAGGCGTGCATCATCTGGTGGTGCAGGGCACTTGGGCGCTGCATGACCAGCGGCGCTGCAATTCCAGCAAGTGACAGTGCTGGAGGAGGAGGAGTGGGATGCCGTGCTATCAGAACCGCGACCTTTGCCCCCTTTCCCCTGCCCTCCACCACCAGAGCCACCTCCTCGGCCTTTACCTTTGTTGCCCCCCCCACCACGCCCACTTCCTTGGGAAGCAAGGGAGGTGGCGGTGGTAGTGGAGGTGGAGACGGAGGATGAGCTGGAGGCTGAGGAGGTAGAGGAGGAGGGAAGTGCGGTGGTCGCTGCTGCAACAGCTGCGCGGTGGATGCGTTTGTTCTGCAAGGAGCTCCACCAGTCAGTGAGGCGCTGGGAGGTGAACTCCCACAAAGCCCCAATCCCAGGGGGTGCGTCAGCGGGAACAGGCATTGCCGCCAGACGCTCCAACTCTGTGGCCTTCNTGGAGGTGAGTAGAAGCCGGAAGGAGGCCCGAAGTAGACAGGACCTCCAAATCCCGGGGGCCAACCCCAGGGTGTAGGTGGAGAAGGTGCAGAGAGGACAGTGCTGTAGGCAGCTGCTGCAGGGAATGGAGAAGACGTGTGCGTGGAGCTACGACTGGACCCCGCGGAGGTGGAGGAGCGGGCAGAGCCTCCACCTGACCCTGAAGAGCGTGCCCAGTGAGCACGCATGGCTGAGGCCAGGCGTGCATCATCTGGTGGTGCAGGGCACTTGGGCGCTGCATGACCAGCGGCGCCGCAGTTCCAGCAAGTGACATAGCTGAAGGAGGAGGAGTGAGATGCCGTGCTATCAGAACTGCGACCTTTCCCCCCTTTCCCCTGTCCTCCACCGCCAGAGCCACCTCCTCGGCCTTTACCTTTGTTGCCCCCCCCACCACGCCCACTTCCTTGGGAAGCAAGGGAGGTGGCGGTGGTAGTGGAGGTGGAGACGGAGGATGAGCTGGAGGCTGAGGAGGTAGAGGAGGAGGGAAGTGCGGTGGTCGCTGCTGCAACAGCTGCGCGGTGGATGCATTTGTTCTGCAAGGAGCTCCACCAGTCAGTGAGGCGCTGGGAGGTGAACTCCCACAAAGACCCAATCCCAAGGGGGTGCGTCAGCGGGAACAGGCATTGCCGCCAGACGCTCCAACTCTGTGGCCTTCACTTCGCAAAAGATGTCACTGAGTTCAGGGATGAGACCGTTGACGATGGAGAGGACAGCGGGGAAATGGCCTGGGGCGGCTTTGCCGAGGTCACGCAACAGGCGCAGACTGCGAGCCCAGTAGGCGTCAACAGTCTCGTCAGCACGCATGGAGAGCGTGTTGAACTGGACGGTGAGGACGCTCTGTGCCGCATGTCCAATGACTGTCGTGCGCCGCTTGATCAGGGCATAAGCCCCAACCGGGTCAGCGGGAGTGCGGCGTGCAGTGTCAGCATTGTAGGATCCAATCTCATCAGTGAGATCGTCCGGTCCGGCGCGAATGAGGGCTCGAACCGCTCGCGCTGACTCAAAATCGACAGGCACGAAAGGTGGGACAGCTGAGGGATTTGGTGCATGGTAGTATTCCCAAAGTTGTTCTCCTTGCGCCCAGGCACTAAAACGAACCTCCCAAGAGTGAAAGGTGAGACTGGGTGTGAAGTGGGGTGGAGTGGAGTCAAAGTCAGGCTTGCGTTGCACTGCTGGGGCAAGCGCTTTGGCTGCAGCAGCGCCAGCAGCTGCGGCGACTGCAAGTGCATCAGAGGTTGATGTGCCAGCGGCAGTGGAAGCGGAAGCGGGAGAAGTGGAAAAAGCGGCACCAATGCCAGCGGACTGAGTGCTGCGCAGTGTGGGCTGCAGGCGATTCAGAACCAAGTCAGCAATGTGATCGGCGAATGTCTCTTGATCAGCCTGCTCAGCCTTAAGTTTTTCCTCAGCAGCCCGCTGAGCACTGAGAGCTGCCTGTAATGCAGTGCGCTCACGCTGAAGCTCAGCCTGCAGTGCTGTGTATTGGTCATCGTTGACTGGCATTGTGCCAGCGACGTGACTCTGCCGAAAAAATTTCGGCAGAGTTTCCCTTGCCCAAGTGGGCGTGGGAAGTAAGAGATCGGTGTTGAAGGTGCGCTGCAAGGCAACAACCTGAACGCACGAACACGCCAACACAGGGAAGGCAGAGAGTGCGGGAGAGCAGGAAAAAAGGCAGGCTCACCACGCACTGCGGTGCAGAGAGAACAGTGGTGGCAGTGCTGCAGCAGCTGAGGAGGAGACGACTGCGACAAAGGACGATGTGGTGACGACGAAGCAGGCTACACCTGTCAGAGCTGCACCTGACAGAGCGACGATGACGGTAGCGATCAAAACCAACAGTTGTAGGTGCCGAGTGACTGACGGTGATGTGGATGGTAGAGAGGCTGCCTGTGTTGTGGAGGCGTTAGCGGAGCCAACTGCATTGGAGAGTGCTGTGGCTGCTGAGGCTGCGGCGGATGCAACTGCGTCTGCTGTTGCAGCTACCTGAGTGGCTATGTTGACGGCAGAGGCCGCCAAGGGTCCCTGGTCAACCGCTGCAGTATATGCGTCAACGGCTCGACCTGCAGCAGTGCTGGCTGGTGCACGTGCGGCACGTGTTGTGGCTGCAAAGGTAGTGGCAACGGCAGCACTGGACGAAAGGATAGCCAGCAGCGCTGAGAGAATATCAAGAGACGAGATGGGCTCTGCAGCAGATGCGGCTGGGGATGCAGCACGACGCGGAGCGAAGGCCTCAGATGCTGCCGCTGCGGCAGGTGGAGCTGCACCACGGGGAACAACACGGCGGTGTTGCGGTCACGTCCTATGGGAAATGGGTGGTCTTACCAGAGAGTGAAGAGGTCGGCGGTCGTTTTGTGGTGCTGTTGCCGGCTGGTTCAGCGACGTTGGGGTGTCGTCGTCGGCTGATTGGCAGCGCGTTGCGTAGTCCCTCGTGTCCGCCCACGCGTAGTGATCAGCGGGATTGTAGTCTTCACCGGGGAGATACCCCGGACTGCTGCGACGCACCCTCGACCACACCTCTCTCTCCGCCCTCTCCTCGTAGTATGCAAGCTCCTCGTCAGTATTTGCACCGTCCCGAGCCACTGTTGACGACGGAGGTGCTGGCTCGATCTCAGGTGGAGACGCCAGTGTACAGATTGATGGGCTGCCTCNGGGCAGCCCGCGGTGATCGAGAGTGCGCTGGGATCAAGCCTGGCTGCAGGGTTGGGGCTAAGGTCACGGCTGCGAGAGCAGCAGTTGCACAGAGCGGCGGCTGCTGCGGCTGCCCAGACTGCCACCTAAGCTGCTTCTATCTCGTGCCAAGCGGCTAAGCGGCTGAGCCCAAGCAGCTGTAAGGCATGGCTGCTGCTGCTGCTGCTTGGGCCGCCACGGCCTTGCACTGTGGCTCGTTAGGGCTCACCCGTCCATCGATGCCAGCGGCTCCCCAGAGTAGCGGCTGCCGCTGCTGTCCAAGCTGCGGCGGCCTCGCGCTGAAGTCCACGAATGCGATGTTGGCAGCAGCACAGAGTGGCTGCTGCTGATGCTGCCTAGCTGCAGTATTGGGACTGAGATCAGTGTTGCAAAGCCAGCGGTTGCACAAAGCGGCGACTGCTGCGGCGGTCTAGACTGTCACCTACGCTGCTACTTGTCACGTGCCAAGGTTCACGAGCTCGAAGTCAGCAGCTGCAAGGTACGGCTGCTGCTGCTGCTGCTTGGGCCGCCATGGCCTTGTGCTGTGGCCTGTGCGGGATCACCCGTCGGTTGATGACAGCGGCTGCCCAGAGTGGCGGTTGCTGCTGATGTCCAAGCTGTTGCGGTCTCGCGCTCAGATCCGCGAGTGTGATGCTGGCAATGGCGTAGAGTGGTTGCCAACGATGCCGCGGTCTCGTGCTGTGGCTCGTTTGGGACCACCTGTCGCTTGGTGCTAACAGCTGCACAGAATGCTGCTGCTGTTGCTTAGGTCGACACGGCCTTGTGCCGTGGCTTGAGCAGGATCGCCCGTCGCTCGATGTGAGAACCTGCTCAGAGTGGCAGCTGTTGCTGCTGCCTAAGCTACCAAGATCTCGTGCTGAGATGCGCGAGTGTCATGCAAACGGCTGTACAGAATGACCGCCGCTGCTGCTGCTTAGGCCGCCGCTGTCTCGTACTGTGGCTAGTGAGGGATCACCCGGCGCTTAGCGCGTGAGGCTCATGAGGTCCCAGGACGTCGCGGCGGGAGGGACAGCCCTCCTGCTCTGATACCAGTAGGTAGGCGTGGTTGCTGGGCTAGCAAGAAAGCAGGTGACGAGCAACAACGTACGCCATGGATCGGGGAACGCTCACGACTTAAAAAGTGTAGTAGTGAGTCACAGCTTGACAAGCGAGAGTAAGTGTGAGCGAGGTGGTGAGAGCCGGTTGACCGGGCCACCCACGCGAGACAATCGTCGTGGGGCCCGGACGCCACCCAGGGATCGAACCCGACCCTGGAGCGAGCGAGCTCCAGGCGGTTTCTCACACGTCGGCACAAGCCNAACGTGTGGTCCCGAGGGATCAGCAACCCGGTTCACCACTCTAGGAACATGCAAGCATGCAATCAACTAACAAGCATGCATTCCCACAAGTTGTATCCCCTTTTAGTATATGAGTGTATTACTAAACTAAGGCATGTGACAAGACTGGTGCTGAAGCCACAACTTGGCAGCTTGAGGGAGGCACATCCTCTGTGTTCTTCATGCTACACCACAGTCTTGCACCAGGGAGCCTTAATCCAGATCAATCACTTGCAGTGGTGAGGTGTGTGTATGAATGGAGACAAGAGGGCACTTGCGTGTGTTTGTGACAATAACCAACAGTCTAGACGTTGATTCTTAGATTTTATGGCACTGCTCCTATTTTCTCGGTGGTCGAGACCCGGGCACTCGGAGAGCTGCTCTGGTACCTCGAGAAGAACACCGTTATTGTTATCGTGGTGTACGCAGTGTTGTCTCCCCGCTGACTCGTTTGGGCTCATCGGGGGTGACGGGGCCCGGTGCGGGCTAGCTGCCGCTGCCCCTACTTAAGCCCGCTAGGGGCTCATTTGTATTCTCTCCTTGTTCTTTTTTGTATTCAGCGTTCCACACTCAACCAAATTCTTGCCGTCTTGCATCGCACTCACACACAGAGCTCATGTTCGTTCTTGCATGGGCCTGCGTGCCCTAATTCATTTCCAATTC
The DNA here is from genome assembly GCA_023375785.1 of Penium margaritaceum. Classification (NCBI taxonomy): domain Eukaryota; kingdom Viridiplantae; phylum Streptophyta; class Zygnematophyceae; order Desmidiales; family Peniaceae; genus Penium; species Penium margaritaceum. The sequence continues at coordinate 83,523 of SZWC01000639.1, read as the reverse complement.
ATTTTATGCGGAAGAGCTTCACCTCGCGCCCTCCCGCTCTTGGTCCCCCTCCCTCACACGGTTCTACTCCTCACTCCTTTCAATATGGGTAAGAATTGCAACACTCATGGACTCGTTATCCTTTCAGTCACAATATACGCATTTTTGTGCTACGTGGTTCACACGAAGGAGCAGCCTCAAATTGATGTGCGAATGCATTTCGCAAAACATTGTGATCGAGCTCCACTTGTTGATTTGAATAATGACAAACCATGTAACCATTGCTTACACCACAACAAGATCAGCAATATGTTTGGAAAACCTAAGAAATTGTACAGCCACAACCAGAAGGTTGCCGTCCGTCCTCGTCAGTCTGACGATGCATTTGCTTCTGTGGTTGATGACTTGTCTGCTGCTGGTGCTGCTGTAGCTGCTGCTGCTTTCCTACCTGCTTGCCACCCTTCACATGCTCCTCCATCTCCTCCCCTGAAGTCGTTTCATCACCTTCTTCCACTGCTCGGAACGACTGCCCAGCTGTCCTCTTCCTTGATCCTCTGTTTCCGAATCCTCCTACAAGTCCTAGCCTGCTTGATGGAGCCGCTGCTGCATTAGCCCCGTCTGCTGCATAATCAGCATCTGTCGCAGCAGCCGGTGTGGCACTGTCATTCCGTCCTCCCTTGTTCAACGTCTTTGCAGAAGACGATGATGCGGCAGCAGGGCCTGCTGCTCTCGAGTCCGCGCGTGCGGCCTCTGTTGCAGCTGAAATGGCAGCCGCTGCAGCTGCTGCAGTGGCGGCCGCTGCTGCACTCTCCTCCGCTAGGGTGGCAGCTCTGAAGCCAAAAGATCAAGTGGGACCGGGCATGTCAACGGGAGAGTGACGTCAGATGAGAGCGATGAACGGCATGACTCAGTGTAGGGAGGATTAGGGAGAAACAGTCGACGACAATGATGAGACATGAGAAGGTGACGAAGGAAACGTTGTGCGGATTTTTCTGCTTGCAGTAAAAAGGCGATTCCGGAGATGAGAGAGGCGACAAGGAGGGAAGCGAAAAACAGAGATGGAAGAAAGAGGAGAAAGGGAACAAGAAGAGTGACAAAGGAGGTGCAAGGATGATTGGTGATGAGATAAGGAGGTATGGAGACAAGGACAGGGGAGGACGAGGGACAAGGAGAAGAAAACAGGGAAAGAGGGACATGCAGACGAAGGTTGAGGGAGGGGGAAGAAAGAGGGAGACTGGAGGGCAAGGGGAGGGAGGGGGGGGGGGGGGGGGGGGAGGGGTGAGTTAGGGAGACAGGGAAGGGGCGTGAGTGAGAGAGGGTAAAGAGCAAGGAAAGAGACGATAGATGGAGGAAGAAGGTGAATGGATGTGAAAGGATTAATCGCACCTGTATACAAGATCATGCACGATGGAGCTGCAGAAGACAACGGTGTCGGTCGCCTCCTCCAACGTCATGTTGCGCGAGAACCGCGTTGAGGGAGTGCTGATGTCGCTGTACGTCTCCCCGTCCGCTGCACCGCCATTCAACAGCCCCACAGCAACAGAGAATAGTTAGGTGGAAGGAAGGGCAAACAGCAAAGTGCTATCGGACTGGTGGCCTCGCCGCCCATACAGTGCGTCACCCAAATGCAGCCAGAGACTTTTGTGAACGGCTCCACTGCAATCACAACCTGCGTTCCATTAGCAGTGTTGCGGTGGGAGGCCAATAACCTTGATCGATGACAGCACCACTGAAATCATTGTTGTCTCCAACCAGATCCGGTTCCTCCCCTTCCACCCCCCACCCCCTCCCTTCACCAGCAACAGCCCATGACTCCACCACCCACCACTATCACTGCCCCCCACCCCGCAGTCCCCTGCGTGGCTGCCCCACCTACCAACCCACCATGGTCGTGTCGCCTACACCACAGCCTGCGGACATTTTGGGAGCATGCCAGCGCCTGTGCGTGCCCAAGCATGCTTGAAGGCATGTGAGCACGGCCACATGTGCTCAGCCCCCGGCCTGCCTTCTTGCCCCTACCCCTGACCGCCTGCCCTGGCACCCCTACCCTCAGCATGTCCGAAGGCATGCCAGCCAGCCACATATCCTAAGCCCCCACTCTGTTGCTTTCTCGCCCAAACCCCTGACTGCCTGGCCTGGCACCCCTGCCCTCACAAACGCCCCCCGCTCATTTGGACGAGGGAAAGGGGCCCTTGCCCTCACCCTCACCCTGACCCTCACCCTCACCCTTGCCCTTTCCCTCGCAATTCCCTTAGATGCCATGCTCTCAACCTTACCCTTGCCCTTGCGCAACACATGGGCCTAGCTCTGAGCCACCCCCACACTCCTCCGCTCCAATCGCTCATTCTGGCCCCTCGCGCTCACCAATGCACAAAGCCCCAACCCACAGCACTCACCAATGCACAAAGGCCCAACCCACAGCACTCACCAATGCACAAAGCCCCAACCCACAGCACTCACCAATGGAACTGGTCCGTTCCCACTCAAAGTACTCAGGGATGTAAGACCTTGGATGCCCTCCTGGCCCAGCTGCCCCTGGACCTCCTCCGTGGAATCCGGCACCGCCGTACATGCCGCCGCCTCCGCCCGCTCCTGCCGGCCCCGCCATCCCGCCCTTGTGGTGAGGCGCGTGGGGGGGCTGGCCGGCGCGACGCATGGCAGTGCCGCTGCCGCCGTAGTCGCCGCTCGAAGCTCCTGCGCGACATGGACAAGCGAGAGAGAATGGAATGGCGCCATCGGCCGGTCAGCCTCGGACGTTCTGCACAAACCTCCCTGCGTGGGGGCTCCTCCGCCCCATGTGGACTGTGCAAGGCGCTTTGCAAGCAAAACAGCTTGCAAACCGCCTGAAGAATACATGACTCCACCATGGGTGTCATGCAACGGACAACTCACCGGTACATCTGTTCCGACCATGCACACCCTTTGTGAATGGGGCCAGGACCCCACTGGCGTCCCCCACCCCATGGGGAGCACATGGGAGCTGCCTGGCGACCCTCTTGCAGGGGACATCCGCGAGCTCAGCAGGAAAGTAGGCCTGTGACAGAAGAAAATGTGAAGGTACTTGCTGCAGAGATGTTGAGAGAGCCTGGAAGGCAGCAGCGACATAGAAGGTGGTATCAACATGGCAGGTGGAATCAACATGGCAGGTGGAATCAACATGGCAGGTGGAATCAACATGGCAGGTGGAATCAACATGGCAGGTGTTTCAGAATGTCAGCTCTGCCTTCTTTAACGTTGCAGCCGCAGCAGCAATGCGGACAGCGAGCAGTTCACTACTGGCCAACGTCGCCTCAACATCACGCTAAGTTCAGCAATTTCAAGCAAGGACAAATCCGAGAACAAGGAGAGGGCGAGAGGTGGAGACCATCTGCAAGACCAAGACAACATGGGGGGGGGGGGGGGGATGACATTGTTCGCAGAGATTTCAGACATATACCTGCAGCTCCAGAAAGACGGTTCACATTAGGACCAGCAGACGTGATGAAGGGGCGGAGTGGCCTGCCAGGGGCGTTCCTTGTCCGCAGCGGCTGCTGCGGCGCTCCATGGTGTTGCCGCTGCGGAGGGCTTGACGGCGGCTGCTTTGGGGGGTTAGCGCTGCTGCTGCTGCCGGCAGCTGCTGCGGTTCCTTTACCCTCTGTGCCTCCTGCAGTTGCAGTGGAACCTGCTGTGATGGAAGCAGCAGCAGACTGCTGCAGCTGCTTCGGCGAGGAAGAGGGGAGTCCTGCTGCGCTTGAATCTCCTGTCTTGGTACTGGAGAGCTCGCAGACTGCATCCGCTGCCGCAGCAGAATCCTCTCTCTTTCTCTCGCTGCCATCCCCTGCTGCGTTGGTTTTGGCTTCCAGGAGAGCAGCGGCGGCAGCGTTCCCACCCTTGAGGCTCGGATCGGGCGACGGGATTTTGGGTGCCAGGGGAGAGATGAGGCCACCCGCGGACATCTTTGAGGACTCCCGTAGGACTGCTTCCTCCATCTGCTGCTCCAGAGACGAGTCCTCCCTCTTCCACCCATCGATTTGCGCCTGCACGCTCGAGACAGCANTCCTTTACCCTCTGTGCCTCCTGCAGTTGCGGTAGAACCTGCTGTGATGGAAGCAGCAGCAGACTGATGCAGCTGCTTCGGCGAGGAAGAGGAGAGTCCTGCTGCGCTTGAATCTCCTGCCTTGGTACTGGAGAGCTCGCAGACTGCATCCGCTGCCGCAGCAGAATCCTCTCTCTTTCTCTCGCTGCCATCCCCTACTGCGTTGGTTTTGGCTTCCAGGAGAGCAGCGGCGGCAGCGTTCCCACCCTTGAGGCTCGGATCGGGCGACGGGATTTTGGGTGCCAGGGGAGAGATGAGGCCGCCCGCGGACATCTTTGAGGACTCCCGCAGGACTGCTTCCTCCATCTGCTGCTCCAGAGACGAGTCCTCCCTCTTCCACCCATCGATTTGCGCCTGCACGCTCGAGACAGCAGGAGAAATTAGATGGCAAGATTTTTCTTTGTTTTTAGTTTTTCTTCTTTTCTTCCCCCCCCGATGTCCTGCATAACGTCCCACAAGGAGCCCTTCCACTTCCATCGGTCCATCTGCAGCTGCACGACCAGCACCGGAAAGCACCACACCAACCTGAGTGTCGACAAACCGTGGTTGATGTGCAACTGCCTGTGATGACCGATGCTGCAACAATCTGCCACAGTCTGTCACAACCTGGAACCATCTGCGACAATCACTTCCACAAGTCGGTCTGTGCCTGCACGCTTGAACCAAACCGTAACCTCACAAACTGGAAAACAATAGGTGTTAGAGACGTTCTGCAAAACGTCTGAGATTGAATTTTCCACCCTCCCAAACCATCACCACATCAGTTTGTGCTGCCATGCAAAGAGTTGCGACAGATTGATGGCTAGTGAAGGAAAGGTTTTGCCCCACAGCTACTGAGGACAGGGACTCAAAAGCGAGTACAGTAGCAGGGACAGCAGCAACAGCCGTGGCAGCAGCAGAGGTGGCAGCAGCAGAATGACAGCAGCAGCACCAGCACAAGAACCAGCACCAGCACGAGCATCAAATGCGCGAGAAATAACACAACAATGCCAGAAGACGACGACGACAGCGGCGGCAACGGAAGATTCGGTTTCGGTTTCGGCCGAAAGATTCGGCCCCAACCATCCGCCCCCCCCAAAAATGTTAGAACCAAGGACATTCCATCAGGTGTTTTGAGAAATTTTTTCTTCAAACTCATAACTTTCACCCTGCCTCCTCATGCTCAAGTCTGCCCAGAGTTTTGGAAAGTTCGCCCAGTGACATGGAAGTGGCGGACTGCGCGTCCGCCACCTCCCAGGAATGTTGATAAGTCTATCAACAGCCACT
>SZWC01000639.1:34155-55266 GCA_023375785.1 Penium margaritaceum | reverse complement strand
AACATCACAGATGCACTCCCGAACGACGAGGTGTTTGACAGGCGGGCAAAACGTACCGCTTGTTCAGGTCGACGTCAGCCTTCTTGCACACGAGGTTGGCAAAGCGGCGGCCGATACCCTTGATGGAGGTGAGGGCGTACATGATCTTGTTGCGGCCGTCAACATTGGTGTTCAGCACACGCAGAATGTGCTGAAACCCATCGTTGATCATCAGCGACTGCGCATGCACCGATCGATGAAGGGAGGCGGAAGCGGCAACGGCAGAGTCAGCAAAGGGAGCAAAGCGGGGACGTAAGGAACTTGACAGAAAGGCAGACGCCAAGAGGAGGCGAGGAGCCCACGCCAGAATGTGCTGAAAGCTGTCTTTAATCATCCGCGACAGCGCAAAGCAGATAACAAGAAACATCAGAGGGGCATCAGATCCACTTTGGCTCAACTTCACCAAAAAAATGGTGTGATGAAGGTCTAAGGATACCCGGGACTTGGCCGGGAGAAAGCTGACTGTCAGGACATGGCGCAGAAGCAACGAGACACACTGTCGATAACGCTCAGAGGAAAGGGGTGAACACCAAGCACAGACGGCACACTCAAGGCCAGCTGGCGACGCCACGCAGTAGCCGCGGCCACTCTCCCTTGTTTCAGCGGCAGGTAGGGGGGATGGCGATCCCATGTTACATGCACGACGGTCTAGAAGAAACACGAGGAGGACAAATGCGAACAAGGTCGGGTCTGGCCTCCCTGGTCATCTGTTCAAACGATGTATCGTCCTTTACTCCACTAGCGGGAATGGCAGTCCTCAAGCAGGATCGATCACGGACATACATCTCCGCCCTGCCCCGCGCTGTCCGGGAGGCCGAAGAGAAAAACCGCTTAGTTACGAGTGGGAAAAGGCATCCAAGGACAGAGAGGATAGCAATGCCAGCTAAGCCAGCCAACCAAAGTCCAGACGACGCCCAGACAGCAAACAACGAAGTTGAAACGCGGCTGGCATTGGATTGCTGTATCTTGTCTGCTCTGAACCACGACGCGAAGACAAATTCGGCTGCTCTAGGTACTTTCTCCTTCTTCTCCTCCCTCTCCCCTTTTTCCGGCCACTGGTTGGCTGTCCCGACTCTTCCTTCCTCTCCAGATAAACTCTGGCGCCGATCCTGCGCCCGTCAGGTCATGCTGGCCTGCTGCCGTCATTTCCTCCAAGCCTGGGGAGCTGCTGAAGGCACAGCCCACAGAAACCTGCTGTAGCCACATTCTTCTACCAAAAGTTAACACTTCCAGCTCGCCTTAATCCTGATTAACAACATCAATATGTCTTCTGCTCTCAAGCTTCCAGGCCGTTCAACAAGAAAACTCTGTCCTCGCCTCTCCACACGTGGGCTGCAACTTTCCTCGCCGACTCTCCACTGCCGATTAAGAATTTGTAGCCCCTGCTCTGCACCCACTGGTCGTCAGCGCCATAGTTTGTCACGTATGCTCTAGTCGGTCCTTGGAAGTCATACGGCATCCGCATGGCTTACTGCCAAATGCCACCCCCCTCCTCATCCTTCAACCTGCGTCCCGACGGAATTACTCATCGCAATTCTCAACGTTCGGAGCCCGCTTCCCTCACCCCTCCGCACCATTTTGACTGGACGGTTGAAGCACGAGCTGGCGGGCTCCCTGGGAAAGGTCGGGCGAGTGCAACTGCTCCGGGGCTACCGAAGTCCACCTGTGGCCTGCTGCACTGCTTCACGGAGAGGGAAATTACTCAGAAGTTCGTCCGACCTACAAATCTAGGCAGCAACGGAGAGGGTGGAGGGGAAAGGAGAGAAAGCACAGGTCAGACGCCATGGCTTTCATGGGTCACTGAGCTCGTCCCAAGAGGGAGGGACCTATGCCACCCACACGATTACACAAGAAATGCTGTCAAAAATCAACAACGCTCGATGTCGAGATGTCTTCTTCTCCAAAGCATTTACTACTGGTCTTCACCAACTGAGCAGAGGTGAAAGGTACGTACGAATGGGATGAGTCTATGCACTGCACCCGGGCTCTTGGACGACAAAAACGGAGGAGGAGACTTCAAGAGAGAATCCAGGAGCCGAAATATTAGGATACATATTTCGGCTCAATTGATTTTTTAGTATCACCTATACCTGATGTATGGAATGTAGCTACTTTTTTGGAGGCATTATAAAACCATATTCCACAAATTCTCATTTATCACAAAGCCTTTGACTCCTTTTGTGGGAAATCAAGAATAAGGTAGTGATGCTAGCTACCCAGCAAGTAAGTGGTTTTGCCAATCATTTTCAAACGAGTGAACACCAAGAAGTCACAAGGTAATTGAGCGACAAGTCTCGGACTCAAAACTTGAAAACATTATGGAAATTCTGAAGATGAGGTTTGAAAAGACAACATAATTTGAATAAATGTTATGATTTCACGTTTACAAAACCCGGTACAACATGAGACAAGGAAAAGGAGGCATACTTTTCTTCCCTACTGTTGGTTTGTGTGCCTTCCACCCGTCACGAGCGACGACGCGGTGATTATCCGTATACCCCGTACTGGTGGTATGGAGCAGCGTTACTGCATAGCACAAAGACATTATCCATGATGCGGACACAGCTGGCGCCAGGGCACTGACGAGTGGTGGCTCCGTGCACTAGCAGCGATTAGACAGCTACCACATCCTGGGTGCTTGCCGAGGTCCTTTCCGGATTTTCTACAGACGCTAGAGTTTTCTCGGTGGAATAGCTCTCGAGCTCGATTTGCATGTTTTGCATTATCTGTCCACTGATCGATGCCCGACTTGTGCATGTGACCACTTTTATCGTTCGGCTCAAGATTCTGCATCTCTGGGCTCAGACCGTGGCATCTTTGTATACCTCTGCGCAGGTTTATGGCCAAAACAGTGGATTTGGGCCAGTTTTAGGACAAACTGATAGTGCGCGTGCGTAACATGCCGTAAGCCACAACAAGTATTCATGTTGTGTTCTTATCTGTTGTCATCTCTCTCTGCATGTGTTTTATCTATGGAATCGCATTTGACACTCTGTTTGTGTCGCCTAGCCAGACCCTTTCCATTTTGCGTCCGACGTGTGTTGACGCCGCGAGCTGACTGAGCACTGACGCCCAGTCAGTGGTAAGCGTACTAGCAAGCTTCCTAGTAACTGCATTTTGGTATCAGAGCAAACGAGCCACAGCTGGTTGTGCTGTGCAACAGAAACGCAGCAATAGCAGCAGCACCAATGAGTAGCAGCAGCCGCAGCCACCCACAGCACTAGTAGCAGATCTTGGAAGGACCCACCATGACTATGTTGTAGCGGAGCGGTGGAGGCAGCGGAAACAGTGGCAGCAGTCGTAAGTAACAGTAGCCGCAACACCAGCAACCGTAGCAATAGTAGCCGTGGGAGGCACTTGCAGCAGCACCGGCAACAGGCAGCAGCTGAAGTAGCCGAAGCAGTAGGAGCAGTTGCAGCCACAGTGGCTGAGGGAAGTAGCCACTCTAGCACCCGCAGTAGCTGCTGCAATGGTGAGCAGTTGTAGCAGCAGCAGCGGCGGAGGGCAGCAACCTCAGCAACAGTGGCGGCTACGAGCAGCTGCAGTTGTGATGGCGACAAGAAGCTGTAGTAGCAACTGCGGGGGGCAGTAGCCACACCGGCAGCGAGCAGCTGCGGTACCAACAGTAGTAGCGAGTAGCATTCGTAGTAGTAGGAGTGGCAATGGACAGCTATAACAACAGTAGCGGCGGGCAGTAGCTGTAACAGCAGCAGCCGCGACGAGTAGCTGCAGTAGTGTGGGCAAGCAATAGCAACAACGGCGGTGGCCAGCTACAGAAGTAGGATCGGCTGGCAGGTACAATAGTGGCAATTGCAGGTAGCATCCACAGCAACAGTAGCGGTAGCGTGCAGCCGGAGCAACAGTAGCGGCATCGGCGAATAGCTGCAACTGTAGCGACGATGAGCAACATCCACAGTAGCAGATGCAGTGGCGCTTCGCCGTGTGCGCTGTAGGAGTGGCAGCAGTAGCATACGTAAGAGGAGGGGCAACAGCCGCGAGAGCAGCTATAGCTGGCCCCATCGCCGTTGCATTAGCAAGAAGGTGTTGTGCAGCTTCCTACTGCGACGGCTCGCCCTTGAGAGTGTGGAGGGGGTATCAAGGAGGTCGTCGGTCGGCAAGCTCGCCGAGCGAGCGAGTCCAACGAGCGGGCTTGCTCGAGGAGTCAAGCTACGCAAAAGAAAAAGAGGGGGAGAGGACGGGGGGGGTTCCTCAAGTAGGGTACCCAAGAACAACCCCAAAACGAGCATCCAAGGAGGTGGCACCAAAAAGAAAAACCAAGGAAAAGGGTGGTCGGAGGCATTACCAGTAGCGTTACCAGTAGCTAGAAGTGTGGTGGGGACCACCACCGTCGGCGTTGACGGCGGTCGGAGGGAGCAGCCACAACAAAAATTGCACCGAAGGCGACTTGAGGTTGCATATTGCGCTAGCTACAGGATAGCAACATAGCAATCGTGTAGCAGTCGCACAGTAGCACACCACTAGAGTGGTGGTGGCCGTCCTTGTGACGGCGCCGTAGCATGTCTGAGAGACTGTGCTTGGACCGTATACCTTCCCCTGTGGCCTTGTGCCAGCGGGAGCAAGTGCCATGTGCACTCACCCACGCCAAGCTCCAGAGATAAGCAAATTGGCGTGGAAGGGAGCGCAGCCGGCGCCATGGTTGGCACCAGCACTGCATGTGTGGCAAAATCCGCTTCCATAGTGGTAGTTGTAGCCATGGCATACACCTCGGGCGTCTAACGGCTTTTCCTCTTCCTACTGTGGCGATCGGCACCATGGTTGGCGCCAGTGTCCCCAGCGCCCTGCCGGGTGGCGACCACCATAGATGCAATCCCACCTTTCTTCTTCACCATCCGACTCCAAGACGTTGTCAGTCGACACTGTGGCACCCCTTTGTGGAGCTATGGTCCTATTGTATGCCAAGCTCCAGGGTCTGAAGCGCATTGTGCAATAGCTCACTGACCATGTGGTCTTTGCATCGGCCATTGCCACCATGCCGCAAAAGACAGCTACATCTTCCTCCGTGCCATCCTAAACTCTATCAGTGTCACCACATGACAATGCCACGCCTCCTGACCTTAGCTCCACATCTGAAGTCCTCCGCTTTGTGCTAGAGGCAGTTGGATTGATCACAACATCTGACCCTTCTGCTTCTGTGGTAGTCCCTTCATCTCGTCGTCATCGCGCTCACTCTCAGCATGCGAGGCAGTGGACGACACGTTTGGCAATAGGTGCCCAGGAGGCAGCAGCAGTCGTAGTATTGGTAGACATCACCACAGAGATGACTCTCTCGTCCCCACTCGTAGGGTTGGTGGGACATCCCTTCGCAGCTTCTACTGGTGCGCCGGTCGAGGGGGGGATGGAGTGTCCGCCGACGACCACCGGAGAGTGCAAGAGGGATGTGACAGACAGTGCTTCACGAAAGGGCACAATCACTGAGGACGAGACATCGGAGGAGTGGTCCGACATAAAGTTTGAGACGGGCGAGTGGTCCCACGTGGAGTTGGAGGTAATTGTAGAGATGGAAATGGAGATGGAGACAATAGTTGACGTTGTAGAGACCACGACCACAAAGGCAGGTGTGGTAGTAGCAATGGATGGGGCAGTAGTAGCAGGGGCGGTGACAGCCGACGCATGTGGAGCAAACATCCAGGCAGTAGACGTGTCGGCAACCATTGACGTCATGACATTTGCAGCAGTTGCAGTCACTACTACTGACGGGACGCCGGTAGCGCACGCCCTTGTTGGTGTAGACACCATGATGGTCATCGCTCCCGTAGCAGCCATTATGGCCTCCGCACGGGCCGATGCTCCCACAACCATAACATCAGCCATTGCGGTAGCTGTCAGTGGAGGCGCATCCAATGTGGAGGATGCAACTCGAGCAGTAGCTGATACACCAGTAGCCGAGCGGGCCCCTTCACTCGAGCATTTACACTTTGCACTTCACGACGAGGATAATGCAATAGCACATGCAAACATGCACCTATAGGACTTCATGCTTGAGGTGCGTGCAGCGAGCACACGTTAGAGCACAACAGATGCTACGGGTTGTCGGTTAGCGGCAGTAGACATTGAGGATGTATACACGCGCCTTGAGGCTGGTAAGTGGACATTTCACAGTGTAGTGTGGAGGCATTCAGACTTGCGCCGACAGTTGGAGGAGGCGACATCAGCGGATGTCTCATCATCAGTGACCCGTGCAAAAGGAGTCCTTACCGTGGTCGACACTGCTGACAGCCAAGAGGCAGATATTTGCGTGGCATCTGCTGAGCCTATGGTAGTCACCCATGCAGATGCACCTACCGTGGAGGTGGAGGGTGAGCTACAGACCTCCTGCTCATGGCTGCCCTGACTGGCATCACTGATACTATGGCGGGTCTAGCCGACGACACGGGTGCACTCATTCAAAATGTGGTCCCCGTACCCGAGCTCCTACGCTTCGCAGTCGACGAGTAGGAGGCCTTCGTGGCTCGAGCGGAGGCGCACGTGCAGGGTCTCATGGCCGAGCTCCGGGAGGCCAGCAGCCGTTGCTACACTATAGATGTTCCCGCACATCGAGCTTCCAAGGAGTGTGTAGAGGATGTGCACACACATCTCGAGGCAGCTAAGTGGTCTCTACACGATGCACGTCGCCGACGAGCCGATGTTCAACAGCAGGCGGACGGTTGGCTGTGCACCAGGGCTTCGGATGAGTCCCGGGACGTACGCGCTCCCAGTGATGGCAATGACGTCACAGAAGCAGATCCACGGATGGATGCCAACATCCGGCAAGCAGTCAACGGCCGAGTGACAATTGTTTCAGCAGTAGCCGGTGCCTCCACAGCAGCACCTCGTATAGATGCAGACACTACATATGGTGAGCCAGGGGAATTGTTGGCTTTTGAGGCTTCCACTCATCACGAACGACGATGCGGTGATTATCCCTATACCCTGTAGGTGTGGTGTGGAGCGGCGTTACTGAAGAGCACAACGACATGATCCATGATGCAAAGGCAGCTAGCACCAAGGCACCGACGAGTGATGGATGCGTGCACTAGCAGCAACCAGACAGCTGCCACGACATCCCGGGTGCTTGCCGGGGTCCTTTCCAGATTTTCTGCAGAGGCTAGAGTTTTCTCGGTGGACTAGCTCTAGAGCCCAATTTGCATGTTTTACATTGTCTGTCCACTGATCGATACTGGACTTGTGCATGTGACCAGTTGTAGCGTCCGGCTTGAGATTATACATCTCTAGCCTCGGATGATGGTGCGTTTGGATACTTGTATGCATGTTTATGGCCAAAACAGTGATTTTGTGCAAGTTTTAGGACAAACATATAGTGCGCGAGCATCACTTGGCGTGAGACGTAGCAGGTATTCATGTTGTGTTCTTGTCGGTTGTCATTTCTCTGCATGTGTTTTATTTATGGAATCACATTTGACACTCTGTTTGTGTCGCCTAGCCAAACCCTTGCCTTTTCGCGTTCGACCTGTGTTGATGCCGCGAGTTGACTGAGCGCTGACGCCCAATCAATGGCAAGCGTACTAGGAATCTTTTTGGTGATTATATTTCCTACATCTTTAGCTGAAATTTCAAGGGGAGGGAGGAGATTCTTGATACAATTGAACAGCTAGAGAAGATCTATCTAGTATCATAATCAATAGAGTATGATTTCAAGTCAATCTAAATGGTCGATCATCCATTCCTCCAACGCACTACAAACCGGGACAAGTTCATAACACACGGTGTGTGACTCCCCACCCTCATGAGTGGACCCGAAGAGTGATAATGTTGGTTCATATTCCGTATGATCTCCAAGACAATTCTTTAAGAGTGGAAAATCATATCGATCAACTGACTTACCAGATCCATCATGGCAACTTAAGGATCGTGGAAACATGAGAGAGAAAATGAGTGCCATGTTGCTACAATAGTGGTAGCGAGACAAAGAGGTCAAGCAGTGCTTTCATGGTGTTGTGAACCAAGAAAAGGTGATAGAATGAAGTTTCTACAAACAAAAACACCATCACATAAGAGCCACATGTATTGTTAACAAATGCCATTGGATGATTTTTTGTATTTGGGAAACAGCTTCTTGAAATTCGCATTCTATCAAGATATTCCCTCTAATAGTGCACATTGATTGTGAATTGTCTGTCTCCAGAAGACAAATTATGAAAAACAATGTTTCCATAAGCGGTCAACAACTCGAAGTTATAGTTTAAAGATGCATGGATGTGAAAGGAATAAGCAACACTAACTAGGGAAACTCCGAACATGTACGGTGTAGGTGTGTACATGCTTTGATCACAATGTCTTTGGGTTGGATTGGGGGTTTGATCTAGTTCTCCAAGCATATGCACAGTTGCCTTCTGTGAGATCTCAAATTTCATGCACGCTCCAAACAAATGGTTGAGAGAAACACATGGCCATCAATCGTACAAGGTGAGTGCGAAACCATGCCTATAAAGTGACTTAAAGACGGCACATGGGTTCCCATACGGATAAGATGTGTGATTTAAGGTCTATACGAATGCATGTTTACTGTACAAGCTTGCAGAAAACCTGGTGAAAATTTCTTTTAGTTCATACACGAGGATAGTGTCATCCACATGTCCAAGAAAGGATGTATTAAGATGGGATACACAAAGGTGGTGGTCAAGCAGATGTGTAATGTGTTCCATTACGCAGGTAAACAAAAACTGTGTGACAAGACAACATTGCTATACACTGAAGCAGGGGGGATTAACTAGTGAGGTGTTTGAAAGCGTGTTGGGATATGACAATGGAATCGTATGCACTTGAAGAGGTTTTTAGAAGTCTAGGATGCCAATGCAACACGGAAAGTTTATAGTTGAACATGTATTCACATGTCTTTGTAAGTCATGCACTTACACACCAGAAGAATGATTGTGCATGACTTCTCCAGTGACAAGCGCCGTAAAGTTTAGATAACATATGGAATATGTTCCTCTCAACAATAAATCCATTATAGTCTTGTTGATCAAGAGATGAAAGTGCTCCAGCTAGCCACGCTGGTAGGAGTTTTCCACATGTCTTGTATGAGATTGAAATGAGATATCAATCGATTATTCCCAATGCAACATTTCCCTCTCTTCTTTTGCAAATAAGGAAGATGGTCAAAATGCCAAGTCCCTCGTAGGAGTGAGGTTTACAAGTTAATTGTTGAATTCCTATGAGAGTTCGCAAGAAAATCTAGGGGCGAGGTGCTTGTAGGACTATTCATGGACATTGTCCTGTCCTGGAGCTTCATGAAGAATGTGGGTGGGGGACAAATTCCAGTTAGAAGTAGAATCCTTTGATCACAAAAGCATTCAAACACCCACTCCAAGCGAAGAGAGCAGGGGTTTGGAGGCCGTTGGAGACAAATGGTTGAGGCAACAACGGACTGTCTCAAACAAGATTGTATCACACGATACCACGAGAATCAAACACATGGATCCTAAAGATACCAGGATTTGGACATCATAGACATGTTGAAACAACAACACAACAAACTCAAGGAAGATTGTCACGCTGCATCCTGTAAGAGTTGGATAGATGCAATTTTTCTCCATACAAGGGCACGGTAGAGGTCCAACGACACTTATGCCATGAATGAGACACGATGATGCTGTTGGACAGCAGGCCCTTCGAGACTCAATTTCAAACAAAAGCCATAGAGCTCATCCACCAAAAGGCTGAGAGAAGGAAGATCCAAAACTCCAAAAGTACCTTAAGTACCTTAAGTGCGGTTCAACAGTCAAACAATCCACTCCTTGTACACTAAGGTGTACAAGGAGTGTAAACCGGGCGCGATGTCCTAGCCTCAACGGGAGGGTACAAGCACCAACTAGCGGCTACGAGGACCAAGGAGAGGCCGGAAGCATAGGATTGTCTTGGGGGAGCATGACAACATGTGTGTCACAATAGTAGTAAACTGTACTTGTTATTCAAGTGTCAACATTCAAGACTACATGTACATGGTGACACCTCCTAGGAAAACTGAGGTCACTGAGCCATGTGCAGCTCTGTATGGGCCAGTGATGACCGTTTTTGCCTTGAGATCACGTAGATCATCTTCCCAGGATTCCAACGCACCAAAATTGCATCATTTTGTAAAGGAACGGCCAAGATATGGCCGTTTCCATGAACCAGGTCAATCCACCGCAGGCAGCACCTCTAGCGGTGGTAACAACCGTGCAAAGCGCCCTTCCAGGTAATAACACATCAGTGTTCCATTTCAAAGTGCCCTTGCCCCTCGATGATCCATTATTCATTGACTAACATGACTATTAGGTGAGCTTCGGCCTTATTGGGTCTTCCGAGGGTCCAGCCCTGGTCCCAAATCCCATCACGTGTTCTCTCCTCGACCGGTCCAACCTTCAACCAGGAGTAACTTCCTCAATCCTTAATGGATCGACCACGTTCTTAGGTTGATCTTGCCCGGTTATTCTTGTATATTCTAAATCCATAGTCAGCTTATACATTCAAGGAAGCATCAATTAGTGACTAGTGTCGTTGGCACTATCCAGCTTACACTTCTCCTCCCTTTAGGGGCGAGTCATCCTGGTTCGCTCTTGGTACTCCCTGGGGATGGTATTCACCCCACCCACGTTGAAGTTATGGGTAGGCTCCCACGAGTTATGGACCGTGTTGTAGCTCTTCCATTTGACTAGGTACTCCCATCATCGACCACGACGACAGTGGTCATGTATGACCTCCATCTCAAACTCATCCTCGCCCTCGATGACGAGCAGATGGGGAAGTTGAGAAGTGCGGCCAAATGAATTCTCAACAGAATCATGGTAGAGCTTGAGCTTGGAGATGTGGAGCATGTCATGGACTCGAATGGAAGGCAAAAGAGGGATTTGTCTGTACGTTGGTGCTTTGCTTGTATTATTTGCTGCTCTTGCGCCTTCACCGATGCATGGCGCATCGCCATCCAAATCAGCTTCAATCTACAGAAGGTAGACTCCACAAAGGATAGATTTCTTGCTACGTGCAAACTGAGGAGTATGATGGGCACCGTCTCGATCACCACCTCAAATGGCGCCTTGGTTGTGGAGGCAAACGTGGCGAGGTTGTATGCCAGTTCAGTGACCGGCAACCGTTGGTCTAGCGCAATCTCGTTTGGATCACCCACCGTATAGAGGAGTTGCTCCAGCTTCAGCTTTTTTTGCTCCATCTCTCCATCTGTTTGGTGGTGAAAACTGGTCGACAACTAGACCTTGCTACCATACCACTCCATGAGTTC
This sequence comes from Penium margaritaceum, assembly GCA_023375785.1. NCBI lineage: Eukaryota > Viridiplantae > Streptophyta > Zygnematophyceae > Desmidiales > Peniaceae > Penium > Penium margaritaceum. Next base: position 43,991 of record SZWC01000639.1, on the reverse strand, counting down.
CTGCCAAAACTTGCTCGTGAAGCACAAGTCACGGTTGCTCACAATGGACCTTGGCATGCCATGGAGGCACACCACGTGCTCAAGGAACAACGGAGTCATGTCCTCCACACTCACCATGTTACGCGACATCTTACTGAAGTGATCAACCACTTCCAACATCACATTTTGACCTGTCGCTATCTCAGGCAAGTCCATGATGAAGTCCATGGAGATGTCGTGCCATGGCTACAAGGGGATGCGCAAGGGTTGGAGGAAACCCAGCATCTTCGCACTCCATGCCTTGTGGCGTTGGCACACATCACAACTCTGGTAGAATTCAGCCACCTCCGACAATATGGTAAACCACCAAAAGAATAAAGCCACCGTCTTCAATGTCTTGTCGGCGGAGTGACCGCTTGGGCCACTATCATGGCACTCCACCAAAATCAGCAGCCAAAGCGTCGGCACAACGAGAACCACCACCTCTTTCGTGCCACGGTGTTGCCAAGATGACGCCCAAAAGAAATTTCTCCGAGTCTCGTACTCCCCATCCGCCTCATAACCCTCCGTGAAGAGCTTCACAAGGAAGGCAGCCTCGTGGATGATTTGAGATGCAAACCACATCATCAGGTCCAGTCGCCATGACAGTGCATCGGATGGATCAATGGGACCCGGCCAATACACAATCTCCTAGTCGAAGTGCGACTCAAGGCACTCCATTTAACACGCGTACTACTGGCTTAGGTTCGACTGCGTCTTGAAGTACTTCAATGCCTGGTGTCCGGTGTAGACCATGCGCTTCCGCGTCCCAAGGTAGCACTGCCAATTCTTCAAGGCTACAACCACAGCAAGCATCTATTTGTTGTGGGTGGCTTAGTTCACCTCTGGCCCATGCAAATTATGTGACTAGAAGGCGACCCACAATGACCCATTGCTAGAATCCTGTAGAAGGATATCACCAATGGCCAAGTCTAATGTATCTGTCACCATTTGAAACTCACGGATGATGTCAGCCAACTGCGAGGCTAAAGATGAGGTTAAAGCACTTTTGAAATTCTCAAAGGTTTCTTGTTCACTAAACTCCCGACTCCACTCGCGATCTTTGCGAGTAAAATTGGAGAGTGGCTCTGACACTCCTACATGGCCAAGGATAAACCTGCAGTAGTAGTTGTAGAACCCAAGGAACACTTTCACATCGTGTACTCTACATAACTTCGGCCACTCTTGCACGGCCAACACCTTGCACATGTCTATGGGAATATCTCCATTGCCAATTATGTGGTCAAGGAATTTAGCTTTTTCCATTGTGGACTCACACTTAGTGAGCTTTCCTAAAAAAAATCCTTCCTGAAAATTTTGGGGACCTTCAAATACTCCTCATGCTCCCCCGCCATCCTGCCATTCACCAAGATTTTGTGGAGGTATACGACCACAAAAATTCATCCAAGCAGAGTCTCAAGATGTCATTCATGGCTGCCATGAAGGTACCCGGCACATTGGTCAACGGGAAAGGCATCACGAGAAACTCCTAGTGACCAAAGCGGGTATAGAAGGGTCTCTTTTCCACATCATCTGCTGTGATGTGGATCTGGAAGTAGCCTGATTGGAGGTCGATCATTGTGAAGTAGCCATCAGCAAATAGCTGATCAACAAGCTCCTTGACTTGTGGAAGTGTGTACCGATTCCTGATGGTCAACTCATTCAACGCCCGGTTGTCCACGTACATGCGCAGCTCCCTTGTCTTTTTTTGCACAAACAAGACACGTACAACATAACTAGACAACGATGGTCGGATGAATTCCTACCACATCATCAGTTCTAGTGAGCTTGTAAACTCAGTGCTCTCGGATGGCACGAAGTTCATCCTCGCAAGCAGCATGCCAGGCGTCTGCATCATCTAATGAGAGAGCTTCCCTCAGTGTGCCCGGATCAAGCAAGTGCACACGTCTCGAAGCTAAGCTAGATGACCGCAAGGTCAGCTGCTGCGTCACAAGCGATACAAAACTCGCGAGTGACCAGATCGTGCCCCACAGAACATGCTGGATGTACCTCCCAGAGATCTGTGCGGACACTCGGGCCTAGGGCCTTTGTGCCAAGATCACCAGTCGCAACGCTGCGAGTGGAGTGCCTAAGTGCGGGACCGGACAGTTGCTAGACTCCGGAGACCTGTGGTCGAAGACGACCAACGGGCTCACGCGAGTAACTTTGCCTCGAGGAGCTCACCTCAGGCTCATGGACAGGCGCGACCACATCTGGTGAGGACTGAGGTAAATGGGCAGGTGATGTAGTGTGAGAGAGATGCTAGTGAAATGACGGAGACACATGGTAGATGTAGGATCATGCACATAGGCAGGAGTACTTTTGGACATGGGTACAGAATCATGGGTGCCTATGGGGTGTGAGGGAACCGGGGTAGAGGCATGCTGGGCTGGAGAGGTCTCTGGGCCGACAGCTATGATCGCTAGGTCATGAAGAGCCAGATACAGAGAAGTGCAGGAGGCTTAGACGGACACATCAGCCGGACTACAGGTGCTCGTAGGCCTAGACTCCCCCATCCGTCGAGAAACCTAAAATATAGGAACGTGCGTGACATACATGGACGTGATAAAATTCACGTCACGGTAGGTGAGAGACTCAAGGAAGAGCGTGTCGCAAAACTCAACGATGTGACGATGGACGGGGTTCCAAAAATGCCAGGCCTTTGACCGCGGGGAGATTCCTACAAATGCACACAAGCAACCTCGCAGGGAGACCTTGGACCCCTACTGGTCCTCGGTGTACCACACAAAAGCCACGTGTCCCCAAACAGAAGCGAGACGCTGATCGGCATGATGGCCAAACCAGAGCTCGTAAGGTGTAACGTGGTCTGAAAGAGGACCATGCGGTAGGCCCTTCCAGTCCCCAATCATGTAGGCAAAGCCTTCAAATGCAAAGGACTCCGAAAGACCGCACTCAGACTGCATAGCACAAACTGCATCCTCCATGGTGTGGTTCCAACGCTCAGAGACACCGTTCTGTTGAGGAGTAGTAGGAGTGGAGACCTTGGTGAAAAACCCTCCTGCCCGGTAAAAAAACTGTCCATCTCACAAAAAAACTCACCGCCGCGATCCGAGCGTAATGTATGCAACGTGTGGCAGGACTGACGCTCAGCCATCACTAGCCAGAGGCGAGCCGCGAGAGCGGTGTCACTATTCTGGCACAGGTTGTAGACCCACAGTATCCAGGTGAAGTCATCAGTCAGTGTCAGGACGTATCAGTTCCGATCAAACAAAGACTCGATAGGAAGAGAGCCAAGAAGGACCAAGTGGACCAACTCGAGAGGGCAAAGAGCTTGAGAAAGGGAGTTAAGGTAGGTGCAGCAATACATCTTACCCTGGGCGTAGAACATACAATTGGTCTTCGGCGACTTCTCAAAAGAGGCCGCGTCAAGACCGAGTGTGGGCTGTGTCCAAATGAGCTTCAACACAGTGTCAGAGCCCACGTGACACAGGAGACAATGCCGTTATCACTGGTGCTCGGTGCAAATAACACCACAAACAAACATATGAGCATATCTGTTATGGGAGCCGCTGGTCGAGGCGGTGATGACGTCATCATGCTGAGGTCATATGCATGCTTTGATGCTCCCATTGTATTCTACATGAAAAACCATGCGAAATCGACCCAAGAACCGGGTCATTTGGTGCAGGGACGAGAAAGATACGGCCGTGCAAAGGTGGGAGGCGCACCTCCAGAAAACAGGAGACGTACCGGTTCGACCCCGAGCACGGCGGAGCGACTTTCTCGCCCACTGTAGCCGAAGCGCCCCTGGATGGACGTTTAGCCAATGAGGCAAGGTTCATTGGGGTCCATGGGAGCTTCGGGATGGCGGCTGGAGCTGCATTTGCAAGCAAAGGCGCTTCGGGCGGCCGTGACCCCCGCTGGCGGTGCTGCCAGCGGCCGTCACGCGTGGAGTATTCAAACGGCCATAACTTAGCCGTTTCTTCACGGATTGAGGCATTCTTTGGTGCGTTGGAAAGCTCTCAGCGCGTAATACATGATGCATGTGTTATTTTCATGAATGCGCCTCAATAAAGGGCTTCGGAGCGCTGAGTAGATTTCGGCTGCCCCATAGGAGCTGGTACATAAGGAAGCCTAGGGACTGATCTAGGCATGCCAATCTTACCCAGAGACTATGTACATTGCCTTGTTCTGATCTATCAAGTCTAAGGGATTCATTCCTTTCCCAACTCTCCTTGTGATTCAAGCATTGCCTTACACACGTCCATTCGATCCTACAAGTCTTCCGCAGCGCACCTTGGTGCAAACGCCGCCGGGAGAGTCGCACGGCGGGAACCTCGGTCACTAGCAGCGGCCTTGCTGCTAGGAGAGGGTCTTGCGACATCTCAAGGGTCGGCCCACCCACCAAGGGGTCGAGGGTGGGAGGTTTATCCCAAGGGCTCGGCATGTAACCGTCACGCCGGGCGCCCCTCGGTTCACATTTGGTATCAGAGCGCGTGGACGTTCGCTCGGCTTTGCACGGACCCAAGGGAGGCAGCAGATCTGCCACAACTGCGTTTGGCCAGAACTTTTTCGTCACAACCGGAACCATGGCGGCAGCGGCATTTGACCAGGCTTTCCTCATGGAGGAGATCCGGCGTGCTCTTGACGAGTTGCGTTAAGAGAACCAGCAGCTGCGCGCGGAGGTTGAGGCGAGGTACGTCGGCCAAGGGAGTAGTGCGTTGGGGGGTGTTGCATTGGCATCCGCACCTGCCTTTCGGCGGCCCAAGCCGAAGGAGCCGGAGTTCTACACCGGCAAGGGCAGTGCGCGTGAGTGGCTCTTCACGGTGAATTCGTACTTCACGGCGTTGGGCGTTCCCGTGGGAGAAGATGCCACAAGACTGGAGTATGCACCTACGCTACTCCGGGGAATAGCACTGCAGTGGTGGTCGGCATTGTGCCGGCGGAACGCTGCTGGGTTGCCGGACGGGCTGGGGGCCGGGACACGGCTTCAGCCACTGTTGAGTCTACCGATAGGGCGGGAAGTGCAACTCGGTGCACGGGCGTTGACGGAGAAGCCAGAGACGTGGGAGCAGTTCGAGACGATGCTCCAGGCGCGTTTCGACCTCCTCAACGGCAGCCGGGTCGCACGTGATAAGATCAAGCACGTCAAGCAAGGCGGATCGGTCCAAGACTACACTACACGCTTCATGGCCTTGGCGGCGCAGATTGACGACCTCTCATACGCGGAGGCGTACAACCGCTACTACGATGGCCTGAAGCGGCACGTCCAACGTGAACTCGCGGTGCTCGGGTTGCGGACCTTTGCGGAGTTGATCTCGGCGTCGGAGCGCATCGACGCGGTAAGCTACAATGCGCGCCGGACCAGCTATGCAACACAACCACGGGTGGAGCAGCCGGGTCAGGCTGTGTCCATGGAGGTGGATGGAATCCAAGCCGGGCAGCGGGGTGCGGGCGGGCAACAGGGACCGAGAGGCAAGTGCTGGGTTTGTGGTGAGGAGGGTCATCGCAAGCAGGATTGCCCCAAGCGCAAGGCACAGGAGGGAAACGGGCAGCAGCAGTGAAGAGGGGACGACCTACTGCTGCAAGTCTTTCGTCCGCAAAGGACAGCACCAGCCCTGAAAGGCTTTTGCCGATTAAGGAGTTGCCTCAAGTGTTGTTGCGCAATGAGGGTGAGACCCGGCAGTTTCCAGGGATCGTCTTGGAGCTGGTTCTTGAGATTCCGGAGGGGAGTTTCAAGGGCCGGAGGAAGCTACGCGGGCTGCTAGACGGCGGTGCGAGCCATAGCTTCTTCAACGACAGGTTGGCGACGAGGTTGGAGCTCGCACGGCAGCCGAGGACGTCGGCCAAGGCGCGGCACGTGTCCGGGGTGGTGGAGTGCGGCAGGCCTCTCGTCAAGCACAAAGTCCGTATGGGTGAGTTGGGTTGTGACATGGAGTTCCACACTTGCCCTATGGATGATTACGACTGTTTGATCGGCCGGGATTGGTTGCACGCCTGGAATCCGGAGGTGGATTGGAGGTGCAACCGGGTGGTCGTGAAGGCGGGCGGGAAANAGGTTGGAGCTCGCACGGCAGCCGGGGACGTCGGCCAAGGCGCGGCAGGTGTCCGGAGTGGTGGAGTGCGGCAGGCCTCTCGTCAAGCACAAAGTCCGTATGGGTGAGTTGGGTTGTGACATGGAGTTCCACACTTGCCCTATGGATGATTACGACTGTTTGATCGGCCGGGATTGGTTGCACGCCTGGAATCCGGAGGTGGATTTGAGGTGCAACCGGGTGGTCGTGAAGGCGGGCAGGAAAGATATCGCTTTGCCTTTGTGGCGGGGTGAGGGGAAGGAGTCGGAAGTGGCGGAAGCGGGGAAGCAGCTGCGCGTCATCAACTTGCAGCAGCTGAAGCAGTGCGAGCGCAAGGGTGGCCAAGTTTACTTGGCATGGGTGCGTCCACAACAAGCAGCAGAGCAGCAGATTGCAGCGGTTGAAGCAGCGAAGGGGCAGCCAGTGGAAGGCGCGGGGGCTCCAGAGTTGCCTCCCGGTGTTGGGGAGGTGCTCAAGGAGTTCGGGGACGTTTTTCCGGAGGAATTGCCAAAGGGACTGCCACCGCGGCGTGACATCGACCACAAGATCGAGGTGGTGCCAGGTTCGACACCAACAGTGCGGTCTTACAACCGCATGAGCGACGCGGAGCTTGCGGAGCCCAAGAAGAAGTTGGGGGAATTGGTGGACCAAGGCTTCATTCGACCGTCGGTGTCTCCGTACGCGGCACCGGTGCTGTTCGTCAAGAAGAAATCAGGGGAGCTGCAGATGTGCGTGGACTATCGGGCGCTCAACAACATCACGGTGAAGAACCGCTACCCATTGCCACGGGCCGAGGAGCTGTTCGACCAGCTACGAGGCGCACGCATCTTTAGCAAACTGGACCTAAGGTTGGGGTACCACCAAATCCGCATTGCGGAAGAGGATGTGGAAAAAACCGCATTTCGGATGCGCTATGGACACTTCGAGTATCTCGTGATGCCTTTTGGGCTAACGAATGCTCCTGCTACGTTCATGGCGTTTGATGAACCGGGTGTTCCACCCCTACTTGGACCAGTTCGTGGTCGTCTTCCTCGACGACATCCTTGTCTACTCACGAACGATGGAGGAGCACCAAGAGCACCTGCGGACGGTGATGGAAGTGCTGAGAAAGGAGCGGCTGTTTGCCAAGCTCAGCAAGTGTGAATTAGCCAAGCAGGAGGTGGAGTTCCTCGGGCACATTGTCAGCGGGAGGGGAATCCGCATAGACCCAAAAAAGGTGGAAGTAGTGCAGGAGTGGCCAGAGCCGGCGTGCGTGCGTGACATCCAGGTTTTCTGGGTTTTACGAACTACTACCGGAGGTTTATCCGGGGGCACGCGGCAATGGGAGCACCCTTTACAGACTTGCTCAAGAAAGGGCGCCAATGGGAGTGGGGTACAAAGGAGGGACAAGCCTTCGGTGCAATGAAGGCTGCCATGTGTCAAGCCCCGGTGTTGGTGCATCCGGACACGAGCAAGGAGTACGTTTTGGCGACGGACGCAAGCGACTATGCGATCGGCGGGGTGCTGATGCAAGACCAAGGGAAGGGGTTGCAGCCCATTGCGTACTACTCCAAGAAGCTGAAAGGGGTTGAGCTCAACTACCCGATCCACGAGAAGGAGATGACCGCGGTGGTCCAGGCCTTCAAGCAATGGAGGTGCTATCTTGAGGCGCGGCGGTGTGTGGTGCACACGGACCACTACGCGCTCAAGTACCTCAAGTCGCAGCCGAACCTGAGTCGGCGTCAAGCACGGTGGATGGAGCTGCTGGAGGGCGGCTTCGACCACGAGATCCAGCACAAACCAGGGAGGATCAATCCAGCGGACCCGCTTTCGCGTCGCCCGGACTTGGGCATGCATGCGATCACGGTGCTGGCGGGATCTCCAATCATCTGCAGCCTGTTTGCACACGGGTATGCGGAGGACAAGGACTTTGCCAGAAGTACGGTGAAGGGGTGTAAGTGGGACGGCCAGTATTGGCGGCGTGAGAAGGGGAACCAGATTGTGGTGCCACGGAGTGCGTCATTGCGGCAAACGCTGTTGGAAGAGGCGCATGACTCGCACTACAGTGGTCACTTCAGCCATGACAAGACCTTCAAGACGCTTGCACACCAATATTGGTGGGCGACGATGGGAGCAGATTGTATGGAGTACGTGAGCTGCTGTGACACATGCCAAAGAATCAAGTCACAGAGGACACGGGCGCCAGGGGCGCTGCAGCCGCTACCTGTGCCGGAACGTCCGTGGACGGACATCTCACTTGATTTTGTGGGGGGTCTTCCACGGAATGCAACGGGAAACGCCATGGTGCTGGTGGTGGTGGACCGGTTCAGCAAAATGGCGCACTTTATTCCATGTGCGGAGAAGGTCACGGCAGCAGAGACGGCTCAACTCCTCTTGCAACACGTCATCAAACTGCACGGGGTGCCGAAGTGCATGGTCTCGGACCGCGACCCGCGCTTCACCTCCCGGTTTTGGGGGGAACTCTTGAAGAAGCTAGGCACCCGTGTGGCTCTTTCATCGGCCTACCATCCCCAAAGGGATGGCCAAACTGAGCGCACCAATCAGACCATGGAGCAGCTACTGCGGGGGATCTTGGAGCCGGATGGCGAGGGATGGGAATGCAAGCTCCCGGTGGCTAAGTTTGCCTACAACTCAGCAGTGCATGCCTCTACGGGGCGGTCCCCCTTTGAGGTAGTGTATGGGGTGCAGCCGGCATGTCCCTCAGACATGGCAACGGGTTCGGACCTACCTGCGGTGCAGCAGTTTACAAGTGACTTCACAGAGGTGTGGCGCGGTGTACGCGAGGCGCTACACAAGGCACAACAGCAGATGAAGCGGCAAGCGGACAAGCACCGGACAGCCGAGGAGTTCTCGGTGGGACAACAGGTGCTGCTGAGCTCGCGAAACCTGCAGCAGGCGGGGGTGGGCAGCGACAAGCTCAAGCCACGGTGGGTGGGCCCTTTTCCGGTCAAGGAGAAGCGGTCTGCGGTGAGCTACGAGTTGGAGCTGCCGGACCACTATGGGATCCATCCCGTATTCCACGCTTCTCTTCTCAAGGCCTACAAGGAGCCGGATGCGCAGTGCGCGGCGCGGGGACATGCCCCTCCCCCACCGGTCTTGGTGGAGGGTGAAGAGGAGTATGTGGTGGAGAAGATTCTCGGGCACCGTCGGTGCGATAACGGGTGGCAATACCTGGTGCAATGGCTCGGCTATGGGCCTGAGCACAACTGCTGGGTCCCCGAAACCGATTTCAACAGGGGCGGTGCTGTCAACACGGTCCTCCGAGCGTACCAGGAACGCACCGGGACGGTGCGCCCTCGGAGGGGGGGTGATGTTATGGGAGCCGCCGGTCGAGGCGGTGATGAAGTCATCATGCTGAGGTCATATGCATAGTTTGATGCTCCCATTGTATTCTACATGAAAAACCATGCGACATCGACCCAAGAACCGGGTCATTTGGTGCAGGGACGAGAAAGATACGGCCGTGCAAAGGTGGGAGGCGCACCTCCAGAAAACAGGAGACGTACCGGGTCGACCCCGAGCACGGCGGAGCGACTTTCTCGCCCACTCCAGGCGAAGCGCCCCTGGATGGACGTTTAGCCAATGAGGCAAGGTTCATTGGGGTCCATGGGCGCTTCGGGATGGCGGCTGGAGCTGCATTCGCAAGCAAAGGCGCTTCGGGCGGCCGTGACCCCCGCTGGCGGTGCTGCCAGCGGCCGTCACGCGTGGAGTATTCAAACGGCCATAACTTAGCCGTTTCTTCACGGATTGAGGCGTTCTTTGGTGCGTTGGAAAGCTCTCAGC
>SZWC01000638.1:362334-380055 GCA_023375785.1 Penium margaritaceum | reverse complement strand
AGAATCTGCTAGGAAGCTTCAAATCTGGCATGCTTTGGTGTTCTGGAAAGCTTAGATCAGTGGCTATAAAATGCCACTGCTTGTGAGCCTTGATCAAGTGTTCATTCCCAGTCAATTGAGGCCAAAATATTGCCTCACTCTCTGACCAGTTATCTGCCATCCTTGGAACCAGTTGCCTTCACAGTTTCAGTCTCGCCAAAAACAGTTGGTGGTGTGAAACAGCCACTGCTAGGGACCCTCCAGGGTGCACACTCACCCTCAGGCCAACAGGCACAAGCATCAGGCACAAGAATCAGGCACAAGCATCAGGCAAATGCATCAGGCACGTGCATTATGCACATGCATCAGATACAAGCATCAGGCACAAGCACCAAGCCCAAGAATTAGGCACAAGCATCAGGCAAATGCATCAGGCACGTGCATTATGCACATGCATCAGATACAAGCATCAGGCACAAGCACCAAGCCCAAGAATTAGGCACAAGCATCAGGTACAAGAATCAGGCACAAGCATGAGGCACAAGCACGACGGACAAGCATGAAACACAAGAATGAGGCACAAGCATGCGGCACAAGAATCAGTCACAAGCATCAGGAACTAGCATGAGGAAAAATCATCAGGCATAAACATCAGGCACAAGCATCAGGCGCAAGCATTAGGCACAAGCACAAAGCACAAGCATCAGGCACAAGCATCAGGCACAAGCATTAGGCAGGAGCATCAAGCACGAGTATCAGGCACAAGAATCAGGCATAAGCATCAGGCACAAGCATCAGACACAAGCATCGGACACAAGCATCCGGCACAGGCGTTGCGGACAAGAATTAAGCACAAGCATTATGCACAAGCATTAGCACAAGCATGGGGTACAAGAATTGGACAAAGGCATCCGACATGCGCATTGGGCACAAGAATCAGGCACAAGCATTGGGAAAAGAATCGGGCACAAGCATAGGGCACGAATAACGGGCACAAACATTGGGTACAAGCATCAGGCACAAGCATCAGGCACAAGCATCAGGCACAAGAGTTAGGCACAAGCGTCAGGAACAAGCATTAGGCACAAGACTCAGGCAGAAGCATAAAGCAAAAACATCAAGCACAAGAATGAAGCACAAGAATCGGGCACAAACATTAAGCACAAGCATCAGGCACAAGCATCAGGCACAAGCATCAGGCACAAGCATGAGGCATGAGCATCAGGCACGAGCATCAGGCACAAAAACAAGGCATGAGCCTCAGGAACAAGAATCAGGCACAAGCATCAGGCACAAGAATCAGGCACAAGCATCAGGCACAAGCATCAGGCACAAGCATGAGGCATGAGCATCAGGCACGAGCATCAGGCACAAAAACAAGGCATGAGCCTCAGGAACAAGAATCAGGCACAAGCATCAGGCACAAGAATCAGGCACAAGCATCAGGCACAACTAGCTGGCACGAGCATCAGGGATGAGCATCAGGCACAAACATCAGGCACGAGCATCAGGGACAAGCATCAGGCACAAGAACCAGGCCCTAGCATCAGGCCATAGGCACGAGCATCAGGCACAAGCACCAGGCAGAAGCATGAGGCACAAGCATCAGGCACAAACATCAGGCCCAAGCATCAGGCACAAGCATCAGAAACAAGCATCTGGCACATGCATCCTACACAAGAATTGGGCACAAGAATTTGGTACAAGAATCAGGCAGAAGCATCACGCATACGCATCAGAAACAAGCATCAGGCACATGCATCAGGAACAAGCATCAGGCACAAGCTCCAGGCACAAGCATAAGGCACAAGCATCAGGCACAAGCATCAGGCACAAGCATTAGGCACGAGCATCAGGCACAAGAATCAGGCACAATCTTCAGGCACTCGCATCAGGCACTCGCATCAGGCGCAATCATCAGGCGCAAGCCTAATCACAACCATCAGGCACAAGCATCAGGCACAAACATAAGGCACAAGCATCAGGCACAAGTGTTGGGCACAAGCATCAGGCACAAGGAAATGGCACAAGCATCGGGCACAATCATCGGGCACAAGCATCAGGCACGAGCATCAGGCACGAGCATTAGGCAGAAGCATCAGGCACAAGCATCAGGCACAAGCATCAGGCACACGCATCAGACACAAGCATCAGGCACAAGCAGTGGGCAGAAGCATCGGGGACGAGCATTGGGCACAAGCATCAGGCACGAGCATTAGGCAGAAGCATCAGGCACAAGCATCAGGCACAAGCATCAGGCACACGCATCAGACACAAGCATCAGGCACAAGCAGTGGGCAGAAGCATCGGGGACAAGCATTGGGCACAAGCATTGTGCAGAAGCCTTGGGCACAAGCATCGGACACAAGCATCGGCCACAAGCATCAGGCACAAGATTCGGGCACAAGAATTGGGCACAAGCATTGGACACAAGCATCGGGCACAATCATTGGGCACAAGCATCAGGCACAAGAATCCGGCACAAGCATCAAGACAAGCGTCAGGCACAAGTGTCAGGAACAAGCATTGGGAACAAGAATCAGGCACAAGCATCAGGCATAAACATCAGGCACAGGAATCAGGCACAAGCATCAAGCACAAGCATCAGGCACAAGCATCAGGCACAAGCATCAGGCACGAGCATCAGGCACAAAAATCGGGCATGAGCACCAGGAACAAGCATCAGGTACTAGCATCAGGCACAAGCATCAGGCACAAGCATCAGGCACAAGCATCATGCACAAGCATCAGGCACAAGCATCTGACATGAGCATCAGGCATGAGCGTCAGGCACAAACATCAGGCACGAGCATGTGGGACAAGCATCAGGCAAAAGCATCAGGCAGAAGCATCAGGCACTAACAGCAGGCCACAGGCACGAGCATCAGGCACAGGAATCAGGCACACAAAACAGGGACAAGCATCAGGCGCAAGCATCAGGCAGAAGCATGAGACACAAGGATCAGGCACAAGCATCAGGCACAAGCATTGGGAAGAGGCATCAGACACAAGCATTGGGCACAATAATTAGGCACAAGCATCAGGCAGAAGTATTAAGCATAAGCATCAGGAACAAGCATCAGGCACAAGCATGAGGCAAAAGCATCAGGCACAAGCATCAGGCACAAGCATTAGGCACAAGCACCAGGCACAAGAATCAGGAACAAGCATCAGGCACAAGCATGAGGCAAAAGCATCAGGCACAAGCATCAGGCACAAGCATTAGGCACAAGCACCAGGCACAAGAATCAGGAACAAGCATCAGGCACAAGCATCAGGCATAAGCAACAGGAACGTGCATCAGGCATGAGCATCAGGCACAAGCATCATGCACAAGCATCAGGCACAAACATCGGGCACTCGCATCAGGCAAACGCGTTGGGCACAATCATCAGGCACAAAAATCAGGCAGAAGCATCAGGCTCAAGAATCACGGACAAGAATGAGGCACAAGCATCAGGCACAAGCATCGGGCACAGGCATCCGGCACAATCATCAGGCACAAAAATCAGGCAGAAGCATCAGGCTCAAGAATCACGGACAAGAATGAGGCACAAGCATCAGGCACAAGCATCGGGCACAGGCATCCGGCACAATCATCAGGCAAAAGCATTGGGCACAAGCATTGGGCACAAGCATCCGGCTAAAGCATTGGGCACAAGCATCGGGCGCAAGCATCAGGCACGAACATGAGGTACAAGCATGAGGCACAAGCATCAGGCACATGGGTCAGGCACAAGCATCAGGCGCAAGCATCAGGCACGAACATGAGGTACAAGCATGAGGCACAAGCATCAGGCACATGGGTCAGGCACAAGCATCAGGCACAAGCCTTAGGAACAAGCATCGGGCACAAGCTTCAGGCACAAGCATCAGGCACAATAATCAGGCAGAGGCATGAGGCACATGCATCAGGCACAAGAATCAGGCAGAAGCATTAGGCAGAAGCATCAGGCACAAGTATCAGGAATGAGCATCAGGCACAAGCGTTAGGCACAAGCATCAGGCACAAGCATATGAAACAAGTATCAGGTACAAGCATCAGGCACAAGCATCAGGCACAAGCATCACGAACAAGAATCAGGCACACGCATCAGGCACAAGCATCATGCGCAAGAAGCAGGCACAAGCATCAGGCACAAGCATCAGGCACAAGCATCACGAACAAGAATCAGGCACACGCATCAGGCACAAGCATCATGCGCAAGAAGCAGGCACAAGCATCAGGCACAACCATCAGGCACAAGCATCAGGCACAAACATCAGGCACAAGCATCAGGCACGAGCATCATACACAAGCATTGCGAAAAAGAATTAGGCACAAGAATCAGGCCGAAGGATCAGGTACAAGCTCAGGAAGATGTATCAGGCACAAGCATCAGGCACAAGCATCAGGCACAAGCATCAAGAACAAGCATCAAGCATAAGCATCAGGCACAAGAATCAGGCCGAAGGATCAGGTACAAGCTCAGGAAGATGTATCAGGCACAAGCATCAGGCACAAGCATCAGGCACAAGCATCAAGAACAAGCATCAAGCATAAGCATCAGGCACAAGCACAGGGCACAACCATTAGGCACAGGTATCAGGCACAAGCATCAGGCACAAGCATCAGGCAGAAGCATCAGGCACAAGCATCAGGCTCTCGTATCAGGCACACGCACCAAGCACAATCATCAGGCACAAGCATAAGGCACAAGCGTCAAACACAAGCATTAGGCACAAGCGATGGGCATAAGCATCGGGCACAAGCATCACAGACAATCATTGGGCACACACATTGTGCACAAGCATCAGGCACAAGCATCAGGCACAAGAATTAGGCACAATCATCGGACACAAGCATTGGGAGCAAGAATCAGGAAGAGACATCGAAGACAAGCATTGGGCACAAGCATAGGGCACAAATAATGGTCACAAGCATTGGGCACAAGCATCAGGAAGAATAACTAGGCACAAGCATTGGGCACAAGCATCGGACACAAGCGTCGGGCACAAGCATTGGGCACAAGCATCAGGAAGAATAACTAGGCACAAGCATTGGGCACAAGCATCGGACACAAGCGTCGGGCACAAGCATTGGGCAGATGCATCAGGCACAAGCATCAGGCACAAGAATCAGGCACAAGCATTAGGCACAAGCATCAGGCACAAGCATCAAGCACAATCGTCAGAACAAGAATCAGGCACAAGCATCAGGCACAAGCAGCAGTCACAAGCATCAGGCACAAGCATCAGGAACAAGCATCAGGAACAAGCATCAGGCACAAGCATCAAGCACAAGCATCAAGCACAAGCATCAGTGAAAAGTATTAGTTAGAAGAAGCAGGCACAAGCATCAGGAACAAGCATCATGCACAAGAATCAGGTACAAGCATCAGACACAAGCATCAGACACAAGCATCAGGCACAAGCATCAGGCACAAGCATCAGGCACTAGCATCAGGCACAAGCATCGGGCACAAGCATCAGGCACATACATCAGACACAAGGATCGAGCACAAGCACCGGGCACAAGCATCAGGCACAAGCATAAGGCATGAGCATCAGGCATGAGTATCAGGCACAAGCATCAGGCACAAGCATCAAGCACACGCATCAGGCACAAGCATCAGGCACAAGCATCAGGCACTAGCATCAGGCACAAGCATCGGGCACAAGCATCAGGCACATACATCAGACACAAGGATCGAGCACAAGCACCGGGCACAAGCATCAGGCACAAGCATTAGGCATGAGCATCAGGCATGAGTATCAGGCACAAGCATCAGGCACAAGCATCAAGCAAGGGTATCAAAAACAAGCATTGGGAACAAGAATTGGGCAAAAGCATTGGGCACAAGCAGTGGGGAGAAGCATTGGGCACAAACATCGTGCACAAGAATCGGGCACAAGCATCAAACACAATGATTGGGAATAATAATCAGACACAAGCATTGGGCACAAGAATCAGGCACGAGCATCGGGAACAGGCATCGGGGACAAGCATATAGCACAAATAACGGGCATAATAATCGGGCACAACCATCAGGCACAATAATCGGGCACAAGCTTTGGGCACAAGAATCGTACACAAGCATCGGGTGCAAGCATTGGGCACAAGCACCGGGCACAAGCATTCGGCACAAGAAGCAGGCAAAAGCATCAGGCACAAGCATCAGGCACAGGATTCATGCACAAGCGTCAGGAACAAGCACTGGGCACAAGGATCGGGCACAAGCTTCAGGCACAAACATCAGTCACTATAATCAAGAACAAGCATCAGGCACAGGATTCATGCACAAGCGTCAGGAACAAGCACTGGGCACAAGGATCGGGCACAAGCTTCAGGCACAAACATCAGTCACTATAATCAAGAACAAGCATCAGGCACAAGCATCAGGCACAAGCATCAGGCACAAGCATCAGGCACGAGCATCGGGCACAAGCATCAGGCACAAGTATCAGGCACAAGATGCAGGCAGAAGGATGAGGAACAAGCATCAGGCACAAGCATCTGGAATGAGCATCAGGCATGAGCATGAGGCACAAACATCAGGCACGAGACCCAGGGACAAGCATCAGGCACAAGAATCAGGTAGACGCATCAGGCACTATCATCAGGGCACAGACACGAGCATCAAGCACAAGTATCAGGCACACAAATCAGGGACAAGCAGCAGGCACACGCAGTAGGCAGAAGCATGAGGCACAAGCATGAGGCACTAGCATCAGGCACAAGCATCAGGCACAAGCATAAGGCACAATGTCAGGCGAAGATCCACTGCATCTCCGCTGAGAAGAAGGTGGATCCGCGGAAGGAAGTCGCCGCGACCCACAAGTCCGCGGAAAGAGGCGGCCGCGACTATAGATCCGCGGAGGAGGATGAAGGGGAGGCCGCGGAGCACCGGAGGACGCGCAAGGAATGCTGGCTCCCGCAATGAGGTTGCGGTAGAGCGTGGGGTGGCGCGGAATCCAGTGGCGGAGGAGGAGGACAGGCGGGAAAATTTGCCGCCAGGGAACAAACGATCAACGGCAGCTTCTCTACGGCTGTTTGAAGCAATGCTCGCAGAGGAGGCGAAAAGAGGCAGGACAGGCAGGGATAAGAACCCGCGGTGGAGAAAGAACATGTGCCGAGCCGCGGAGAGGTGGGAGTGAAGCAGGAGTGTCGGATGTGCAAGACATCCGCCAGCAGAACCGGATGTCAGGAAGAGGGCGGTAGGAGCTCGGCCAATGAGAGCCCAGGTTTGGCAGCGGTGATCAAGGAGGGCCGGAAGGACGCACCGCGCGAAGACAAAGATTCAAGGAAGAACACAAGACCGCGCACACCCAAGCCACGGAGTGAAGGAAGAAGCAGTAGTAGGGCAGAAAAATGTAGTAGTCTGTTGTGTGATCGAGGACGAGACCCGCGGTGCGCGTAACGCACCGCACGGAGTCCGAAGTAGAGGAAAGAGTGTCGTAGGAGGACGCAATCTTCTCTTCTGAGTGTATGCCTATCCTTTTGGTTGCTCCACCTCTGATCTTGGGTCCAACAAGGATTCCGCTGGGAATTATCACTACCAAGGAATGCAAGTAGGGTGGAGGGTGCTGCCGGTGACATCGCGGCCTTGCGCACGGCCACGGAACAGGGTTCCGCGGGCAGAGGAGTCAGAGGCCACATGGTGGCAGACTCTCGTGCCGGCAAGGGGTGAGCCGCGGAGCACTACCCACGCACGGGGTCCTGAGGGTGGGAGGCATCCGCAGAAGACCAGGAGAGGCAGCGGAGAACCACTGAACAAGTGCACCGCGGAACCGCGAAACGGCAAAAACGCGGAGCAGACTCGGCGCGGAACCAGAGAGCGCGGAAGGAGACCATTGTGCAGCAAAATTGGGGGTATCAGTGTCATGGTGCGGTGAGCGTGGAACTGTTCCTCGCTCTTTGTCTAGCGGAACTGCACGCGACCTTCAGATTCAGTCATACATGTCGGCAGCCAGCTTCGTGCATCAGATCACGCGCAGGCGGCACCGGCAGCAATCATAACAAACTTCTGTACGCCACTTCCTGCCGCGGCGTGTGGCCACACAGGTGGACAGTAGAGACACCTCCCCCACGCCCTCTCGCACGCACGTCAGTTTGTCGCCAGGCGCGGATCCACTGGTGCAGCACCGAAGAGTCACCGAGTGGCTGGAACAGCTACACTGGCGGTGCATCTTGGACGCATTGGAGGACCGCGTGGAGGTGGAAAGAGTACACAGCCAAGATGTGCGTGGAACCCACCAGCTCCAGGCCAACGTCTCTATGGAGCAGCGGTGGTTTTCCAATGTGCCACCGCCAGCAGACGGACTCTCCGAGAGCGGGAAATCCATGGCATACCAAGGACCAGTCTACCAGCGGCGCAGCGGAAGACAGCTGTCACGGGTAGAAGAGGAAGACTACCTGTCCTCCGCGCCCCTAGCAGGGTTGGAAACCTCCCCGGCTCCATATGTCTCCAGGGTGCCAACCGTGGAGGGTGCCCACCGCCACCAACCGCAGCTGGGGTACATGCCGGCGGAACGCTCACCTTCAGCAAGGGGAACAAGGGGGGTGAGACAGCCGTCGCAGGGAGTATTCATCGAACAGTTGGGCATGCCACCTGCCATGCCAGAAGCGGAGCAGCAGCCCTACCCACAAGCAGCAGAACGGTCAGCAGAGGGACAGGCAATTGGCGCTGGGCTGCCCACCGCGACGGAGGAAGTATCTCTCTAGGTGAATCCACGATCAAATATGGCGAACACCCCAGTGACAACAAGCGCGAGGGCAACGGCGAGTCAAAACCCACAATTCACGGGATGGCAAGGGACACCGCCATTGGAACAGAGAGAGGTGATGGTGCACCAACCCCTTCTGGTTCCGCAGCCACTGCAAGCAACACAGCAGCCACTTGCAGGGCCCCAGCCTCACCCCCACCCAGGACTGCCTGGGACTCTGCCGCAAAGGGGGCCTATACCAACCTCCTCTACCACAGCCCCGCCGGGCTGGATGATGATGGGCCCGTGGGCCACACACTCCGTGGCAGGAGTGACACAGCAGGCCCCTATGCAGCAGACACCGTCACAACCACCGCCAGTCCCCATGGCGGCGCAGCTGATGCCCGTGATGGTTGGACACCCGGTCTATCATCAGCAGCCGATGGACACCGCGCCAGCTGGAGTCGCGGCTCACGCACCACCACCTACCAGCCAGGTACAGACGACTGTGCCCCACTCCGCCTATCCTACGCTCCCGCCGACCCCAGGAGCTACTATAACCACTGCAGTACCTACTACCACCCCGCTCTACCACTCCGCAGCGTCACACCCTCCACTGCAGGGCTATTGGCTGCCAGGATCTACCGCCCCTGCCGCACCGAGCACCCAGACACCGCCCCCTGGGACTACATTTTATTCCACACCCTACGCGACGCAAGCGACCACTGCGACTCACTACTATACCCTCCCGGCGACAGCTCCAATGAGCGGCCCCACACCAGCACCTCAGGGGCAGCCACAAACTAGCCACGTGGGCTATTCGGCGGCTGCGACCTCGTACCCACTCCCCGCGGTGACATCCATGGCTAATCGGAACACCGTGCCCGAGCTACAGTACGTGCGCGCGTAACCAGCCAATATTCCGCGGCTGGACATCTTCAAGGGAACCCCTGAGGAGGACCCGTGTGTTGGAACTTGAGGAGAGAGGGAGCCTTCGAGCAGCGAGCATGTGTGATTGGAAGGGCATCACTTGTGCTGAAGAATGGTTGTTCAATCACTCAAAATGATGGAGTACATGTAGAACTAGAGCTTGGGCAATTCAGCCCTCTCACAAGCCACACCACTTAGCCATGGAGGCTAAGGCTCACACACTAGAGTCCATAATCTCACACAAGGGAGGAAATCAGCCTAGCAATCAGGCTGACCACTCACACACGACCTAGAGAGCTAGAGAATGCTCTCATGGCACACTCCTAGTGGTCACATAACCCACAAACCCATGGAGAATCTCCATGTGTCCATGGCTAGCACACAAGGATCTCACCTCACCTAAAAAGTAAGGAGAGATACCTTTATCCTAGTCAGCACACTCTGACAAGGCAATCCTAAGACCAAGGACCTTTTTGGATATTTCTCCCATCAGGTCTTGATCCTAGACCTCTTGCCTTTTTCTTTTCTCAGGCTAAGGCATGGAGTCATCACCCATGCCCATCCAGACATCGACGGTCCATGACCCCCGAAACTTTCAAAATTCATATCTCCCAATCCGACCGTTGGATTGGCCTCAAACTTGGACCGTAGACATTTTGCCACCTGATCTTTCCAATGGTGAAGTCGGATCGGCGATCGGAGCAGGCATCTGGTACTTTCCTGGAACTTGTTCCTGTGGACCTGAAACTGAGCCAGATGGNCCTGGACCTCTTGCCTTTTTCTTTTCTCAGGCTAAGGCATGGAGTCATCACCCATGCCCATCCAGACATCGACGGTCCATGACCCCCGAAACTTCGAAAATTCATATCTCCCAATCCGACCGTTGGATTGGCCTCAAACTTGGACCGTAGACATTTTGCCACCTGATCTTTCCAATGGTGAAGTCGGATCAGCGATCGGAGCAGGCATCTGGTACTTTCCTGGAACTTGTTCCTGTGGACCTGAAACTGAGCCAGATGGTTCCTTTCCCAACACCGTGGACCTGGCTAAAGTAGATCACCATATATGCCAGCATAGGGTGGATCCCACCAGATCTTTGTTTGGCCACCGCGGAGCTCCATCTACAGGGTGCTGCGGAGGACTAGTACAATGCGTGAGTCCCGTTCAACTCCTTCGAGGACTTTGGCAACGCGCTGATCGAGCGTTTCAAGCGGCTGACCAAGGAAGAGGCACTCCGCAAGATTGAAAAGGAAGTCATGCGGAAGGATGCCGACATTCGTAGGTTTTTGGATCAGTTCCTCACTTTGGCATCAGTCGCAAAGAGCTCTCAAGGGGAAGGACTGCCGCTATGGGTCCTACTGCAGAATCTCATCCGCGTACTCCCCGATGAGATCAGCAGTCTGATGATCCCCGAGCGCTACCAGTCCCTGCAGGATGCGGTGCAGGACGCCACGGCCATTTCTACGTGGCAGCGATCTACGCAGCAAAATCAAGGCGGAGACTCGCACACTCTAGCACCAGCAACACAGACCTCTCAACCCAAGCCGAAGGCGTGTTACACCTGCCAGAGTTTAGAGCACATCGCTCGGGATTGCCCGCGCAAACAACAGGGTGCTCCGCGCACCGACCCCATGCAGCAGGACCCCATGGTGCAGCAGTGGCAGCGGTATTACAATCAACCATGGCAGGACCAGCAGCATCAGCAGCAGACGCAAGCTGGGCGACAGGCATCGGATCATCAACCCCAGGCTGCCCCGGGCGGGCAAGGCATTCTGCCCAACCCACAGGCATCCGCGAACCCTGCGAGCAGAACCCGCAACGTCAAATTGGGGCTACCGATGGCGGAGGACGAGACCACAGAATTGCCTCCCACTACTGAAGAGACAACTCTCATCGCACGAGCCCAAGAACTGGGCCTGCGCGGATGGGACCTACAGGTGGCAGCCAGGGTATAGGAGGACCTGAGGCGCAAAGCAGAGGCCGCGGAGGAGCGATTCCAGGAGGCAGTTGTCAATCGCACCGTCGTGCCGGAGAAACGACGACAGGCGAAACCACCATTCCCGGTGGAGAAGCAACCTGCCCCATCTTCGCAGACACCCAACATAGCTCCACCAGTCGCGGAGAGAAGCACTGATCCCGTTCAACGCCTCTTTACCACCCCCATTGTGGAAGTCAATTTCTTTGAGTTCCTCCGCATTCATCGCGAGATTGCACCGCGACTGAAGGAGGAGTTCGCCAGGGCCAATCAACGCCTCCAAGCTGTGGGCATCTCCCTCAACTGCACCACGCCTACACCCGGCACACAGAACACCCGGCGCGCGGTACCCGAGTCTTTGTTGGCACTGATTCTCGCTGAAGAAGAGTGGGGATGGGCACCCCAGTCCTTGGAACCACCGCGACGGGACGACAACCACTACGAGGTCGCCTGCTGTGTGGTTTGGATCTGTGGAAGGAAGTTCCTGGCTATCATCGACACGGGAGCCACTCACACCACTGTGGCATTCCGTGTCCTCCTGGTGGTCGGATGGGCAGACCGCATCCTCCCCACGCACCGCCTCTTCACCAACTCGGCGGGCGGAATGGACTATGGAGACAGGGAAGTTCACGACGTTCCCATGCAGGTGGGATCCCTTCATGAACCATTGAACGTCCAAGTTACGCGAGCCAGGACGTATGACGTGCTCCTGGGCATGGATTACTTGGTGCCGCGGCAGGCCAACCTCCTCTTCTCCCTTGGAATTATGCAACTCAACTCTGCATTCGGGGAGGAAGCATATTGCTCCATCACCATCGGCGACAGGGTAGCGATAACTGTAACCGGCGGCGGGTCCTTTTCCCTCCTGGATGCTGCGGTAGAGGACTCTCAGGCCCATAGAAGCAGGGTGTAACCTCTCTCAGCGGATGTGCCTAACGCGGAACAGATTACAGCCGGCGAATGGCAGGAACTCGCGGAAGGGTCAACCGAGCCCGGAGTACAGACCAACCTCCTGGGGCTGTGGAATAGGGGACAGAGAGTCTTTGGAGCTTGCCCTCCACTCGAGGAGGAGGAGGAGTTCTACCCAGTCCGCGGAACAGCACCACCACCAGCACCGCGATGGGATCACATGCTCCACTCACAATCTGGGGGCTGTGGAAACCTTCCACGTCATCTCCACGGGGGACTCTGCGTCCACAAAACAGAAAGTGCGGCGCATCCTCCCTGAGCAGGAGAAGATCATCACAGAGGGGTTCGCGGAACTCACGGCGCAAGGGGTGATCGTCCCAATCGTCAGCCCCTGGCGTGCCAACTTGGTCATCGTGGGGAAACCGGATGGGTCCAAACGATTTTGCGTCGACTTCCGCGACCTCAACCGTGTAACCGAGGAGGATGCGTACCCCAAGCCACTGATCGTCGACATACAGGAGCGGCAACAGGGTCGCGGATGGTTCGCAAAGCTCGACGTCAAGGCTGCCTTCCATGCCGTCCCCATGCACCCAGACTCCATTGCCAAGACTGCATTCGTGACTCCAGAGGGACTATACGCGTTCATATGCATGCCCTTTGGACTCCGCAATGCCAGCGCGACGTTTCAGCGGATCATGGACTCCACCCTCCGCGGCATCCCCAATGTCAGCTGCTACATTGACGACATTATGGTTGCGGCCCACACCTTCGAAGAGCTGTTCTCCTCCCTGGCCGCTGTCTTCGCTGCCCTCCGCAAGGCCAACCTCAAGCTCAAGGCAGCCAAGTGCTCCATCGGAGCTGCGGAAATGGAGTTCCTTGGCTTTGTGATGAGTGCGGATGGCATCAAGACTGATCCTGAGAAGATTGACGCAGTGCAGGAGTGGCGTCAGCCCACTTCCGTGGGACAAGTAAAAATCATCCTGGGCTTTGTCTCCTTCTACCGAAAGTTCGTCCGCGACCACGCACGCATCATCAAGCCACTGCAGGAGTTGACGCACCAAGATGTGCCGTTTGACTGGACATCAGAATGCGCGGACGTCTGGACGGAAATCAAGCACCGCCTAGTCACCGCACCCATGCTCGAATTCCCTGACTTCAACCTCCCGTTCTCCATCACCACTGACTGGTCGCGGGACGGGCTGGGGGCCATCCTATCCCAGACAGTACAGGAACCAACCCAGAAGGTGATTGCATACGCCAGTCGTGCTCTCACCAAAGGAGAGCGGAAGTACCCGCCGGTGAAGGGCGAATGCCTGGCTGTCCTTTGGGCACTCCAGCACTTCCGCGACTACATAAAGAATGCCAAGCCATTTACGGTCTTCACGGACCATCAGGCTCTCCAATGGCTCCTCACCACCCAGAACCACGAGGGCATCTTAGCCAAGTGGGCACTCCTCCTGCAGGGCTACAGTATGAAAATCAAGTACCAGCCTGCGGTTGCCAACCGCAATGCGGATGCTCTGAGCCGACTTCCGCGCCATGACTGGCCAGAACCTGACCAGGCACCCCCGGATGCCGCGGAGCATGTCCCAGATGTCCTGGCACCGCCACCAGACACTGAAGCGCAATGGGAGGGAGTGGCACGAGAATTTGATGAGGAGGAACAAGAGGTTGCCTTGCAACTCCTGCATGAACTCGACCCTACCGCGGAGTTAGCACTCGCGGAGACCCTACCAGCCCTCTCCATGTCTGGACTATAGCTTGCTCGTAGGTACAACCCCACCATCCGCGGTTGGACGCTGGAGGAGATCGCACCCCATCTTCCCCCACGACATACACCCCTGCGAATCTTGCGACCGTCCGCTGCTACACCACAGACCTGCCCCACAAGCAACCCGCACACTCATGTTCCCGCCACCCCACTCTTCGACAACCGCCATCCCCTCGCCCTGGTAGACTTCCTTCTTCACTCCCCTGAGTCCGCAGAAAGTCTCCACGCCCTCTTCACCACCCACAATCCCTTTCTTTCCCCTCTTGGCATCCGCCTCTCATGCACGCGAGACAGCATGACCGGCATCCGCTTACTATCCCGATGCATCCTCCTCACTCACTCTAGTGCGCGTGATGCCGCCGCACGTGCCTCACGCACCTGGTCACCTGCGGCCCTCACCCCCGGACCGCCCGCACCCTCCGAAGTCCACGTGGCGTGGTGTTACGTGTGGATATGCGGACGCAAGTTCGTGGCCATCGTGGACACCGGTGCCACACACACCACGATCGCGCTCCGGATGGTCCGTTCGCTCCACATGCAGCACCTCATCCAGCCCACTCGCCTCCGCTTCTCTATCTCCACCGGGGACATCGGCGCGCCGCTCGGACAGATCGCGGGCCTTCCCATGCAGGTGGCAAATGTACATGCGGCGCACACTGTCCAAGTTTGCGACGTCCGCACGCATGACATCCTGCTCGCAGCGGACTGGCTCGCGCCGCGTCAAGGAGATATATTGATCGGCGCGGGCATCCTCAGTCTCATTTCGAGTTCCGGCGTTCGATCATTCACTCCACTCTTCACTTCGCAACGACCATCTCCCCGCCCATCCCTCCCCACCTCCGACTCAGCTCTCACAGGCACTCGACACACTCGACGGGTCATGTGGAGCTNGGGGGGGGGGGGGGGGGGGGGGGGGGTGGACCCTCCCGACGTCAGCTACGTCGCCCTGCCCTTAACACGGGCGCGGGACACCGACCGGCACGGACACCGACACCACCAGCGGGGGTAGTGGCCCTACCGCGGCTGGGTCCCACGACAAGAACACCACCGGCAAGGGCACCAGCACCACACACGGCTGCGACAGGCGTGTCCCGACCTGGCCCTGCGGCAAGAACACCTCTGACACCAGTGACAGCCACGCCAGTAGCGGCTGCAGCCTCACCGCAGCCCAGCCGCGCCGCAGGGACAACCCCGACACGAACCCCAACACAAGCAGCGGCAATCCCACCGCGGTCCAGCCCCGCGGAAGGAACACCTGCACAAGCCACACCGCCTGCGGCGAGATCGACAGGCTCATCGCAAAGGAGCCTGACCACAAGCATACCACCAACGCGCATCCTCAGGCGCACGGAGCCCGCGGCAGGAGCGACGCAAACAACGGCAAAAACAACCGCTACACCGACACCAAGCCTACAAGATGGGGCCCACATACTGACTTCCCCAGCTCCCTCCACGGCGAAGACGGCGCTCTCGTACTCGCCGCCGACTTCGCGCGGTAGCCCAACCCGGCAACCCGCACACCCCCTGCTGGGCACGGGAACGGTGATGGAAGGGGCAAGAACGCATCTCGAAGAAAGCTCGGGGGATAGCGGGGAGCAGCCCAAGGAAGCCTTGCTGTTTGAAGTCGTGAGCAGCGTCATGCTCCAACTGCTGACGGAGATTCCGGACGTGATCCGCGTGGAATTCGCGGATTCACTGTTCGGCAAAATGTGGCAGGTGGTGCTGAAGGGAGCGGCAACAGGAGCGCTAGCCCTCGGACTGCACGAAAGGCAGGTGCAACTGCTGGAAACAGCAGGCGCAGAACGCCTTGTTTTGGCGTTGCGGGACAGCCTAAGCATCAACCCAGGGCTGGCCAGTGACATGACAGGTGTCGCGGAACTGTTGGACACTGAGCGGCCGGATCCATCATTGGAGGCCGCTCGAGTGTGGTGGATCAGGGTGCGGAGGGACCAGCGGAAGAGTCCGGAGAGACGTTACGTACATCTGCTCCAGGAGAGGGCAAGAGCCCTCATTATGTACCACGTGAACGACCATGCACCAGGATCGGCGGAGGCACCACGACGAAGATCCGCAGCGGATGAGTGGAGGTGGGGATACTTGCTCAACCTCACCTACGCCAAGTGGAGTGTTCAGTACCCGTAGCAGGAGAGATCGCGGCTTGCTGACGCTCAGGTGCCTCAGGGATGCTGGATGGAGGCTATGGAGAAGTGCTGGATGCTGACGCTCCAGAATGTGCTACGCACCAGNAGGAGGAGGTGCGACATTGGGCCAAGGAGGCGGCGGAGATATGCCGGGAAGACAAGAGCAGGAGAGACGCGGAGGTAGAAGAGGCCCGCAAATACGCTCAATCCACCCCTCAGCTGCAGCAGATGCAAGAACGCCTACGGAAAGTATGGAAGGAGGAGGCAGCCAAGGCGGAACAGGCGGCCACGGAATCCGCGCCGACAGAGGCCCGATTGGCCCAGGAGCGGAAGGCGGCGGCTAGGACAGATAAGGAAGCTGCGGAGCAGCTTATAAGGGAAATCATGGTGGAAGCAGAAGCAGCGGTAGTAGCAACGGCGACAGAGGTAGCAGCAGTAGTGGCAGCAGAGGCAACGGCAGCGGCGACAGAGGTAGCAGTAGCAGCAGCAGCAATGGCGGCAGTGACGGAGGCAGAGGTAGTGTCAGAAACCGGCCCCCGGGTGGAGGCAGTTCCAACTTGCCCCGACGGGTCTACTGCGTTCACGGCTATGTTTTGAGCGGGTGATTCTGAGTCTAAGCGTGAGCTTTCTGGTCGCCTCACGCTATGTTTCTGGGAGTTGAAGGTATTTGTGAGAAAGTCACGTTTGCGAAGGGAATAACGCGATTTTGCATTGGTTTTTGAACATGGACATGATCTGATCATTTGTAGGGCTAGTCATGAGCTCTCCAACGCACCAAACCGTGTGCGATTCGGATCACCGTAGCTCCTGCTACGTCATCCGAAGCGCAGCACCCCAAATCAGCCGCTCAGTCGGCGGCGTGCACCACGTCGCCCGCCGAGGCGCCCTCACACATCAAGGACCCATCAAAACGCCATTCCGGAGGCGCAGATGTCCCTACGCGTAGTGGCGGCGCCCCTCGCGCCTTTGGGGTCTGTTTCGATGAGTTAATCATCGAGTTTGGTGATGGGGATTGATGTGGGTCGAAACCTGTTCGCGGACCTCCAGTCGGAATTTTGACCAAGTCCCCGAGTAACAAACTGTACTACTGAGTTTCGGACTCCGAGCCAGGATTTTGGCTAAGTCCCTTAGTAACAAACTGCACTCCTGAAATCCGGCGGATCATCCACCGGACGCCTCGGCAGACCTTCCGGAGCAAAATCCCCAGATGGCATTTTGTTACTCGTTCCGGTCGATTATTCACCGGAAGTCGAACCGCGGCCGGCTCCCAGAACCGCCGCGCACACCCCAACTTTGGAAGCCCATATCTCCCTCGTTACTAGTCCGATTCC
>SZWC01000638.1:255886-354964 GCA_023375785.1 Penium margaritaceum | reverse complement strand
AGTCCTCAGATTCACTTGCGGATTCCATGGTGACAGAGTGCTGAGATGAAGGAGAGAGTGAGGCAAGGTTGTGAGGTAATGAGCTTGATTAACTCACGTAAACTGAACACAAGTCCACAAGCCCGAATCCCAACATCACACTGATGCAACTAAGCCCATTATATAGTCCGCTACACCCTTCCCCGCCGCGTCGCGGCCCCCTTGCATTCAAACCCACTACCACCACTACTTTATTCCCATCCGTGAAGCAAGTTCCACCATTGCTTCCTCCTTGCTCGTCGCGCCGCCTCCCGCCACTTCTTGGTCTTCACGCCTCGTGGTTCCCGCCATTCTTGGTCCGGTTGTCTTCCCGCGTCTTGTACAACACTTCCGCACCTTGTGTGACCCTTTCCTTTGTCTGCACCACTTGTGCCTCTTGTTCTGCCCTCACACGCCTCTCCTCTAAATACCAAATCCGCGGATACACATGGAGGCCTCTTTCCGCACCCCTCTTGTCCACACAAGTGACTCCAACTCCATCAGAAATGTGGCAAATCCGCAGGTCAACATCATGGCAGCTTTCCGCCTCTTCCGCGGCATTGTAACTTGCCCCTCTGTTGTTATTGGCAAGGCAATTCCACGGGTTAGGCACCCAGCACCATTCCGCGGTACTTCCTCCTCACCTTAGCCACAAAACACCCTCCCAAACATGCCCATTCCGCTCCTGACCATCATGGCACTTTCTCACGCCCTCCGCGCACCCAAAACTTGCTCCGGTAGCATCCCAAATAACCCAAATCCGCGGCTGAATCTTGCACCATGTTTTGAGCCTTCCGTGGACCCCAAAGTCACCCAAATTCCCCTCCTAAGATGCCTAATCTGCAGACACACCCCCTGCCCTTGTTTTGCCTCTTCTGCGAAACCCCAAATATGAAGCCATTGTTACTGAACACCCAATTCCGCGGGTCTACCACCAGGCACAATTCCAGCCTTCCCCACACCCATGAACAGCCCCACACAAGCCCAGAAAGATGCCCATTCCGCCCCTCCACCATGAGGATCAAATGTGGCTCTCTCCTTTTGCCCAGAGACCACCCCTCACTCGCCCCAACTCCATCGCGGAAGTCCATGACTTGGTCTCCCTCGCGGAAGATTTGCGTGCGCGGCAGATTTAATATAAACACACAAGCACCAGACACAAGTATCACGAACAAGCATCAGGCACAAGCATCAGGCACAAGCATCAGACACAAGCATTTGGCATGAGCATCAGGCACGAGCATCAGGCACACGCATCAGGCACAAGAATCAGCTACAAGCATTGGGTACAAGCACCAGGCACTCGCATCAGGCACACGCATTGGGCACAATCACCAGGCACAAACATCAGGCACAAGCATCAGGCACATGCATCAGGCACAAGCATCAGGCACGAGCATGAGGCACAAGCATTGGGCACAAGCATCAGGCACAAGCATTGGGCACACGGATCAGGCACAAGCATCGGGCACAAGCATCGAGCACAAGCAACGGGCACAATGATTGGGCACAAACATCGGGCACACGAATCCGGCACAAGTATCGGGCACAAGTATTGGGCTCAAGGATTGGGCACAAGCATCAGACACAAGCATTGGGCACAAGCATTGAGCATAAGAGTCGGGCACAAGCATCAGGCACAAACATTGGGCATAAGCATTGAGAACAAGTATCGGGTACAAGCATCGGGCACAGGCATCGAGCACAAGCATCGGTCACAAGCATCGGGTACAAGCATTGGGCACAAGCATCGGGAAGGAGCATCAGGCACAAGAATAAGGCACAAGCATCAGGCACAAGCATCAGGCACAAGCATCAGGCACAAGCATCAGGCACAAGTATCATGATCAAGTGTTGGACACAAGCATCAAGCACAAGCTTCAAGCATCAGGCACAAGAATCAGGCACAAGCATCAGGCCTAAGCCTCGAGCACAAGCATCAGGAACATGCATCTGGCACAAGAATAAGGCACAAGCATCAGGCACAAGCATCAGGCACGAGCATCAGGCACAAGAATGAGGAACAGGCATCAGCCACAAGCATCGGGCACAAGCATCAGGCACAAGAATCAGGCAGACGTACCAGGTAAAAGAATCAGGCACAAGAATCAGGAACAAACATTAGGGAAAAGCATCAGGCACAAGCATCCGCCACAAGCATCAGGCACAAGCATCAGGCACATGCATAAGGCACAAACTTAAGTGACAAGTATCAGGCACAAGCATCAGGCACAAGCATCAGGAACAAGCATCAGGCACAAGAGTCATGCACGAGCATCAGGCACAAGTATTAGGCACAGGCATCAGGCACAAGCATCAGGCAGAAGCATCAGGCACAAGGATCAAGCACAAGCATCAGGCACAAACATCAGGATCAAGCATAAGGGGTACGAGCATCAGGCACAAGATTCATGCACAAGCATCAGGCAGAAGCATCATGAACATGCATCAGGCACTAGCGAGAAGCACAAGCATCAGGCAAATGCATCAGGCACAAGCATCAGAAACAAGCATCAGGAAAAGGCATCGGGCAAAAGCATCGGGCACAAGAATTGGGCAAAAGCATCAGAAACAAGCATCGGGCACAAGCATTGGGCACAAGCATCGGGCACAGGCATCCAGCACAAGCATCTGGATCAAGAATTGGGCACAAGCATTGGGCACGAGTATCGGGAAAAAGCATCCGGCACAAGCATCGGGCACAAGCATCAAGGATACGCATCTAGCACAAGCGTTGGGCACAAGCAATGGGCACAAGAATCGGGCACAAGCATAAGGCACAAGAATCAGGCACAAGAATCAGGCAAAAGCATCAGGCACAAGCATCAAACACAAGCATCAGGCACAAGAATCCAGCCCAAGCATCAGGCACAAGAACTAGTCACAAGCATCAGGCACAAGCATCAGGCACAAGCATTAAGTACAAGCATCAGGCACAAGCATCAGGCACAAGAATCCAGCCCAAGCATCAGGCACAAGAACTAGTCACAAGCATCAGGCACAAGCATCAGGCACAAGCATTAAGTACAAGCATCAGGCACAAGCATCAGGCACAAGCATTAAGTACAAGCATCAAGAACAAGCATCAGACACAAGAAGTAGGCAGAAAAACTGGGCACAAGAATCAGGAAGAAGCATCAGGTACAAGCATCAGGAACAAGAATCAGGCACAAGCATCAGGCACAAGCATCAGGCAAAAGCATCAAGCACAAGCATCAGGCACAAGCATCAGGCACAAGCACCAGACACAAGCATCAGGCACAAGCATCAGGCACAAGCATCAGGCACAAGCATCAGGCACAAGGATTTGGCATGTGCATCAGGCATGAGCATTAGGCATAAGCACCAGGCACAAAAATCAGGCACAAGCATTGGGCACGAGCATCAGGCACTCGCATCAGGAAAACGCATTGGGCACAATCATCAGACACAAGCATCTGGCACAAGCATCAGCCACAAGCATCAGGCATAAGCACCAGGCACAAAAATCAGGCACAAGCATTGGGCACGAGCATCAGGCACTCGCATCAGGAAAACGCATTGGGCACAATCATCAGACACAAGCATCTGGCACAAGCATCAGCCACAAGCATCAGCCACAAGTGTCAGCCACAAGCATGAGGCACAAGCATCGGGCACAAGCATCAGGCATAAGCATCGGGAAGAAGGATCGGGCACAAGCATCGCGCAAAAGCAAAGGTCACAAGCATCGGGCACAAGCATCGGGCACAAGCATCAGGCATAAGCATCGGGAAGAAGGATCGGGCACAAGCATCGCGCAAAAGCAAAGGTCACAAGCATCGGGCACAAGCATTGGGCACAAACGTCGGGCACAAGC
The DNA here is from genome assembly GCA_023375785.1 of Penium margaritaceum. Lineage (NCBI taxonomy): Eukaryota > Viridiplantae > Streptophyta > Zygnematophyceae > Desmidiales > Peniaceae > Penium > Penium margaritaceum. The sequence goes on along the minus strand of SZWC01000638.1, from coordinate 351,108 downwards.
ATCCGGCACAAGCACCGGGCACAAGCATCGGGCTTAAGAATCAAGAACAAGAATTGGGCACAAGCATTAAGCACACGCATGGAGCATGAGCATCAGGCACAAGCATCGGGCACAAACATCGGGCATAAGCATCAAGAACAAGCATCGGGCACAAGCATCGGGCACAAGCATTAAGCACACGCATGGAGCATGAGCATCAGGCACAAGCATCGGGCACAAACATCGGGCATAAGCATCAAGAACAAGCATCGGGCACAAGCATCGGGCACAAGCATCAGGCACAAGCATTGGTCACAAGCATCAGGCACAAGCATTAGGCACAAGCATCCAGCAAGAGCATCAGGCACAAGCATCAGGTACAAGCATCAGGCACAAGCATCGGGCACAAGCATCAGGCACAAGCATTGGTCACAAGCATCAGGCACAAGCATTAGGCACAAGCATCCAGCAAGAGCATCAGGCACAAGCATCAGGTACAAGCATCAGGCACAAGTATCAGGCACAAGAAACAGCCACAAGCATCAGGCACAAGCATCATGAACAAGCATTGGACACAAGCATCAAGCACAAGATTAAAGCATCAGGCACAAGAATCAGGCACACGCATATGGCCTAAGCATCAGGCACAGTCATCAGAAACAATCATCTTGCACATGATTCAGGCACAAGCATGAGGCACGAGCATCAGGCAACAGCATCGGGCACAAGCATGAGGAACAAGCATCAGCCACAAGCATCAGGCACAAGCATCAGGAAAAATCATCAGGGACGAGCATGAGGCACAAGCATCAGGCACAAGCATCAGGCACACGTATCAGGCACAAGCATCGGGCACAAGCATGAGGAACAAGCATCAGCCACAAGCATCAGGCACAAGCATCAGGAAAAATCATCAGGGACGAGCATGAGGCACAAGCATCAGGCACAAGCATCAGGCACACGTATCAGGCACAAGCATCAGGCAGAAGAACCAGGCACAACCATTAGGCACAAGCATCAGGCGAAAGCATCTGCCACAAGCATCAGGCACAAGCATCAGGCACAAGAATCAGGCACAAACATCAGTGACAAGTATCAGGCACAAGAATCAGGCACAAGCATCAGGAACAAGCATCAGGCACAAGCATCAGGCCCAAGAATCAGGCAAAAGCATCAGGCGCAATCATCAGGCACAGGCATCAGGTACAACCATCATGCACAAGCATCTGGCACAAGGATCAGGCATAAGCATCAGGCACAAACATCAGGCACAAGCATTATTGTACAAGCATCCGGCACAGATTCAGGCGCAAGCATCGGGCAGAAGCATCAGAAACACGCATCAGGAACAAGCATTGGGCAAAAGCATCAGGCACACGCATCAGGCACAAGCATCAGGCACATCAGGCACAACTCTGGTACAATTCTAGCACAACTCTAGCACAACTCTGGCACAACTCTGGCACAACTCTGGCACAACTCTGGCACAACTCTGGCACACCTCTGGAACAACTCTAGACAACTTAGGCACAACTCTGGCACAACTCTTGCAGAACTCTGGCACAACTCTGGAAAAATTGTGGTACAACTCTGGCACAACTTTGGCACAACTGTGGCACAATTCTGGCACAACTCTGGAACAACTCTGGCACAACTCTGGCATAACTCTGGCACAACAGGCACAACTCTGGCACAACTCTGGCTCAACTCTGGCACAACTGTGGCACAACTCTGGCACAACTCTGGTACTAGTCAGGCACAACTCTGGCACAACTCTGGCATAACTCTGGCAAAACTCTGGCACAACAGGAACAACTCTGGTACAACTTTGGTACAACTCTGGCACAACTCTGGCACAACTCTGGCACAACTCTGGCACAACTCTGGCACAACCCTGGCACAACTCCGGCACAACTCTGGCACAACACTGGAACCACTCTCGTACAGCTCTGGCACAACTCTGGCACAACTCTGGAAGAACTCGGGCACAACTCTGGTACAACTCTGGCACAACTCTGGCTTAAATATGGCACAACTCTGGTACAATCCTGGTTCAACCCTGGCACAATTCTGGCACAACTCTGCACAACTCTGGAACACGTATTGCACAACTGTGGAACAACTCTAGCAAAACTCTTGTACAACTCTGGCACAACTCTGGCACAACTCTGGCACAAGCATCGTATACAAGCATCGGTCACAAGGGTAAGGCACAAGGATTGGGCACAAGCATCGGGCACAAGCATGGGGCACAAGAATCAGACACAAACAGCGGGAACAAGCATCGGGCACAAGCATCGGGCACAAGCATCAGGGACAAGCATCTAGTACAAGAATCGGGCTCAAGCATTGAGCACAAGCATCAGGAACGAGTATCGGGCAGAAGCATCGGGCACAAGCATCAGGCACAAGCATCAAGCACACGCATCAGGCAATAGCATTGGGCACAAGCATCGGGCACAAGCATCGGGTACAAGCATTAGGCACAAGCATCAGGCACAAGCATCAGGCAAAAGCGTCAGGAAAAAGCATAAGGCACAAGCATCAGGCACAAGAATCCGGCACGAGCATCAGGGACAAGCATCAGTCACAAGCATCAGGGACAAGCATCAGGCACGAGCATCATGCACAAGAATCAGGCACAAGCATCAAGCACAAGAATCAGTGACAAGTATCAAGCACAAGCATTAGGCACAAGCATCAGGAACGAGAATCAGGCACAAGCATCAGGCACAAGCATCAGGCACATGAATCAGACTCAAGCATCAGGCACAAGCATCAGGCACAAGCATCAGGCACAAACATCGGGCACAATCATCAGGCACTAGCATCGGGCACAAGAATTGGGCACAAGCATCGGGCAAAAGCATCAGGCACAAGCATCAGGCACAAGCATCATGAACAAGCATCCGGAACAAACATCAGGTACAATCATCTGACTTACGCATTAGGCACAAGCATCAGGCACAAGCATGAGGCACAAGCATCAGGCACAAGCATCATGAACAAGCATCCGGAACAAACATCAGGTACAATCATCTGACTTACGCATTAGGCACAAGCATCAGGCACAAGCATGAGGCACAAGCATCAGGCGCCAGCATTAGGCACAAGCATCAGGCACAAGGATCAGGCACAAGCTTTACGCACAAGCAACAGGCACAAGTGTCAGGCACAAGCATTAGGCACAAGAATCACGCACAAGCATCAGGCACAAGGATCAGGCACAAGCTTTACGCACAAGCAACAGGCACAAGTGTCAGGCACAAGCATTAGGCACAAGAATCACGCACAAGCATCAGGTATGGGCGTCATGCATAAGCATCGGGCACAAGCATCAGGCACAAGAATCAGGCACAAGCATAAGGCAAATGCATCAGGCACATGCATCATGCACATGCATCAAGTACAAGCATCAGGCACAAGAATCAAGCACGAGGAATAGGCAAAAGCATCAGGTACAAGAATCAGGCACAAGCATGAGGCAAAAGCACGACGCACAAGCATGAAGCACAAGCATGAGGCACAAGCATCAGGCACAAGAATCAAGCACGAGGAATAGGCAAAAGCATCAGGTACAAGAATCAGGCACAAGCATGAGGCAAAAGCACGACGCACAAGCATGAAGCACAAGCATGAGGCACAAGCATGCGGCACAAGCATCAGGTACAAGCATCAGGAACTAACATCGGGCATTAGCATCAGGCACAAGAATCAGGCACAAGCATCAGACACAAGCATCAGGAAAGTATATCAGGCATAAGCATCAGGCACAAGCATCAGGTACAAGCATCAGGAACTAACATCGGGCATTAGCATCAGGCACAAGAATCAGGCACAAGCATCAGACACAAGCATCAGGAAAGTATATCAGGCATAAGCATCAGGCACAAGCATCAGGCACAAGCATTAGGCAAAAGCACCAAGCACACGCATCCGGCACAAGCATCAGGCATGAGCATTAGGCAGGAGCATCAAGCACGAGAATCAGACACAAGAATCAGGCACAAGCATCAGGCACAAGCACCAGACACAAGCATCAGACAAAAGCATTGGGCGCAGGCATTGCGGACCGGAATTAAGCACAAGCATCATGCACAAGCATCGGGCACAAGCATGGGGCACAAGCATTGGGTAGAAGCATCCAAGACAAGCATTGGGCACAAGCATCAGGCACAATCATTGGGAAAAGCATCGGGCACAAGCAAAGTGCACAAATAACGGGCACAAGCATCGGGTACAAGCATCAGGCACAAGCATCAGGCACAAGCATCATGCACAAGCGTTAGGCACAAGCGTCAGAAACAAGCATTGGGCACAAGACTGAGGCACAAGCATCAAGCACAAACATCAACCACAAAGATGAAGCACAAGCTTAAGGCACAAGCATCTAGCACAGCATCAGGCACAAGCATCAGGCACAAGAATCAGGCACGAGCATCAGGCACGAGCATCAGGCACAAAAATCAGGCATGAGCATCAGGAACAAGAATCAGGCACAAGCATCAGGCACAAGAATCAGGCACAAGCATCAGGCACAACCAGCTGGCACGAGCATCAGGCATGAGCATCAGGCACAAACATCAGGCACGAGCATCAGGGACAAGCATCAGGCACAAGCATCAGGCACAAGCACCAGGCACTAGCATCACGCCATAGGCACGAGCATTAGGCACAAGCCTCAGGCAGAAGCACGAAGCACAGGCATCAGGCACAACCATCAGGCCCAAGCATCAGGCACAAGCATCAGGCACAAGCACCAGGCACTAGCATCACGCCATAGGCACGAGCATTAGGCACAAGCCTCAGGCAGAAGCACGAAGCACAGGCATCAGGCACAACCATCAGGCCCAAGCGTCAGGCACAAGCATCAGGCACGAGCATCCGGCACAAGCATCATACGCAAGCATTGGGCACAAGAATTAGGCACAAGAATCAGGCAGAAGTATCAGGCATAAGCATCAGGAACAAGGATCAGGCACATGCATCAGGAACAAGCATCAGGCACAAGCATCAGGCACGAGCATCCGGCACAAGCATCATACGCAAGCATTGGGCACAAGAATTAGGCACAAGAATCAGGCAGAAGTATCAGGCATAAGCATCAGGAACAAGGATCAGGCACATGCATCAGGAACAAGCATCAGGCACAAGCATCAGGCACAAGAATCAGGCACAAGAATCAGGCACAAGCATCAGGCACAAGAATCAGGCAGAAGTATCAGGCATAAGCATCAGGAACAAGGATCAGGCACATGCATCAGGAACAAGCATCAGGCACAAGCATCAGGCACAAGAATCAGGCACAAGAATCAGGCACAGGCGTCAGGCAAAAGCATTAGGCACAAGCATCAGGCACGGGCATCAGGCAAAAGCATCAGCGACAAGCACACGGCACTCGCATCAGGCACTCGCATCAGGCACACGCATCAGGCACAATCATCAGGCACAAGCATCAGGCACGGGCATCAGGCAAAAGCATCAGCGACAAGCACACGGCACTCGCATCAGGCACTCGCATCAGGCACACGCATCAGGCACAATCATCAGGCACAAGCATCATCACAACCATCAGGCACAAGCATTTGGCACAAGCATCAGGCACAAGTGTTGAACACAAGCATCAGGTACAAGGAAATGGCATTAGCATGGAGCACAATCATCAGGCGCAAGCATCAGGCACGAGCATCAGGCACAAGCATCAGGTACAAGAATAAGGCACTAGCATCAGGCACAAGCATCGGTCACACGCATCAGACAGAAGCATCAGGCACAAGCATCAGGCACGAGCATCAGGCACAAGCATCAGGTACAAGAATAAGGCACTAGCATCAGGCACAAGCATCGGTCACACGCATCAGACAGAAGCATCAGGCACAAGCATTGGGAAGAAGCATCGGGAACAAGCACTGGGAACAAGCATCGTGCACAAGCATTGGGCACAAGCATCGGACACAAGCATAGGCCACAAGGATCAGGCACAATATTCGGGCACAAGCATTGGGCACAAGCATCGGACACAAGCATCGGGCACACGCATTGGGCACAAGCATCAGGCACAAGCATTAGGCACAAGCATCAGGGCAAGAGTCGGGCACAAGTATCAGGAACAAGCATTGGGAACAAGAATCAGGCACAAGCATCAGGCATAAACATCAGGCACAGGAATCAGGCACAAGGATCAGGCACAAGAATCAGGCACAAGCATCAGTCACAAGCATCGGGCACGAGCATCAGGCACAAAAATCGGGCATGAGCACCAGGCACAAGCATCAGGTACTAGCATCAGGAACAACCATCAGGCAGAGGCATGAGACACAAGGATCAGGCACAAGCATCAGGCACAAGCATCAGGCACAAGCATCAGACACAAGCATTGGGCACAATAATTAGGCACAAGCATCAGGCAGAAGCATCAGGCATAAGCATCCGGAACAAGTATCAGGCACAAGCATCAGGCACAAGCATCAGACACAAGCATTGGGCACAATAATTAGGCACAAGCATCAGGCAGAAGCATCAGGCATAAGCATCCGGAACAAGTATCAGGCACAAGCATGACGCACAGGCATCAGGCACAAGCATCAGGCTCAAGCATTAGGCACAAGCACCAGGCACAAGCATCAGTCACAAGCATCAGGCACAAGCATCAGGCAGAAGCATCAGGCACAAGCATCAGGCTCAAGCATTAGGCACAAGCACCAGGCACAAGCATCAGTCACAAGCATCAGGCACAAGCATCAGGCAGAAGCATCAGGCACAAGCATCAGGCATGAGCGTCAGGCACAAGTAGCAGGCCCAAGCATCAGGAACTTGCATCAGGCACACGCATCGGGCACAATCATCAGGCAAAAGCATCAGGCAGAAGCATCAGGCATGAGCATCAGGTACAAGCATCAGGGACAAGAATGAGGCACCAGCATCAGGCACAAGCATCTGGCACAAACAACGGGCACAAGGATTGGGCACAAGAATTGGGCACAAGCATCAGGCACAAGCATCAAGCACAGGCATCGGGCACAATCATCAGGCACAAGCATCAGGGACAAGAATGAGGCACCAGCATCAGGCACAAGCATCTGGCACAAACAACGGGCACAAGGATTGGGCACAAGAATTGGGCACAAGCATCAGGCACAAGCATCAAGCACAGGCATCGGGCACAATCATCAGGCACAAGCATTAGGCACAAGCATTGGGCACACGCATCGGGCTCAAGCATTGGGCGCAAGCATCAGGCACAAGCATCAGGCACAAGCATCAGGCACAAGCATTAGGCACAAGCATTGGGCACACGCATCGGGCTCAAGCATTGGGCGCAAGCATCAGGCACAAGCATCAGGCACAAGCATCAGGCACAAGCCTCAGGACCAAGCATCGGGCACGAGCTTCAGGCACAAGCATCAGGCACAATAATCAGGCACAAGCATCAGGCACATGCATCAGGCACAAGCATCAGGGACAAGCATTAGGCAGAAGCATCAGGGACGTGTATTAGGAACGACCAGCAGGCACAAGTGTCAGACACAAGCATCAGGCACAAGCATCAGGAACAAGCATCAGGCACAAGCATCAGGCACAAGCATAAGGCACAAGCATCAGTCACGAGCATCAGGCACAAGCATCAGGCACAAGCATCAGGCACACGCATCAGGCACAAGCATCAGGCACAAGCATCAGGCACAAGCATAAGGCACAAGCATCAGTCACGAGCATCAGGCACAAGCATCAGGCACAAGCATCAGGCACACGCATCAGGCACAAGCATCAGGCACACGAATAAGGCACAATCATTGGACGCAAGCATTGAGAACAAGCATCGGGCACAAACATCAAGCACAAGCATTGGGCACAAGCATCAGGCAGAAGAATCCGGCACAAGCATCAGGCACAAGCACCGGACACAAGCGTCAGGCACAAGCGTTGTGCACAAGAATCAGGCACAATCATCAGGCACAAGAATCTGGCAAACGCATTAGAAAAAAGCATCAGGCACAAGCATCAGGCACAAGCACCGGACACAAGCGTCAGGCACAAGCGTTGTGCACAAGAATCAGGCACAATCATCAGGCACAAGAATCTGGCAAACGCATTAGAAAAAAGCATCAGGCACAAGCGTCAAGCAGAAGCGTTAGAACAAGAATCAGGCACAAGCATCAGGCACAAACAGCAGCCAGGTTCAACGGTGAACCATCTCGACCTAACGTCTGAACATTGAGTCTTGTGTGTCAAGTCATCTCCTAATAATGTGACACCTGTCACCCGCGTCCGGCTAGCGGAAAGAAGCTGTTTTCATGCTCCCCTGTTCTGTTCAGTTGTATATTTCTGAGGAGGTTCATTTCCGCGAGTTAACCAGAACAGTTCTTTCCATCCTGTTCCCCTTTGCTTCCGCGGCTTTGCTGCAGCGTCTTTGCTCTGCTAGCACCTCGTATACCTTGCCTTCGCCAGCCTCTTCTAGCTCGCAGCTCCTTGCTCCTTTGCTCAGCACTCTCCCAGTCAGCCATCACTCACCTCGCTCTTTCTCAACTGCTTGCCTACCTCGTCTCCTTGGTACCTCGGCCCCTCTCAAGCTCTGCGACTAACTCCTTGGGACCACTTTTGCTTATGTCACTTTGCTAACGTACTCGTGCATGTTCCTATGCTTCTTCCTGCTTCTGCTACTACCATTCTCATGCTCACATTCTTATGACATGGTATCAGAGCATCAAGCGACATCACCTGGTGCCTCGTGACCGAGTCATCGCTCTGCCGCCACCATTGCTTCGCTACTTGGATCTGCATCCCTCTGCCACCGTCTTCACCGCCCCGCGCCTCGCCGCCTCTCTTGCAGCTGACATCAGCAGCACCGCCTGAAGTGCTCATCGCGCTGAAGAAACGTGTCATCATTCTGAGGAAGCCCTGTGCCCATTCCGCGCCCGCGGCTAACGATTGGTGACCTGTCGTCCACTACAGCTGCCAGCAGCACTCAAGCCGTTGCCTACCGTCATCTTCCTGGAATCCTGGCACTCGCTATCTGCCGCTTCCCTTCGCTCCAATCCTTGCAAACGCCTCTGCCCTCCTCACCTCCTCCTCTGCATCATCTGCGTCATCCAACTCGTCCACCTCACCTCTCCCGCATTTGTCACCTCGAGCCGCCCTCTTGCGCCGCCTCTGCTCATCGTCAGCAAACGGCAGATTGCCTTCCGCCACCAGGACATCGGACACCACCAGTCTTCCTGCTCGTCGGTCTCAAGCTAACTGGGGAACAAGCCGTCACTCTCCTGACCACCAGACCGGCATCATCGCCTGCCTCACAACCTGCCCTACGGCAACCTCTTCCTCTTGCTGACAGGATATCGGACACCAACAGTCTTCCTGCCCGTCGGTCTCGGGCCAACTGGGAAACAAGCTGTCACTTTTTGTTGTCCTGACAACAAAAAGGATCTGGGTGCTTTTCTCTGCGCTCACTATTGTCTTTGCCCGCTCCTCCATCCATCACTGCTACCAGCCGCTGTCATTATCTTCATCTCTCGATGCGACATCAGCATAATCATCAGTTCCTCCTCATCCTCTTTTCGTCCTCACATCGTCCTTCTCACTTCCTCCTCCAGTTTCCTCTTCATACCAGTTTCATCTGCTTCCTTCAAGCCGCCCTTCTTTCATCAACATTATTCATCATGTGCATCACTTTGCAGTGCATGTGGTTCCACCCCTGCGCCCACTCAGCCATCAACTCCCTTCGCTTTCCTCCGCTTCCGCATCGTCCTTGCGTTCGGCACAAGGATCTTCCCAGTCGCATCGCTCGCTACTTGATGATCTGCACTCATGCCAAAACGTCCTGCAGCGCAAGCGGCTCGCCCTTGTGCCCACTCCGCCATCGTCAGCTTTCATCTCCTCATCATCAGCATCTGTGGCAAGTACAAGGATCTGCACAAGCTGACTGCACGCTTCGCAGCAGCCTGCACCCATGCCGGTAGTAGATTTCTCGCGGCGCATTGGCCTTTGCCTTCCCCTTGTCCCATCTTATTCCCCTATTTCAGCAGCGCACGTGGTCTTGCCCTTGCGCCAACTCCGCCGTTCAAGCATTTTTCTGCCATCATCCGCCCTCATCGCCTGCTCGGCACAAGGATCCGCCCGGTTGCATTGCGTGTTCTTCGACGACCTGCGCCCACGCCAAAAACTTTCGCAGCGCACGTGGTTTCATCCCTGCGCCCAGAAACTGCCAGCTTTCTCAGCATCAACCTTCTTTGCTCCACTCGCATCTTAAGCCAATCAGTCGCCCACACCAGCTTCTTCTGCCCCTCCTACTTCATCAAACATGGTCAACCCCTGGCACACCTGCCCAACTCTTGATGAAGATGGAAGCAACATCTACAGCTGGTCACATACTGTGTTGACCGTTACCAGCACCATCTTCATCCATGAATATCGTGTGTCCGATTTCCTCCTCGGCCCCTATGAACATCAGTGATCTCCTCAGCATACTCCACACCTCTATCATGCAACATTCATCCTGATCTGGGAACATCTCTTCAACCTCGTGGATATGTCCTTCCATCATCTGCGCGAGACTGCAAGGAACGGACCAGAACTCTGGTCCAGTGTGCAACAAGATGCATGGGAGCGGCGGTGGATCACCCTCACATGCCGAGACAATCCCGTTCTTCCTCCTCTGCCCAAAGAGCTCAACTCCAGACCCTACCTTAAGATTGATCTGGTAAAATCAGAAGAAGAAGAAGAGGTAGAAGAGCCAGTGGCAGAAGGATCTCCAGCACCCTCCCCTACTCCTGAAGCAGCCGGACCAGGACAAGCTGCCGAAAACAAACAAGAAAGCAACATCAAGGAGTGGCAGACACAAATCTACACTCTCCTCTATCCAGAGCTCATTGGAGGATTTGCAACCACAAATTTCCTCCTCAGAAAACTCAAACATCTCGGCAAGCGATGCTCCCCAGCTGAAATGACCACAAAGCACGACAGCCTTCACTATGGTCTCAGAACATGGCTGCGGCGCTTCATGGACAGAAACCTTCATCACCTGGTGTCAGCTCATCCCAATGATCTGCATGCTATGTGGAAGGGCCTCCTTGGATACTGCAGTGGTCAACTTCCGGGAGATTGGGAGGGGTACTGCTACTAGCTCTTGTCGGACTCAGGGGGTCTGTTGGAAATCTCGGAATCCGACAAGAGGTATTTCTTCTCAATAACAGTTCAGGTCCAACGCCAAACCATCTTGACCCAACGGCTCTTCGAGCATCTGACCGTTGATTCCTGTGTGTCAAGTCATCCCCTAGTAATGTGACACCTGTCACCCGCATCCAGCTAGCAGAAAGAAGCCGTTGTCATGCTCCTCTGTTCTGTTCTGTTGTACATTTTTGAGGAAGTTCATTCCCTCGAGTTAACAAGAACAGTTCTTCCCACTGTGTTCCCCTTTGGTTTTGCGGCTTTGCCGTTGTGTCTTCGCTCTGCTCGTACCTTGTATACCTTGCCTTTGCCAGCCTCTTCCACATCGCAGCTCTTCGCTCCGTCAATCTTGCTCCTTCGCTCAGCACTCTCCCAGCCAGCCATCACTCAACTCGCTCTCTCTCAACGGCTTGTCTACCCCGTCTCCTTGGCACCTCGGCCTCTCTTAAGCTCTGCGACTACCTCCTTGGGATCGCTTTCGCTTACGTCACTTCGCTGACGTACTCGTGCATGTTCAAATGCTTTTCCCTGCTTCTGCTGTTGCCATTCTCCTGCTCACATTCTTCTGACATGGCAATGCGCGGGTAATGCCTGGCAATGCCTAGGCAATGCCTGGCAATGCCTGGCAATGCCTAGGCAATGCCTGGCAATTCTTGGGCAATGCTTGGCGATAACTAGGCAATTATTGGGAATGCCTGGAAATGCCTGGCAATGCCTGGAAATGCCTAGGAAACGCCTTGGTAATGCGTGGCAATGCCTGGCAATGGCTGGGCAATGCCTATGCAATGTCTGGCAATGGCTGGACAGTGCGTGGTAATGATTTTGTAATGCCTGTGCACTGCATGGCAATGCCTGGCAATGCATGGCAACGCCTGGCAATGCATGGCAATGCCTAGGCAATGCCTCGCAATGCCTGGCAATGCCTGGGTAATGCCTGGCGATGCTTGGCATTGCCTTGCACTGCATGGAAAATGCATGGCAATGCATGGACAATGCATGGCAATGCCTGGCAATGCCTGGCAATTCATCGCAATGCCTGCCTATGCCGGCCAATGCCTAGCAATGCCTGGCAAGGCCTGGCAATGCCTGGCAATGCGTGGCAATGCCTGGGCAATGCCAGGCAATGCCTCTGCAATGCCCTAGAATGCCTTCGTAATGCTTGGCAATGCCTGACAATGCCCCGCAATGCCTAGAAAGTACCTGGGTAATTCCAGGCAATGCTTGGCTATGCGTGGGTAATGCGTAGGCAATGCTTGGAAATGCCTCGCAATGCCTAGACAATTCTGGGCAATGCCTGGATAATGCCTAGCAATGCATGGCAACGCCTGGCAATGCCTGTCAATGCCTAGGTAATGCCTGGAAATGCATGGCAATGCCTCGGCAATGCTTGGCAATGCTTGTGTAATGCAAGGCAATGCCTGACAATGTCTTGTAATTCGTAGGCAATGCATGTCAATGCCTGGCAATGACTGTGTACTCCATGGCAATGCCTAGGCAATGCCTCGTAATGCCTGGCAATCCCTGGCAATGCATAGGCAATGCCTAGCAATGCCTGGCAATGCCTATACAATGCTTGGAAATGCCCGGGAAATGCATGGCAATGCATGGGCAATGCCTGGCAATGCCTGGGTAATGCCTGACAATGCATGGAATTGCCTGGAAATGCCTATGCAATGCCTGGCAATGCATTGCAATGCCTGGGAAATGCCTCTCAGTACCTGGAAATGCCTTGGCAATGCCTGTCAATTCCTCAACAATGCTCAGCAATGCATGGCAATGCCTGGAAATGCCTAGGCCATGCATGTGTAATGCCTGGCAATACCAGGGTAATGCCTATGCAATGCTCGGCAATGCCTGACACTGCCTGGGAAATGCCTGGCAATGGCGATGCCTGGCAATGCCTTTCAATGTTCAGGCAATGCCTGGAAATGCCTGCGCAATGCATGGAAATGCATAGCAATGCCTGGGTAATGCCTGGTAATGCTTGGTAGTGCCTGTTAATTCCCAGGCAATTCTTCGCAATGCCTGGCAATGCTTGTACAATGCTTGTCAATGCCTGGCAATGCCTGCGTAATGCTTCGGAATTCCTAGGCAATGTCGGCCAATGCCTGCTAATGCCTGGTAATGCGTGGCAGTGCCTAGAAAATGTCTGGGCAATGTCTGAAAATGCCTAGCAATGGCTCGCAATGCCTTGGCAATGCATGGAAATGCCCAGGCAATGCATGGCAATGCTTGGCAATGCCTGTGCAATGCCTGGCATTGCCTGAGAAATGCCTAGGCAATGCCTGGCAATACCCGGGCAATGCGTGGCAATGCTTGGCAGTGCCTGGTAATGCCTGGGCAATGCCTAGCAATGCCGGGGCAATGCCTCGCAATGCCTGGAAATGCCTCGCCATGTCTGTGCAATGCCTGGTAATGCCTGGCAATGCCTAGGTAATGCCTAGGTAATGCCCGGCTACGCCTAGCAACGCCTGGGAAATGCATGGCAATGCTTATGCATTGCCTAGTAATGCCTGGGAAATGCATGGCAATGCCTGGGCAATACCTGGCAATGCCTGGGCAATGCTTGAGGAATGCCTGGCAATGCCTGGGCAATGCCTGGCAATGCTTATGCATTGCCTAGTAATGCCTGGGAAATGCATGGCAATGCCTGGGCAATACCTGGCAATGCCTGGGCAATGCTTGAGGAATGCCTGGCAATGCCTGGGCAATGCCTGGTAATGCACGGGCAATGCCTGGGGAATGCCTGGCAATGTCTGGGAATACCTGGGGCTTGCTTGGCAATGCTTCGCAATGCCTGGCAATGCTTTGGCAATGCGTGGCTATGCATGACAATGCGTGGAAATGGCTTGCAATTCCTAGGCAATCCCTGGCAATGCCTGGCAATTCCTAGGCAATTCTTGGCAATGCCTGGACAATTCATGACAGTCCCTGACAATGCCTTGGCATGGCTTGGAAATTCCTGGCATTGCCTGGGCAAAGCCCAGCAATGCCTGGCAATGCCTGGCAATTCCTAGGCAATTCTTGGCAATGCCTGGACAATTCATGACAGTCCCTGACAATGCCTTGGCATGGCTTGGAAATTCCTGGCATTGCCTGGGCAAAGCCCAGCAATGCCTGGCAATGACCGGCAATGCCCAAACAATGCCTAGCACCAACGTGGCAATGCCTGGGAAATGCCAATGCAATGTCGGGCAATGGCTGGGCAGTGCGTGGTAATGACTGTGTAATGCCTTTGCACTGCCGGGCAATGCCTGGCAATGCATGGCAATGCCTAGGAAATGCCTCGCAATGCCTGGCAATGCCTGGCAATGCGTGGCAATGTCTGGGCAATGCCAGGCAATGCCTTTGCAATGCCCTAGAATGCCTTGGTAATGCTTGGCAATGCCTGACAATGCCTCGCAATGCCTGGCAATGCCTGGCAATGCGTGGCAATGTCTGGGCAATGCCAGGCAATGCCTTTGCAATGCCCTAGAATGCCTTGGTAATGCTTGGCAATGCCTGACAATGCCTCGCAATGCCTGGACAGTACCTAGGTAATGCCAGGCAATGCTTGGCAATGCCTGGGTAATGCAAAGGCAATGCTTGGAAATGTCTGGCAATGCCTGGACAATGCCTGGCAACGCCTGGGTAATGCCTAGCAATGCATGGCAACGCCTCGCAATGCCTATCAATGCCTAGGTAATGCCAAGCAATGCAGGATAATGCCTCGGCAATGCTCAGCAATGCCTGTGCAATGCAAGGCAATGCATGATACTGTCTTGTAATTCCTGGGCAATCCATGTCAATGCCTGGCAATGACTGTGTAATGCATGGAAATGCCTAGGCAATGCCTCGCAATGCCTGGCAATCCCTCGCAATGCCTGGCAATGCCTCGCAATGCCTGGAAATTCCTATACAATGGTTGGAAATGCCCAGGGAATGGATGGCAATGCATGGGCAATTCCTAGGCAATGCTTAGTAATGCCCGGATAATGCCTGACAATGCATGGCATTGCGTGGCAATGCCTATGCAATGCCTGGCAATGAACTGCAATGCCTGGGCAATGCCTTTCAGTACCTCGCAATGCCTTGGCAATGCCTGTCAATGCCTGGACAATGCTCAGCAATGCATGGCAATGCCTGGCAATGCCTAGGCAATGCATGTGTAATGCCTGGCAATGCCAAAGTAATGCCTACGCAATGCTTGGCAATGCCTGACACTGCCTCGGCAATGCCTGGCAATGCCTAGGCAATGCATGTGTAATGCCTGGCAATGCCAAAGTAATGCCTACGCAATGCTTGGCAATGCCTGACACTGCCTCGGCAATGCCTGGCAATGCCTCGGCAATGTGTGGCAATGCTTGACAATGCCTGGCAATGCCTGGGCAATGCCTGGCAATGTGTTGGCGATGCCTGGCAATGCCTTTCAATGTTCAGGCAATGCCTGGAAATGCCTGCGCAATGCCTGGAAATGCATGGCAATGCCTCGGCAATGCTTGGCAATGCTTGTGTAATGCAAGGCAAGGCCTGAAAATGTCTTGTAATTCGTAGGCAATGCATGTCAATGCCTGGCAATGACTGTGTACTCCATGGCAATGCCTAGGCAATGCCTCGTAATGCCTGGCAATCCCTGGCAATGCATAGGCAATGCCTAGCAATGCCTGGGCAATGCCTCGCAATGCCTGGAAATGCCTAGGCAATGTGTAGCAATGCTTGACAATGCCTGGCAATGCCTGGGCAATGCCTGGCAATGTGTTGGCGATGCCTGGCAATGCCTTTCAATGTTCAGGCAATGCCTGGAAATGCCTGCGCAATGCCTGGAAATGCATGGCAATGCCTGGGCAATGCCTGGCAATGCTTGGCAGTGCCAGTAAATGCCTAGGCAATTCTTGGCAATGTCTAGCAGTGCTTGTGCAATGCTTGTCAATGCCTGGCAATGCCTGGCAGTGCCTACTTGAGGCTTGGGAATGCCGAGGAAATGTCGGCCAATGCCTGCTAATGCCTGGTAATGCGTGGCAATGCCTAGAAAATCTCTAGGCAATGCCTGACAATGCCTAGCAATGGCTCCCAATGCCTCGGCAATGCATGGAAATGCCCAGGAAATGCCTGACAAAGCTTGGCAATGCCTGGGCAATGCGTGGCAATGCCTAGAAAATCTCTAGGCAATGCCTGACAATGCCTAGCAATGGCTCCCAATGCCTCGGCAATGCATGGAAATGCCCAGGAAATGCCTGACAAAGCTTGGCAATGCCTGGGCAATGCCTGGGCAATGCCTGGCATTGCCTGGGAAATGCCTAGGCAAAGCCTACCAATACCTGGGCAATGCGTGGCAATGCTTGGCAGTGCCTGGTGATTCCTGGGCAATGCCTAGCAATGCCTGGGCAATGCCTCGCAATGCCTGGAAATGCCTCGCCATGTCTGTGCAATGCCTGGCAATGCCTGGCAATGCCTAGGTAATGGCCAGGTAATGCCCGGCAATGCCTAGCAATGCCTGGGCAATGCCTGGCAATGCATGGCAATGCTTATGCATTGCCTAGTAATGCCTGGGTAATGCATGGCAATGCCTGGGCAATACCTGACAATGCCTGGGCAATGCCTGAGGAATGCCTGGCAATGCCTGGGCAATGCGTGGCAGTGCACGGGCAATTCCTAGGGAATGCCTGGCAATGTCTGGGAATACCCGGGGCTTGCTAGGCAATGCTTCACAATGCCTGGCAATGCTTGGGCAGTGCGTGGAAATGTATGACAATGCCTGGAAACGGCTGGCAATGCCTAGGAAATCCATGGCAATGCCTGGCAATGCCTAGGCAAGTCCTGGCAATGCCTGGAGAATTCATGACAGTTCCTGACAATGCCTCGGCATTGCTTGGAAATTCCTGGCATTGCCTGGGCAAAGCCCAGCAATGCCTGGCAATGCCTGGAGAATTCATGACAGTTCCTGACAATGCCTCGGCATTGCTTGGAAATTCCTGGCATTGCCTGGGCAAAGCCCAGCAATGCCTGGCAATGACCGGCAATGCCCAAACAATGCCTAGCACCGACGTGGCAATGCCTGGCAATGCGTGGGCAATGCAAAGCAATGCGTGGCAATGCCTGTCAATGCATTTCAATGCCTGGAAATGCATGGCAATGCCTAGGAAATGCCTGGGAATGCCTGGCAATGCCTAGGCAATGAGATGAAATGCTTGGGAAATGCTTGGCACTTCTTGGCAATGCCTGGAAGTTACTAGGTAATGTCTAGAAATGCCTAGGCAACACCTCGCAATGCCTGGACAACGCTTGGTAATGTCTAGCAATGCGTAGTAATGCGTGGCAATGCCTGGGAAATGCATGGGCAATGCCTAGCAATGCCTGGCAATGCTTAGCAATACCTGACAATGACAGGGCAATGCGTGGCAATGCCTAGGCAATGCCTGGCAATGCCTGGCGATGCATGGACAATGCCTGGCAATGCCTGGCAATGCTTAGCAATACCTGACAATGACAGGGCAATGCGTGGCAATGCCTAGGCAATGCCTGGCAATGCCTGGCGATGCATGGACAATGCCTGGCAATGCCTAGACAATGCCTGGCAATGCCTCGCAATTACCTAAGCAATGCCTGCCAATGCCTAGACAATGCCTGGAAATGCCTGGCAATGCCTTGGCAGAGCCTGGCAATGCCTGGACAATGCCTAGCAATGCCTAGTAATGCCAGACGATGCTTGTGCAATGCTTGGGCAATGCCCTGACAATGCGTGATAATGCGTAGCAATGCCCGGTAATGTCTCGCAATGCATGGGAAATGCATGGCACTGCATGGAAATGCCTGACAATGCATGGCAATGCCTGGAAATGCTTGGACAATGCCTGGCAATGCCTCGTTATGCCAGGGCCATGCCTCGCAATGCCTGGCAATGCTTGGCAATGCCTGGGAAAACCATGGCAATGCTTGGCAATGCCTAGGCAATGCTTGGCGATGCCTGGCAATGCCTGGAAAATGCCTGGCAATGCGTGGGCAAAGCTTGCCAATACCTCGGCAATGCCTTTCAACGCCTCGCAATGCCTGGGAGATGCCTGGTAATCCCTAGGCAATGCCTGGGGAATGGCTGGCAATGAGTAGGAATGCCTGGGCAATCCTTGGCAATGCATGGCAAAGCCTAGGAGGTACCTATCCATGCTTGGAAATTCCAGGCAATGCCTATGCAAGCCTTGGCAATGCCTAGGCACTTCCTGGCAATGCCTGGGCAATGCCCGGCAGTTATTGGCAATGCTTGGAAAATGCCTTGCAATACCTGGCAATACCTTGGCAAAGCCTATCAATTCCTGGCAATGCCTAGCAATGTTTCGCAATGCCTAGGCAATGTCTGGAAATGACGGGACAATGCCTGAGAATGCCCAAGCAATGTCTGGCAATGCCCGGGGAACGCATGGCAATCCCTGTGAATGCCGGGCAATGCCTGTCAATGCCTGTCAATGCCTGTCAATGCCTGTCAATGCCTGAGCAATGCCTAGCATGCCTGTGCAATGCCTGAAAATGCATAGGTAATGCCTGGCAATGCCTATGCAATGCTTGGTAGTTCTTGGCAATGCCTGGCAATGACTGAGCAATGTCTGGCAATGCCTGGACAATGCCTGGGGAATGCCTGGCAATGCTTGGACAATGCCTAGCAATGCCTGTACAGTGCCTGTGGAATGCGTGGCAATGTCTGTGAATGTTTGGGGAACGCTTGGCAATGTCTGGCAGTGCCTAGCAGTGCCTCGGCAATCCCTGGCAATGCCTGGCAATGCCTGGGCAATTCTTGGTAATACCGGGACAATGCCTGGCAATGCCTGGCAATGCCTGGCAATGCCTGGGTAATGTCCGACAATGCGTGGGAAATGCCTAGCAATTGCCTGGAAATGCCAGGGCAATTCCTGGCAATGCATGGCAATGCCTAGCAATGCCTGCCAATGCCTGGCAATGCCTGGGAATACCTAGGTAATGCCTTGCAATGCCCTACAATGCCTGACGATGCCTGGGCAATGCCTGGCAATACCTGGGCAATGCCTGGCAATGCCCGGAAATGCATGGGCAATGCTTGGGAAATGCCTCGCAATAACTGGAAATGCCTGGAAATGCCTGTGCAATGCATGGCAATGCCTAGCAATGCCTGCCAATGCCTGGCAATGCCTGGCAATGCCCGGAAATGCATGGGCAATGCTTGGGAAATGCCTCGCAATAACTGGAAATGCCTGGAAATGCCTGTGCAATGCATGGCAATGCCTAGCAAAGCCTAGGCAATGCTGGGAAATGCCTGTCAATACCTTGACAATGCCTGGAAATGCTTGGGAAATTCCTGTCAATGCCTTTGCAATGCCTAGCAATGCATGGCAATACCTGGGCAAAGCCTGGCAATGCCTGGGAAATGCCTAGGAAATGGTTGGCAATGACTAGGAATGCGTGGGCAATACTTGGCAATGTCTGGCAATGCCTGGCAATGCCTTGGAGGTGCTTGGCCATGCCAAGCAATGCCTAGGCAATGCCTAGGCATGCCCTGGCAATGCCTAGGCAATTCTTGGCAATGCCTGGACAATGCATGGCAGTTATTTGCAATGCTTTGGCAATGCCTGGCAATGCCTTGCAATGCCTTGCAATGCCTAGCAATGCCTGGCAATGTCTGGCAATGTTTGGCAATGCCTAGGCAATGTCTTGTTGGAAAATCACAAGACACCGACAAGAGCTATTTCCTTTTTCCATCAATAACGGTTCAGGTCCAGTTACCAAACCACCTTGACCAACGGTTCTCTGGTCGCTTGACCGTTTGTACCTACTGTCAAGACATCCCTTTATAAAGTGACAACTGTCACCCGCGTCTGGCTAGCGGAAAGAAGGCGTTGCTCCTCTGTTTTGTCCTGTTATGACCTTTCATACCGAGGATGTTCATTCCCTTGAGTTAACCAGAACAGTTCTTCACATCATGTTCCCTTTGGTTCTGCGGATTCACCGCCGTGTCTTTGCTCTGCTCACCTCTCACATCCACCTCCTTTGCCAACCATTCACAGTTCACCCTTCTCCGCTCTGTTATCATTCGCTCAGCATGCATCAAACCCCCCTCCTCATTTCCCTCCTCCTCATTTCCCTGCTCCTCATTTCTCTCATCAGCGCCTGTCTACCTCGCATCCCCGGTGCCTCGCTCTCTCTCCGTCCTTTCTCAAGGCCTTAGCTAACTCCTCAAAACCGCTTGCTCTTTCTGCTTCTATCATCCTGCAGATGTAGTTGAACATGTTCCACTGCTTCCGCCTACTTGTGCTGAGCCTGTCCCCTTTCCTGCATTCTTCTGACATGGCATTAGAGCATCAGGTAACATCACCTGGTGCCCCGTGACCCAGTCAACGCTTTGCCGCCACCATTGCCTCATTCTTCTGTCCAAAAGTCATCTGCCGTCATTCCCGCTACTCCGCGCCTCTTTGCTTCCTCAACTGCTGATGTCAGCCTTACTACCTTGGCTCCTCCTTGGAGGAAAACGACACCTCGCCATCTTGGTCAAGCCCTACGCCCAAATCCGCGCCCATGGCCAAGCTGGTGACGAGACGTTGAACAACAACTGAGAACAGCACTTGAGCCGCTGCTTGTTGCCATCTTCCTGGAAGCTTCTTGCCACCTGTCTCCCACCCTCATTCGTCCCTCAGCTGCCGCCGATGCTTTCGCCTTCGTCATCTGCTTCATCTATCTCATCTGCACCATATACTCTATCCACAGCCGCCTCGCCACAGCCATCACCTCGAGCCGCGTCTTTGTAACGCCTCTTGCGTTTTCAGCGGCAGCAACGTGTGATCTGTCGCCAGTGCATTGGATACCACCAGTCTTCCTGCTCCCATTGCGAGCCAGCTGGGGAATAAGCCTTCACTCTCCTGACACCAGTAGACCAGCGTCACTGCTTACCTCACAACTTCCTCTATTGCAACCAACTTCCTCTTGCCGTCAGGATATCAAACACCACTAGTCTTCCTGCTCATACTTCGAGCCAACTGGAGAACAAGCCGTCACTCTCCTGACAGCAAAGCAGTAGGTTGCCTCACTAGTGTCCACTGCCCCTTCCTTCACCCATCTGCGTCACCTACTATTGCCGCTCCTCCATCAGTCTCGCCACAACACTGCACCATCCTCAGCCTCCTCTTCTTCAACCTTCGCACTTCCTACTCATCACTATTCAGCATCCGCCGCCCTCTCAGCCTCCTTTTGGATCAGCCTGCTCTCAGCCTCCTCTGCCTCCATCGCATTAACTCCCATTAGCTCCGGCCCGTCATCATCAGTGCTGCCTTGCAATGCACGTACTTCTGCCCCTGCACCCATTCAGCCATCAGTCACCTCCACCTTCATCCGTTTCTTTGCATCCGCATTGTTTTCCGCTCGGCACAAGGATCCGCCCAGTTGCATCGCCTGTGACGCGACGACCTGCGCCCATGCTGAAACTTCCTGCAGTGCACACAATTTGCCCTTGCACCCACTTCTATATCATCAGCTTCCGCCTCCTCATCATCAGCATCTGTGGCAAGCAAAAGGATCTACACAAGCTAGCTACACGCTTCGCAGTAGCATACACCCACACCGGCAACAGATTTCTCACGGCACGTTGGTTCTAGCCTTTCCCTTGCCGCATTTTATCCCTCTCTTTCAGCAGCGTACGTGGTTTCACCCTTGCGCCACTTTGCCGTCGGTTATTCCTCCGCCATCATCAGCTTTCATGATCTGCTCGGCACAAAGGACCCGTCCGGTCGCATCACATTCCGTGACGACCTACGTCCATGCCAAAAACATCCGCAGCGTACGTAGTTTCACCCCTGCGCCCACTCTGTCGCCATCAGCTTTCACCTCAATCATCCACTTTCATCTGCTCCACACAAGGATTTGCCTGGTTGCATCGCCTGTTTTGCAACAACTTGCTTCCACACCGAAACTTCCGCAGTGCACGCGGCTCCTCGCTGCGCCCAATTCTTACTAATCATCAGTCATCATTCCTCCCTTGGTTCCTTATCACTCTCATCCGTCTTACAACCAATGGCCAACCTCTGAAGCAGCTGTCCAACTCTTGATGAAGATGGTAGCAACATCCACAGTTGGTCTCACATGCTGCTGACAATCATTAGCACCATCTTCATCAACGAATATCTTTGGTGCCTACGAGCATCAACGCACTCCTCAATAGCCTCCACACCTCAATCATGCAACCTTTATACTAATCTGGGAGCACCTCTTCAACCTCGTCAACATATCATTCCATCATCTGCGCGAAAATGCAAGAAATGGACCAGAACTATGGTTCGGTCTGCAATAGGAAGCATGGAAGCGGTGGTGGATCACTCTTACGTGTCGAGACAATCCTGACTTCCCCCCTCTACCCAAGGAGCTCAACAGCCAATCATACCTCAAAATTTTCCTCATGGGCTCAGAAGAGGAAGAAGAAGAGGTAGAAGAGCCAGTCGAAGAAGGATCAGCAGTACGTCTCTTGCTCCTGCAGCAGGCTCCCCAGGACAAACTGCCGAGGTCATCTACAAACAAGAAAGCAACATCAAGGGGTGAAAAACAAAAATCTATACCCTCCTCTATCCAGAGCTCATCGGTGGATTTACAACCACAAATTCCCTCCTTGGGAAACCCAAGTATCTCGGCAAACGATGTTCTTAGGCAGAAATGGTCAGGAAGCACAACGATCTTAACCGAGAACTCAGAGCCTGGCTTCAATACTTCATGAGCCAAAAGCTCTATCCCTTGGTCTCTGATCATCCTCATGATCTTGAAGCCATGTGGAAGGGCCTCCTCGAACATTGCAATGGCCAACATCCTGCTGATTGGGAAAAGTGCTGCCATTAACTCTTGTCAAACTCAAGGGGTCTGTTTGAAAATCATAAGACTCCGACAAAAGCTATTTCATTTTTCTCTCAATAACGGTTCAAGTCCAGTCACCAAACCATCTTGACCAACGGTTCACTGGTCGCTCAACCATTTGGACTTACCGTCAAGTCATCCCCTAACAAAGTGACAACTGTCACCCTCGTCCGGCTAGTGGAAAAACGCCGTTGCTCCTGTGTTTTGTCCTGTTCTGACCTTTTATACTGAGGATGTTCATTCTCTCGAGTTAACCATAACAGTTCTTTACATCCTGTTCCCTTTGGTTCCGCAGCTTCACCGCCAGGTCTTCGCTCAGCTCACCTCTTGCCTCCACTTCCTTTGCCAACAATTCCCAGTTCACCCTTCTTTGCTCTGTTATCCTTCGCTCAGCACGCATCAAACCCATCACTCGCCTTGCTCCTCATCCCTCTTATCAGTGCCTGTCTACCTCGCATCCCCGGTGCCTCGCTCTCTCTCCGCCCATTCTCAAGGCATGCCTGGGTAACTCGCAACAGCATGCAACCACTCGCAACCACTCGCAACCACTCGCAACCACTCGCAACTACTCGCAACTACTCGCAACTACTCACAACCACTAACAACAACTCGCAACCACTCGCAACCATACGCAACCAATCGCAACCACTCGCAACTACTCGCAACCACTCGCAACTACTCGCAACCACTCGCAACTACTCGCAACCACTCGCAACTACTCGCAACCACTCGCAACTACTCGCAACCACTCGCAACTACTCGCAACCACTCGCAACTACTCGCAACCACTCGCAACTACTCGCAACCACTCGCAACCACTCGCAACCATACGCAACCAATCGCAACCACTCGCAACTACTCGCAACCACTCGCAACCACACAAAACGACTCGTAACCACTGGCAACCAATCCCAACCACTTGCAACCACTCGCAACCACTCGCAACCACTCGCAACCACTCGCAACCACTCACAACCACTCATAACCACTTGCAACTACTCGCGACCACTCGCATCCACTCGCAGCCACTCACGACCACTAGCAACCACTTGCAACCTCTCACAATCCCTTGCGACCACTCGCAACCACTCAAAACCATACGCAACCAATCGCAACCCCTCCCAACCACCCGCAATCACACAAAACTACTCTCAACCACTTGCAACCACTGGAAACCACTCATAACCACTCGCAACCACTGGCAACCACTCGCAACCACTCGCAACCATGTGAAACAAATCGCAGTCACTCGCAACCACTTGCAACCACACACAACCACTCACAACTACTCGCAACCACTCACAGCCACTCACAAACACTTGCAACCACTCGCAACCTCTCGCAACAACTCACAACCACTCGCAACCACTCGAAACCACTCGCAGCCACTCGCAACCACTTGCAACCACTTAGAACCACTCGCAAAGACTCGCAACCACTTGCAACCACTCGCAATTACTCGTACTCACTCCTAACCACTCACAACCACTCACAACCACTTGCAACCTCTCGCAACCACTCGCAACCACTCGCAATCACTCGTAATCACTCCTAACCACTCACAACCACTCGCAACCACTTACAACCACTCGCAACCACTCGCAACCACTGGCAACCACTCGCAACCACTCGCAACCACTCGCAACTTCTCACAAGCACTCCCAACCACTCACAACCACTCTCAACCACTCGCAACCACTCGCAACCACTTGTAACCACTTGCAACCAGCCGCAACTACTTGCAACCACTTGCAACCACTAGCAATCACTCACAACCACTCGCAACCATTGCGAACCACTCGCAACCACTTGCAAGTACTATTTTTTTTACAGCCACTCGGAACCACTCGCAACCACTTACAACCACTCACAACAATTCACAACCACTCGCAACCACTCGCAATCACTCGCAATTGCTTGCAATCACTAACAACCATATGCAACCAATCATAAGCACTCATAAGCACTCCCAACCATTCGCAACCACACAAAACCACTTGCAACCACTCCAGCCACTCATAACCAGTTGCAACCACTCGCAACCACTCGCAACCACTCTCAACCACTTGGAACCACTCACAACCACTCCTAACCAATCGTAACCACTTGCAACCACTCACAATCATACGCAACCAATCACAACCATACACAACCACTCGCAACCACTTGCAACCACACAAAACCCATCGTAACCAGTTGCAACCAGTTGCAACCACTCACAAGCACTCGCAACCACTTGCAATATCTCGCCACCAATTGCAACCATTTGCAACCACTCACAACCACTCACAACCACTCGCAACCACTCGTAACCACTCAGAACCGGGATCAAATGGTTGAACATCTGATCTGACTTTAGATTTGGATTTCTAGGAATTTTCCATGCAAGATCGAGCTTTGAATCGCTGGATTTGAGTGAGTATTTGGATGGTTAGCCTATCATGAAGTTCAGGTGTTTGGTGGGTGGAATTTGGTACCCGCCATGGGTGGCAGGATAATCCACCGCCAGTGATCCAAGTTTGTCTCCAACGAGCTCCAAATGCACCTTGGCCATGAATAAAGTGACTAGAGGGACTTCCTTGACCAGGGTGACCTTCCCCTTGACTTCTGGACGAGGAAAGCCACTTCGACGGGTCATCGTCGAAGCGCCTCCCGTTGCCTAGCGTGCAAGGCAAGGTGGACGGCTCCACAATGGGTAACTTTGACGGCCGTAGCAGGGGCTCAACTGCTCCAATTTGGATGTGCTTGGATGCGTTGGAAAGCTAAGATCACAGGCTATAAGGATCTGATGTAATCTCACTATACTAAGTAACAAAAACGTGTTTTTGTTTAGTTTCACTGTATATGGCGTGTTCTGTCCTCTCACATCCGTGATCATTATGCTCCACACTCTTCACCATTGGTGTCCATTGGCTGCCAATAAACATTGGTAGTGTGCATCAGTGAGAGATAGGAATCCTTGAAGTTGCCTCTACACCCACTAGTGCCAACAAAGGTTTATGGGCCCACGTGCCTAGAAGGACCCTAGCTCTACAATGTTCACGCTACCGCCGCGCGCCATGGCACCGACCAAGCAAGAGAGCATTGGCGCCATCTCAAAGTTTGACGGGCTTGGCTTCCAATTGTGGAGGTGGGATGTTTAGGTCTACCGCGATGACAAAGGGTTGCTTGAGCTGGTCAACAGTAAAGAAACAGCCCCTCCAGATACCGCGACGCCGGAGGAAGTGGACACGTACCAGAAGCGCAATAAGAAGGCAATTGCCTTGTTGGTGCATACCCTTGCTCCAACGCAGCGTTCACTCATTCAAGGATACATAGAGGCCACGGAGGCCACAGAGGCCTGGAAGAAACTCTGCACCATCTATCAATCCACCAATCTCGCTAATCAGCTCTTTGTCTTCAAGGGGCTCGCCATCCTCCGAGCCAATGAAGGCGACGACATCATGGAGATCCTACAGTAGATTGAGTCCCTAACTGCTGAGTGCGTAGCCACCGGGTGGAAGGTCAATCCTCAGTTGCAAGCCGTGATCATCCTCATAACCTTGCCGGACAGTTGGAGTCGCATGATCACCATCGTAGGCGGCTGGTCTGCCAATGAGCTGAAGTACCCCAAGGTGGCTGAGTATATCCGCAATGAATGGATGCGGCGTGGTGGGAGAGAGAGTGGGACAACATCAAGTTTTGCCTATGTCGTCCGCCCTCAAGGTGGAGGGGGAGACAAGAAGGGGAAGGGTACCTAGCAGGACACCAAGAAAGGTGACAAGAAGGGGGAGTGCTATGCGTGTAGAAAAGAAGGCGAGTACGCACGCAACTGCCCCAAAATGAAGTCGGACCAGCCGGAGAAAGCTCAAAGAAGGACGACCGCGCAATGATGGCGAAGGTGTCCACCGACCAGACGGATCCCGGAGTCACTGTGATTGACTCCTGATTGGGCCACCACACGCAATGCAAGCGGGCTGCATTCCACACCTATGGCGCCTCGGAACAGCGGATGATGATGGCCAACGGAAAAGCACAGTTGGCTGCCGGTGAAGGCAACGTTTGCATCAAGGTGGATCTGGACGGGGAGGCAGTCACGAGCACAATTCATGATGTGCTCCACATACCCAAATTTGGGGCAAATCTGCTGTCAGTGAGTCGCCTTACTGACAAGGAGCTCAAGGTGCTCTTCAACAAGACGGAGGCCATCATCCGGAAGGAGGGGGACGGCGAGTTGATTGCACGTGGAAAGCGAGAGGACGACTTGTACCTGCTACGTGCAAAGATCCTGGACAGCCGGGTGGGTCCGACGTTGTCCACCTCGCAAAGAAGGACGATGGAGACCTGGACATATGGCACCGTCACCTATGCCACATCGCTCCCTCAACTGTAAGGGACATGGCAAAGAAGGAAATGGTGCAGGATCTTAAGGTCAAGAGCCTCCACGCAGCCAAGGATGCCGTGTGCAAGCCATGCATAGTCGGCAATGCGATGTGGCAGCCATTTGATGGCAAAGGGATGCGCGCATCGGTGAAGTTGGAGGTGGTGCACACAGATGTGTGTGGACCATTCAAGCCCTCCATTGGCAGGACACACTACTTTATCACATTCATCGATGACCACAGACGTGAGATCTACCTCTATATCATCAAGAGGAAGAGCGATGTCTTGTCGTGCATGCAGGAGTTTGTGGCGGCAGTGGAGCGGCAAACAGAGTTGAAGGTGAAGGCATTCCGGAGCAACACAGCGGCGAGTACGAGGGCCGCTCGGCATGGATAAAGAGCAAGGGGATTGCGTGGCAGAAAACTATGCCACATTCTCCACGGCAGATTGGTGTAGCCAAGAGGGCAAACCGCACCATCCTCACCATGGTCCGGTCCATGTTGAGCGATGCCAGCCTTGCGCAGCAGTACTGGGGTGAGGCGGTACGGACTGCGGCGTACATCATGAACCCGACGTCGACAAAGCCGCTAAAAGACGCGGAGTCCAAGGTTTGGAAGACGCCACATGAGGTGTGGAGCGGGAGGAGGCCAACCGTGGCTCACCTCCGCACATTCGGCTCTGTTGCACATGCTGTTGTACAGGCACGGGAGGGGCAGGGCAAGCTGGATCCGCAGACTCGCCGGTGCATCTTCGTCAGGTACGAGAGCGGGAGCAGGGCGTACTGGCTCTTTGACCCGTAGAGGTAGCAGATCGTGAAGAGTCACGACGTTAGCTTTGATGAGGACAACCATTAGACGGACAAGGACTCTCCAAGCGTGGGGAGTGGCTGCCACTCCTTGAGGGGGAGACATCAGAGGACGCAAAAGAGGGAGACGTCCGAGTGGCACCAACTGGCAAGAACCATCCGGGCGATGGGGGAGCGGCTGATTTGTATTCAGCCAAGTCAGACAATGAGTGCAAAGCTCCGGCAGCTGTGGAGCTGAACAAAGAGGTGGGGAGTGAGTCTGCATCTCCATGGTCCCCGAGAGAGGGGGAGCAGGCCAGCGGTGTGAGTGGAACTGTGAGGGGGCAGTAGCAGGAGCAGCAGCAGCCTCAACAGCAGCAGTCCCAGAGAAGCGGACATGCAAGGAGGACGGCAAAGAGGTACGATGCCGCGGATGGGCATCTGGACTAGGTTTACTCAAGCATTCTTTGTGCAAGAGGAGCCCAAGACCGTCAAGGAGGCGTTACAGTGTAAGGATGGGGCTGTGTGAAAGGGAGCTATACAATCTGAGCTCGCCTTGCGTGAAGAGAACAACACTTGGTAGCTCATTGACAGGCTGGAGGGCGCGACAATCATTAGCTCCAAGTGGATCTTCAAGAAGAAGCTCACCAAGGAGGGGAAGGGGGAGGGGTACAAGGAACGACTGGTCGTGAAGGGATACGCTCAGCGGAACAATGAACATTACAATGAAATCTTCATACCGGTGGCGAAGTTTGCCTCCATCCACTCCATCCTCTCATTGGCGGCACGTGACTACGAATTCCATCAAATGGATGTGAAAACCACATTCCTCAACGGTGACCTAGACAAGGCGGTCTTCATGGAGGTGCCAGAGGAAGTGGACTTGCCGCCGGGGAAGGTGTGCCGGCTTTGCAAGGCGCTCTACGGGCTTAAGCAAGTGCCACTCATGTGGTACCTGGAAATGGACAGCTTGATGACCAAGCTTGGCTTCAAGCACTGAGAGGCGGATCACAGTGTGTACGTACGGAATCAGCCGGGGCTATACCTGATCGTGGCTCTTTACGTGGATGATCGCATCCTCGTGTCATCAAACATGAAGGAATTGGTAAACTTGAAGCGGCACCTGGGCAGTCGGTTCAAAATGACTGACATGGGCAAGCTTGAGTACTACATTGGCGTCGCCATCAAGAGGGACCGCAAGGCATGCGCGCCCAAGATGGAGCAAGAAAAGTACGTGCAAGGGGTGCTCCACCGCTACAATATGGAGGAGTACAACCCCATCGGCACACCCATGACCACCACATGTGAGCTGAGCTCGAGCATGGGCCCGAGCATAGATGAGGAGAAGGAGGAGATGGCAGGTGGGCCGTACCAGTATGCGGTGAGGAGCATCATGTACGCCATGGTGGCAACGCGACCCGACCTGGCCTTTGCGGAGGTTCAAGTGAGCTGCTATGTTGCAGACCCCGGGTCGCTACATTGGCATGCGGTGACGCGGATCCTCCACTATCACAAGGCGACAAAACAGTCACGGCTCGTGTTTGGAGAGGGAGCGCGTGACGGCTCCCTCGAGTTGGTCGGCTACTCCGACCAACTACCTAGCCATGAATAAAGTGACTAGTGGGACTTCCTTGACCAGGGTGATATTCTCTTTGACTTCTGGGCTAGGAAAGGCGCTTCGGAAGTCATTGTCAAAGTGCCTCCCGTTGCCTAGCGTGTAGGGCAAGGTGGACGGCTCCACAAAGTGTTACTTCGATGGCCCTATCAATAGATCTATTGCTCCGCTTCAGACATGCTTGGATGCGTTTGACAGCTTGGATCACAGGCTAAAAGGATATGATATAATCTTGTTATGATTATAACAAAAACGTATTTCGATTCAGTTCACCTGAATGCAACGTGTTCTGCCCACTCATATCCGTTATCCTTGTGCTCCACACTCTTCACCATTGGTGTCCATTGGCTGTCCCAAAACTTTGCTAGCATACATCAGTGAGAGCTAGGCATCCTTGGGGGTACCTCCACATCCACTAGTGCCAACATGGTCCACCGTTCTCTGGCTTGCTCTATCGTTCTTTGGCTTGCTGCACCTTTTTCTGGCTTGCTCCACCTTTTTCTGGCTTGCTCCACCTTTCTCTGGCTTGCTCCACCGTCCTTTGGCTTGCTCCACTTTTCTCTGGCTTGCTCCACCATTCTCTGGCTTGCTCCACCGTTCTCTGACTTGCTCCACCTTTCTCTGTCTTGCTCCACTATTCTCTGGCGTGCTCCACCATTCTGTGACTTGCTCCACGGTTCTCTCGCTTGATCCACCGTTCTTTGGCTTGCTCCACCTTTCTCTGTCTTGCTCCACTATTCTCTGGCGTGCTCCACCATTCTGTGACTTGCTCCACGGTTCTCTCGCTTGATCCACCGTTCTTTGGCTTGCTCCATCGTTCTCTGGATTCCTCCACCGTTCTCTGGCTTGCTCCACCTTTCTCTACCTTGCTCCACCTTTCTCTGGCTTGCTCAACCTTTCTCTGGCTTGCTTCACCTTTAGCTGGCCTGCTCCACCTTCGTCTAGTGTGTTCCACCGTTCTCTTCCTTGCTCCACCGTTCTCTTACTTGCTCCACTGTTCTCTGGCTTGCCCTACCTTTTTGTGGCTTGCTCAACCTTTCTATGGCTTGCTCCACCATTCTCTGGCTTGCTCCACCGTTCTGGAGCTGGCTCCACCTTTCGGTGGCTTGCTCAACCGTTCTTTGGCTTGCTCCACCGTTCTCTGGCTTGCTCTACTGTACTCTGGCTTGCTAGACTATTCTCTGGCTTGCTCCACCGTTCTGGAGCTGGCTCCACCTTTCGGTGGCTTGCTCAACCGTTCTTTGGCTTGCTCCACCGTTCTCTGGCTTGCTCTACTGTACTCTGGCTTGCTAGACTATTCTCTGGCTTGCTCCACCATTCTCTGGCTTGCTCCACCATTCTCTGCCCAGCTCCACCTTTGTCTGGCTTGCTCAACCTTTCTCTGGCTTGCTCCGCCTTTCTCTTGCTTGCTTCACCTCTCTCTTTCCTGCTCCACCTTTCTCTGGCTTGCTCAACCGTTCTCTTGCTTGCTCCACCGTTCTCTGGCTTCCTCCACCGTTCTTTGGCTTGCTCTGCCATTCTCTGGCTTGCTCAACTGTTCTCTGGCTTGCTCCACCGTTCTCTGGCTTGCACCAACTTTCTCTGGCTTACTCCACCTTTCTCTGGCTTGCTCCACATTTCTCTGGCTTGCTTCACTTTTCTCTGGCCTGGTCCACCTTTCTCTGGCTTGCTCTACCATTCTCTTGCTTGCTCCACCATTCTCTGACTTTCTCCACCATTCTCTGGCTTGCTCCATGTTTCTCTGGCTTGCTCCACATTTCTCTGGCTTGCTCCACCATTCTTTTGCCTGCTCCACCGTTTTCTGGCTTGCTCCACCGTTACATGGCTTGCTCAACCATTATCTAGCTTGCTCCACCATTCTCTGGCTTGTTCAACTGTTCTCTGGCTTGCTTGCCATTCTCTGGCTTACTTCAAAATTCTCTACCTTGCTTCACCCTTTTCTGGCTTGATCCACTGTTCTTTGGCTTGCTTCACCGTTCTGTGGCTTGCACCATTGTTTTCTGGTTTGCTCCACCGTTCTATGGCTTTCTCCACCGTTCTCTGGCTTGCTCCACCTTTCCATGGCTTGCTTCACAGTTCTTTAGCTTGCTCCAGCTTTCTCTGGCTTGCTCCACCTTTCCATGGCTTGCTTCACAGTTCTTTAGCTTGCTCCAGCTTTCTCTGGCTTGCTCCACCTTTCTCTGTCTTGCTCCACTTTTCTCAGGCTTGCTCCACCTTTACCTGGCTTGCTCCACTGTTCCCTGTCTTGCTCCACCTCTCTCTGGCTTGCTCCATCTTTCTATGGCTTGCTCTACCTTTAATTGGCTTGCTCCATCTTTCTCTGGCTTGCTCCACCTTTGTCTGGCTTGGTGCACCTTTCTCTGGCTTGCTCCACCTTTCTCTGGCTTGCTCCATCTTTCTATGGCTTGCTCTACCTTTAATTGGCTTGCTCCATCTTTCTCTGGCTTGCTCCACCTTTGTCTGGCTTGGTGCACCTTTCTCTGGCTTGCTCCACCTTTCTTTAGCTTACTCCACCGTTCTTGGAATTGCTTCACCTTTTACTAGCTTCCTCCACATTTGTATGGCTTACTCCACCTTTCTTTGGCTTGCTCCACCTTTCTCTGGCTTGCTCCACCTTTCTTTAGCTTACTCCACCGTTCTTGGAATTGCTTCACCTTTTACTAGCTTCCTCCACATTTGTATGGCTTACTCCACCTTTCTTTGGCTTGCTCCACCTTTCTCTGGCTTGCTCCACCTTAGTCTGGCTTGTTCCACCTTTCTAAAGCTTACTCCACCGTTCTCTGGCTTGGTCCACCGTTCTCTGGCTTGCTCCACCTCTCTCTGGCTTGCTCCACCGTTCCTTGGCTTGCTTCACCATTCTTTGGCTTGCTCCACCTTTCTAAAGCTTACTCCACCGTTCTCTGGCTTGGTCCACCGTTCTCTGGCTTGCTCCACCTCTCTCTGGCTTGCTCCACCGTTCCTTGGCTTGCTTCACCATTCTTTGGCTTGCTCCACCGTTCTCTGGATTTGTCCATATGTCTCTGGCTTGCTCCACCGTTCTTTGGCTTGCTCCACCGTTGTCTGGCTTGCTCCACCATTCTCTAGCTTGCTCCACCTTCCTCTGGCTTGCTCCATCATTCTCTGGCTTTTGCCACTGTTCTCTGGCTTGCTCCACCGTTCTCTTGCTTGCTCTACCTTTCTCTGGCTTGCTCCACTGTTCTCTTGCTTGCTCCACCTTTCTATGGATTTCTCCACCGTTCTCTAGCTTGGTCCACCTTAATCTAATGGATTTATTACTCAATGGAATACAAGCAAAACAAACAGGTAGAATTATTACCTAGCACGCTTCATTGAGTGGGCACAACAGTATAGTGGCGACTCGGATGGAGAGAAGGAGGAGCGCCGCAAGACCACGATCCGGCTGTTAGCCGTACGCATCGAGGAGTGTCGTGTGCAGGAGCAATCTCTGCAGGTACGTTCACCTTGACCGTTGTTTGCACGAAACCGTTGGTTTGGTTTTGTCGAGGTCCACACAATGGTCGGGCGTGAGACCGTTTGGACCTTGATTGGATTTCTCCAGAGATGAACCTGCACTTTCACTCTCTGTTTATCTCAGTGGCTGCATCCCTCGAAGCAATCTCCGAGATAATTTTTGACACACCCCTCATATCGGGAGAGGGATAAAAGCCTTGAAATGTAGCCATAAGAGTCCATCTTCCTTTGACGTACAGCATAGAGAGATCTTGGGAGGTTTTGGATGCGGTGGACGCCTTAGCACCAGGTTGTAGAGAGAGAGAGAGGGAGAAAACGTGGGTGGTGTAGAAATGTCTGAGGAGAGGCAGTTATTACAGTAGAGGAAAGGGTGTCAGTACAGGGGATTGAGCAGGTGGTCAGTAACAAGGGGGTAGTTTCAGTGAGTGTGCTGTGAGTTAGTTCAGTCTTGTTGTAAGAAGCAGAGCGGTTCCGATCACACACCCATACAGCTCTTGGACTCAGGCCGTACTTGGGTTAACGCAAGTTGTGAGCAGTGACAACTCTCCGGACGCAAGCTGTCCAGATCTGAGTGGTAAGGTGGTGCTCCTTTGAGAAGCGATCTGCTTCATTAGCAGGCGATTGGTGAGGTGTTTGCTGTGGGCAGGGGCTGTGGTGAGCAGTGTTCTGTTGTTCAAGCAGTAGTCAATGATAAATGTGTGAAATGGTACATGCGTAGTGTTGCAGAGGATGAGGCAAGACGGTCTGTCAAAGTGCTTGGCCTCTTCCTCTAGCCAGTCTCTTAGTGCAGGGACTGCTCCTACCAGTGTGCAGAGGGAAAGTGTAGTACAATGCTGGGAAGATCGGTTGTGGATGAGGAGGAAATGACTGTGGCAAACAGTGGAATATGCAGATGGAGGTTGGATGAGTACAATGTGCAGAGAGTCAAAGCTGCAGAGAGACGCATGTGAGGAGAGAGGAGGAGAGGACATGGAGTACATCTCAAGACCATACTCCTCAGATCCAATCTCAGTCACAGGCTCAACTAATCCTAACATAACATTATTGCTAGGAGCAGGGTTTACAGCAGCAGGGAAAGCAGAAGAGAATGGTGCTTCCACGTTGTTGGCTGGGACTGAACGCTAACTTAAGTTGCCCATCCGGTTGTAGTAGCACTGACGGCCCTCTTCCGCCCAGTTGGGCTGCTCGCCATAGGATCTGCTGGTGTTCTAGTCCAGCCACTCGTTGATGGCGTGATGATTGTAGACGTGGGGCAGGTGGTTGTGGCGGCCACACTAGAATCCTTGGAGAGGACCATGGCGGGTGGTGTAGGAGCAGGCAGGGGAAGCGGATGATGATGCGCTTGTCAGCGGTGGTGGCCATGGTGTCGAAGGAGTTGGAGGGAACGTTAGTTTCACGTGCTTACTTTTGTGACGTAGTCTTGCTTGGCTGCCATGAGCTTGGGGCTGATGACGGTGATGGTTAGCTGGTCAACTAGGAGTTGTAGAAGTATTTGGAAGATGATATCATACTGACCAGGGAGGGTGGCGATGATGCAAGTACAGACGACGGCAGACAGAATGTCAATCTTCATTTCTTTGAGGACGCGGGTGATGGTGTGGACTGTGGCAATATAGCTGTCCATGTTGGTGTGGACGACGAAGGGCACGGAGGACCCGGGTGTATGGATATGTTACTTGTCATGACCAAAGAGTTTCACTATGTGTGGTCAACGTTGACAACCCATATTACGAGTCAAAAATGGTAAAAGGGGAAAACAATGGTTTAGAAATACTAGTTATCAACTAGTGAGTACAAAGTTCTTCAACAAGTAGTGGCACGGGTTGGCTACCATGCACAATGACCAACCAAAGTATGCATATGTCACTAACCAAGACAAATGAATTTCACCTTATGTGGTCAACGTTGACAACTCATAATACGAGTCACAAGTGGTTGGAGGGGGAAACAATGGCTTGGGAATACTGGGTATCGTCTAGCAAGTACAAAGACCTTCTATAGGTAGTGGCACGGTGTGCTTACAATACACAATGACCAACCAAATAAGGCACATGTCACTGCCCATGACCAAAGCATTTCCCTGTGTGTGGTCCACGTTCAAAACTCATAACACGAGTGACAAATGGTCAGAGGGGGAAACAATGGTTTGGAAATACTAGGTATTGACTAGCAAGTACAAAGACCTTCAATAGGTAGTGGCATGCTGTGGCTACCATGCACAATGACAAAGCAAAAAAGGCATCTGTCACTAACCATGACCAAAGAATTTCACTATGTGTAGCCAACGTTGACAACCCATAATACGATTCACAAATGGTGAGAGAGGGAAACAATGGTTTGGAAATACTAGGTATCGTCTAACAAGTACAAGTACCTTCAATAAGCAGTGGCAAGGTATGGGTACTATGCACAATGACCAACCAAAGTAGGCATATGACACTTATCATGACCAAAGAATTTCACTCTGTGTGGTCAAAGTTCACAACCCATAACACGAGTCCCAAATGGTCAGAGGGGAAACAATGGTTAAGGACTACTAGTTAGCAGCTAGAAATTACAAATATCTTGAATAAGTAGTGGCACGGTGTGGCCATCATGCACAATGATCAACCAAAGTAGGCATATGTCACTGAACATGACCAAACAAATTCCACTTTATGTGGTCCACGTTGACAACTGACAACACGAGTCACGAATGATAAGAGGGGGAAACAATAGTTTGGAAACACTGAGTATCAAATAGCAAGTACAAAGACCTTCAATAAGTAGTGGCACGGTGTGGCTACAATGCACAATGACAAACCACAGTAGGCATATGTCACTGGCCATGACCAAAGAATTGTACTGCGTATGGTCAACGTTGAAAACTCAAAACACGAGTCTCAAATGGCTAGAGGGCGAAACAATGGTTTGGGAATAATAGTTATCACCTATAAATTACGAATATCTTCAATACGTGGTGGCATGATGTGGCCACCGTGCACAATGACCAACCAAAGTAGGCATATGATACTGACCATGACCAAAGAGTTTCACTATATGTGGCCAACATTGACAACTCATGATGCGACTCACAAATGGTCATAGGGAGAACCAATGGTTTGCGAACACTAGTTATCATCTAGTTGATGACAAGTATTCCCAAACCATTGTTTCCCCCTCTGACCTGTTGATATGGTGTGCCCCTTGCCATGAGTGCCGTTAAGTGCACTCCCTGGTTTGACCACTCAGGAGTGGTCAAACACCTGATCTGACTTTAGATTTAAATTTTGTGGATTTTTCAATGCAGGATCGAGCCTTTAATCACTCAATTTGAGTGAGTATTCAGAAAGTTAGCCTAGCCCGAAAAACGGGTGTTGGGTGGGTGGAATCTGGTACCGGCCATGGGTGGCGGGATATTCTACCGCCAGGGATTCGAGTTCATTCCTAATGGTCTCCAAATGCACTAGGGGCATGAATGAGGTGACCATAAGGACCTCCTTGACCAGGATGAAATTCTCCTTGACTTCTGGGCGAGGAAAGGCGCTCCGACGGGTCATCGTCAAAGCGCCTCCCGTTGCCTAGAGTGTAAGGCCAGGTGGGCGGCTCCACCAAGGGTTACTTCGACGGCCGTAGCAGGGGCTCTACTGCTCCGTTTTGGGCGTGCTTGGATGCGTTGGAAAGCTTAGATCACAGGCTAAAAGGATCTGATATAATCTCACTATTTTAACAAACAAAAACGTGTTTCGATTCAGATCTACTGAATGCGACGTGTTCTGCCCACTCTCACATCCGTGATCCTTGTCTTCCACACTCTTCACCATTGGTGTCCATTGGCTGCACAAACCTTGGTAGCGTGTATCACTGAGAGCTAGACATCCTTGAGGGTGCCTCTATACCCACTAGAGCCAACATGACCTTTTGTGACTCGTGTTATGAGTTGTCAACCTGGATCAATTATAGTGAAATTCGTTGGTCATACTAAGTGTTATATGCCTGCTTTGGTTGGTCATAGTGCATGGTAGCCACACTGTGCCATTACTTATTGAAGGTCTTTGTACTTGCTAGTCAATAACTGGTATTCTCAACCCATTATTTCCTCCTCTTACCATTTGTGACTTGTGTTTTGGGTTGTCAACGTTGACCACACATAGTGAAGTTTTTTGGTCATGGTAAGTGATGTATGCCTACTTTGGTTGGTCATTGTGCATGGTAGCCACACCGTGCTACCACGAATTGAAGATCTTTGTACTTTCTACTTGATAACTAGTATTCCCCAACCATTTTTTTCCCGTCTTACCATTTGTGACTCGTATTATGAGTTGTCAACCTCGACCACACTTAGTGAAATTCTTTGGTCATGGTCAGTGACATATGCCTCTTTTGGTTCGTCATTGTGCACAGTAGCCACATCGTGCCACTAATTATTGGAGGTCTTTGCACTTACTAGCCAATACCTAGTAGTCCCAAACCATTGTGTCGCCCTCATACCATATGTGACTCGTATTATGAGTTGTCAACATTGACGTTACATAGCGAAATTCTTTTGTCATGGTTAGCTACATATGCCTACTTTGGTTGGTCATTGTGCATGGTACCCACACCGTGCCACTACTTATTAATGTAACTTGTACTTCCTAGTTGAAAACTAGTATTCTTAAACCACTGTTTCCCCCTCTGACTATTTGTGACTCGTGTTATGAGTTGTCAACGTTGACCACACACAGTGATATCTGTTTGGTATTGGGCAGTGACATATGCATACTTTGGTTGGTCATTGTGCATGGTAGTCACACAGTACCACTACTTATGGAAGTTCATTGTACTTGCTAGTCGATACCTAGTATTTCCAAACCAATTCTACCCCCTCTGACCTTTTGTGACTCGTGGTATGAGTTGTTGACGTTGACCACACGCAGTAAAATGTTTTGGCCATGGCCAACGACATCTGCCTACTTCGGCTGGTCATTGTGCATGGCAGCCATACCGTGCCACTACTTATTGAAGATGTTTGTAGTTGCCACTTGATATCTAGTATTCCCAACCCATTTTTTCTCCCTACGACCATTTGTGAATCGTGTTATGGGTTGTGACTACTGACCACACAAGGTGGAATTCGCTGGTCATGGTCAGTGACATATGCCTCCTTTGGTTGGTCATTGTGCATGGTAGCCACACCATGTCAATATGTATTGAAGGTCTCTGTGCTTGCTAGATAATACCTAGTATTCCTTAACCATTGTTTCCCCTCTTAGCATTTGTGACTCGTATTATGAGCCGTCAATGTTGACTAGACATTATGAATTTCGTTGGTCGTGATCAGTGACATATGCCTACTTTGGTTGGTCATTATGCTTGGTATCCATGCCGTGCCACTACTTGCAAGCAATCTTTGTACTTCCTAGTTGATAACTAGTATTCCCAAACCATTGTTCCCCCTCTGACCATTTGTGACTCGTGTTATGAGTTGTCAACGTTGACCACACATAGTGGACTTCTTTGGTCATGGTCAGTAACATACGCCAAAAATTCGTTGGTCATTATGCATGATAGCCACACCGGGCCACTATGTATTGAAGGTCTTTGTACTTGCTAGTTCATTACTAGTACTTCCAAACCATTTTCCCCCCCTTTGACCATTTGTGACTCGTGTTATGAGTTCTGAATGTTGACCACACATGGTGGAATCCTATGGTCATGGTCAGTGACATTCGCCTCGTTTGGTTGGTCATCGTGCATGGTAGCCACACCGTGCCACTATGTCTTGAAGTTATTTATACTTGCTAGAAGGTACCAAGTGTTTCTCAGCTATTGTTCCCCCCCTCCCCCGACCATTTGTGACTCCTGTTATGAGTTTTCCACGTTGACCACACATAGTGAAACTCTTTAGTCATGATAAGAGACATATGCCTACTTTCTTTGGTTATTGTGCACGGTAGCTACACCGTGCCACTACTTATGAAAAGGTCTTTGTACTTCCTACTTAAAACATAGTATTCCCAAAGCATTATTTATCCCTCTGACCATTTGTGACTCCTGTTATGAGTTGTCAACGTTAACCACACATAGTGAAATTCTTTGGTCATGGTGAGTGAAACATGCCTACTTTGGTTGCTCATATTGCTTGGTATCCACACCGTGCCACTACTTGTTGAAGTTCTTTGTACTTGCTAGTCGATAACTAGTGTTCTCCAACCAGTATTTCCCCCTCTGACCACTCGTCACTTGTGTTATGTGTTGTCAACGTTGACCACACACAGTGAAATTCTTTGGTCATGATCAGTGACATATGCCTACTTTGGTTGGTCAATGTGAATGGTGGCCACACCGTGCCACTACTTATGGAAGATCTTGTACTAGCTAGTTTCTAACTAGTGTTGTCAAGCCACTGTTTCCTCCGCTGACCATTTGTGACTTGTGTTATGGGTTGTCAATGATGACCACCCATAGTGAAACTCTTTGGTCACGGTCAGTGACATATGCATACTTTGGTTGGTCATTGTGCATGGTAGCATTACCGTACCACTTTGCACTGAGGATCTTTGTTCTTGCAAGTTGTTAAATAGTATTATGAAACCATTGTTTCCCCATATGACCATTTTGTGACTCGTGTTATGAGTTGTGAATGTTGACCCGTCATAGTGAAATTCTTTGGTCATGATCAGTGACAAACGCCTACTTTGGTTGATCATTGTGCATTTTATCCACACAGTGGCACTACATAATGAAGATCTTCGTACTTGCTAGTCGATACCTAGTTTTTCCAAACAATTCTTTTCCCCTCTAACCATTTATGACTCGTGTTATGAGCTGTCAACGTTGACCACACCTAGTTAAATTCTTTGGTCATGGTCAGTGACATATGCTTAATTTGGTTGGTCGTTGTGCATGGTAGCCACAACGTGCCAGTACGTATTAAAGCTCTTTGTACTTGCTAGTTGATAACTAGTGTTTCTAAACTATTGTTTCCCCCTATGACCATTTGTGAATTGTTTTATAAGTTGTGAATACTTACCACGTACAGTGGAATTCTTTGGTCATGGTCAGTGACATATGCATGCTATGGTTGGTCATTGTGCATGGTATCCACACCATACCACTAGTTATAGAACATCTTTGTACTTGCTAGTTGATTAAACTAGTACTCCCAAACCATTGTTTTCCCCACATACCATTTGTGATTCGCAATATGATTCATCAACATTGACCAAACACAGTGGAATTCT
The DNA here is from genome assembly GCA_023375785.1 of Penium margaritaceum. NCBI lineage: Eukaryota > Viridiplantae > Streptophyta > Zygnematophyceae > Desmidiales > Peniaceae > Penium > Penium margaritaceum. The sequence continues at coordinate 310,700 of SZWC01000638.1, read as the reverse complement.
TTTGGTTATCTTCAGTGACATATGCCTACTTTGGTTTATCATTGTGCATGGTAGCCACACTACTGTCTATTGAAGGTATTTGTACTTGCTAGTTGATACCTAGTGTTCACAAACCTTTGTTTCCCCCTCTGACCATTTGTGACCCGTGTTCTCAGTTGTCAACGTTGACCACAGATAGTGGAATTCTCTGGTCATGGTCTGTGACATACGCAAAGCTTTAGTTGGTCATTATGCATGGTAGCCACACCGTGCCACTATGTGTTGAAGGTCTTTGTACTTGCTAGTGGATACAAATTGTTTCCAAACCATGGTTTCCCCCTCTAACTATTTGTAACTTGTATTAGAAGTTTTCAATGTTGACCCATCATAGTGACATATGCCTACTTTGGTTGGTCTGTGCATGATAGCCACACCGTGGCACTACGTACTAAAAACATCTTCGTACATGCTAGTCAATACGTAGTAGTTCTATACAATTGTTTCACCCTCTATCCATTTACCCTACTGCTCTTGGATTTCGATGTTAATTGTCTTATTGGCTGGTGAATGTGATACATTATTTCGTTGAATGAATTCAAATAGTCACGTAATTAATCAAACTCAAATGTACTTTGAAATGCTATGGCATTTGGCACTTTGAAAGTGTTTCTTTACACATTAAATGTCAAAATCAAGGTACCATTCCACGCAGATTCGACCATTAAGGACTACTAAATTAATTCAAAGCAAAAAAAAGCTGATCTAATTCATAGATTTTATAATTCACAAACTTCCATTTGTTGAAATCCATGAGCAGTGGGGTATGACTCGTGTTATGAGTTGTCAACGTTGACCACAGGTAGTGAATTCTTTGGTCATGGCCAGTGACATATGCCTACTCTGATTCGTCATTATGCATGGTAGCTACACTGTGCCAGTATGTACTGAAGATCTTTGTACTTGCTTCTTGATAACTAGTTATTCAAAATAATTATTTTCCCCTCCTGACCATTTGTGACTCGTATTATGAGTTGTCAATGTTGACCACACAGTGAAATTCTTTAGTTATGGTCAGTGAAATATGCATACTTTGGTTTGTCATTGTGCATGGTAGCCCCACTGTGACACTACTCATTGAAGGTTTTTATACTTGCTAGTCGATAACTGGTATTTGTAGACCATTATTTCCTCCTCTGACCATTTGTGACTCGCGTTGAAAGTTGTCAACATTGACCACATATAGTGAAAACATTTGGTCATAGTCAGTGACAAATGCCTACTTTGGTTGGTCATTGTATACGGTAGTCACACCGTGCCACTACTTATTGAAGATCTTTGTACTTGCTAGTTGATCATGAGTATTCCCAAAGCATTTTTTTCTCCTCTAACCATTTGTGACTCTTGGTATGAGTTTTCAACGTTAACCACACACAGTGGAATTCTCTGGTCATAGTCAGTGACATATGCATACTTTGGTTCGTCGTTGTGCATGGTAGCCATACTTTGCCACTACTCATCGAAGGACTTTGTACTTGCTAGTCGATAGCTAGTATTCCCAAACCATTGTTTCCCCCTCTGATCAGTTGTGACTCGTGTTATGAGCTGTCAGCGTTGACCACACATAGTGAAATTCTGTTGTCATGGTCAGTGACATATGCCTAATTTGGTTCTTCATTGGGCATGATAGCCACACCGTGCCACTATGTACTGAAGGTCTCTGTACTTGCTAGTCCATACCAAGTGTTCCCAAAACATTGCTTCCACCTCTGACCATTTGTGACCCGTGCTATGAGTTGTCAACGTTGACCACACATAGTGAAATTCTTTGGTCTTGATCAGTGACATATGCCTACTTTGGTTTATCACTGTGCATGGTAGTCATAGCGTGCCAATTTTTACTAAAGAGCTTTGTACTTGCTAGTCAATAACATGTCTTCCCGGAAATTTTTTACCCCTCTGACCATTTGTGACTCGTGATATGAGTTGTGAACGCTGACCACTCATCGTGAAATCCGCTGGTCATGGTCAGTGATGCATGCCTACTTTGGTTGGTCATTGTGCATGGTAGCCACACCCTACCACTACTTATACAAGGTCTTTGTACTTGCTAGTTGATGACTAGAAGTCCCAAACCATTGTTTCCCCCTCTGACCATTTTTGACTCATATTATGAGTTGTCAATATTGACCACACACATGTTGGCTTATGTCATTGTGCATGTCATATGCGTCATGACCAAAGAATTTCAGTTTCACATAATGTTTTGGTTGGTCATTGTGCATGGTAGCCACACCATGCCACTAATTATTGAAGATATTTGTACTTGCTAGTTGATACGTAATGTTTCCCAACGATTGTTTCTCCCTCTGACCATTCATGACTCGTGTTATGAGTTGTCAACAACGACCCATTGCAGCGGAACTCCTTGTTTATGATAACTGACATATACCTACTCTGGTTGTTCATAATGCATGGTAGCCAACACCATGCCACTACATATTGAAGGTCTTTGTTCTTGCTAGTCGATAACAAGTATTTCCAAACCATTGTTTCCCTCTCTGGCCATTTGTGACTCGTATTATGGGTTGTCAACGTTGACCACCCATAATGAAATTCTCTGGTCATGGTCAGTGTTATATGCCTACTTTGGTTGGTCAATGTGCATGGTCCCCACACCGTGCCACTACTTATTGAATGTTTTTGTACTTACTAGTCGATAACGAGTATTCCCCAAACATTGTTTCCCCCTCTGATCATTTGTGACTCGTGTTCTGAGTTGTCAACATTGACCCATCAAAGTGAACTTCTTTAGTCATGATAAGTGACCTGTGCATAACTTGGTTGGTTTTTGTGCATGGTAGCAACACCGTGCCACCACCTATTAGGTCTTTGTACATGCTAAATGATACCTATTGTTCCCAAACCATTGTTCTCTCCTCTTACCATTTGTGACTCGTATTATGAGTTGTCTCCACCGTTCTCTGGCTTGCTCGACCATTATCTGGCTTGCTCCACCTTTCTCTGGCTTGCTCCACCTTTCTCTGGCCTGTTCCAACTTTCTATTGCCTGCTCCATCTTTCTCTGGCTTTTCCTACCTTTCTCTGGATTGCTTCACCTTTCTCTGCCATGCTCCACCTTTTTCTAACTTGCTCCACCGTTCTCTAGCATGCACCACCGTTCTCTGGCTTGCTCCACGGTTCTCTGGCTTACTCCACTGTTCTCTGGCTTGCTCCACTGTTCTCTGCCTTGCTCCACTGTTCTCTGGCTTGCTCCACCATTCTCAGGCTTGCTCCACCATTCTCTGGCTTGCCCACTATGCTCTGGCGTGCTCTACCGCTCTCTGGCTTGCTCCACTATTATCTGGCTTGCTCCACCTTTCTTTGGCTTGCTCCACCTTTCTCTGGCTTGCTCCACCGTTATATGGCTTCCTCCACCGTTCTCTGGCTTGCTCCACGGTTCTCTGGCTTGCTCCACTGTTTCCTGGCTTGCCTCACAGTTCTCTAGCTTGCTCCTCCATTCTCTGGCTTACTCCACTCTTTTTGGCTTGCTCTACCGTTCTCTGCCTTGCTCTGCTGTTCTGTGGCTTGCTCCACTGTACTCTGGCTGGCTCCACCGTTCTCTGGCTTGCTTCACCATTCTCTGGCTTGCTCCACCTTTCTCTAGCTTGCTCCACCTTTCTCTGGCTTGCTCCACCTTTCTCTGGCTTGCTCCACCTTTCTCTGGTGTGCACCTCCTATCTCTGGCTTACTCTACCGTTCTATGACTTCCTCCACCATTCTTTGGCTTGCTCCCCATCTGTGGCTTGCTCCATGTTTCTCTGGCTTGCTACACCTCTCTCTGGCTTGCTCCACCTTTCTCTGGCTTACTCCATCTTTCTGTGGCATACTCCACCTTTCTTTGGCTTGCTCCACCTTTCTCTGGCTTGCTGGACCATTCTCTGGCTTGCCCCACCTTTCTCTGGCTTGCTCCGCTGTTCTCTGGCTTGCTCCACCATTCTCTAGCTTGCTCCAACTTTCTCAGGCTTGCTCCACCGTTCTCTTGCTTGCTCCACCTTTCTCTGGCTTCCTCCACCTTTCTTTTGCTTGCTTCACCTTTCTCTGGCTTGCTCCACCGTTATATGGCTTCCTCCACCGTTCTCTGGCTTGCTTTACCATTCGCTGGCTAGCTCCACCATTCTATGGCTAGCTCCACTTTTCTCTGGCTTACTCCATCTTTCTCTGGCTTGCTCCACCGTTCTCTTGCTTGCTCCACCTTTCTCTGGCTTGCTCGAACGTTCTCTGACTTGCTCCACCATTCCCTGGCTTGCCCCACCGTTGTCTGGCTTGCTCTACCATTCCCTTGCTTGCTCGACCAATGTCTCGCTTGCTCCACCGTTCCCTGGCTTGCTCCTTGGCTCTGTGGCTTGCTCCACTGTTCTCTGGCTTGCGCCACCGTTCTCTGGCTTGCTTGACCATTATCTGGCTTGCTCGACCTTTCTCTGGCTTGCTCCACCTTTCTCTGGCCTGCTCCACCATTCTATTGCGTGCTCCATCTTTCTCTGGCTTTCTTGACCTTTCTCTGGCTTGCTTCACCTTTCTCTGCCATGCTCCACCTTTCTCTGGCTTGCTCCACAATTCTCTGGCTTGCACCACCATTCTCTCACTTGCTCCACCATTCTGTGGCTCGCTCCACCGTTCTCTTGCTTGCTTCACTGTTCTCTGTTGTGCTCCACTGTTCTCTGGCTTGCTTCACCGTTCTCAGGCTTGCTCCAGCTTTCTCTGGCTTACTCCATCTGTCTCTGACCTGCACCACCTTTCTCTGGCTTGCTTCACCATTCTCCAGCTAACTCCACCTTTCTCTGGCTTGCTCCACCGTTTTTGGGCTTGATCCATGGTTCTCTGGCTTGCTCTACCATTCACTGGCTTGCTCCATTGTTCTCTGGCTCGCTCCACCATTCTCTGGCTTGCTCCATTCTTTTCGATCTTGCTCCACCATTCTCTGTCTTTCTCCACTGTTCTCTGGCTTGCTCCACCGTTCTCTGGCTTGTTTCACCTTCCTTTGGCTTGCTCCAAATTTCTCTGACTTGCTCCTCTTTCTCTGGCTTGCTCCACCGTTTTCTGACTTGCTCTACCATTCTCTGGCTTGATTTCAATATGTGGCTTGCTCCATGTTTTTCTGGCTTGCTCCACCTTTCTCTGGCTTGCTCCACCGTTTTCTGACTTGCTCTACCATTCTCTGGCTTGATTTCAATATGTGGCTTGCTCCATGTTTTTCTGGCTTGCTCCACCTTTCTCTGGCTCTCTCCACCTGTGTCTGGCTTGCTTCATCTTTCTCTGGCTTGCTACACCCTTCTTTGGCTTGCTCCACTTTTCTTTGGCTTGCTCTACTGTTATCTGGATTGCTCCACCTTTCTCTGGCTTGCTCCACTACTCTCTAGCTAGCTCCACCACTCTCTGGCTGTCTCCACTTTTCTCTAGCTTGCTTCACCGTTCTCTTGCTTTCTCCACCTTTATTCTTGCTTCCTGCATCTTTCACTTGCTTGCTTCACCTTTCTCTGGCTTGCTCCACCGTTCTATGACTTGCTCCACCATTCACTGGCTTGCTCAGCCGTTCTCTGTCTTACTTATCCTTTTTCTGGCTTAATGCATCGTTCTCTGGATTGCTCCACCTTTCTCTGGCCTGCTCCACCTTTCTTTGGCTTGCTTCACCTTTCTCTGGCTTGCTCCAGCTTTCCCTGGCCTGCTCCACTTTTCCTTGGCTTGCTCCACCTTTCTCTGGCTTCCTCCACCATTCTCAGGCTTGTTCCACCATTCTCTGGCTTGCTCCAACGTTCTCTGGCTTGCTCCACCTTTCTCTGGCTTGCTCCAGCTTTCCATAGCTTGCTCCATCTTTCTCTGGTTTGCTCCACCTTTCCCTGGCTTGCTCCACCTTTCCCTGACTTGCTCCACCTTTCTCTGGCTTGGACCACATTTCCCTCGCTTGCTCCATCGTTCTTTAGCTAGGTCCACCTTTCTTTGGCTTGCTCCACCATTCTCTTACTTTCTCCGCATTTCCCTGGCTTGCTCCACCTTTCCCTGGCTTGCTTTACCTTTCTTTGGCTTGCTGCACCTTTCTCTAGCTTGCTACATCTTTCCCTATCTTGCTCCACCTTCTCTGTCATGCTCCACCTTTCTCCGGCTTGCTCCACCTTTCACTGGCTTGCTCCACTTTTCTCTAGCTTGCTACATCTTTCCCTATCTTGCTCCACCTTCTCTGTCATGCTCCACCTTTCTCCGGCTTGCTCCACCTTTCACTGGCTTGCTCCACTTTTCTCTAGCTTGCTCCACCTTTCTCTGGCTTGCTCCATCTTCCCTGGCTTGCTCCACTTTCTCTGGCTTCCTCAATCTTTCCCTGGCTTGCTTCACCTTTATCTGGATTGCTCCACCTTTCTCTGGCTTACTCCACCTTTCTCGTACTTGCTCCATCTTTCTCTGGCTTGCTCTAGCACTCTTTGGCTTCCTCCACGTTTCTTTGGCTTGCTCTACTGTTATCTGGATTGCTCCACCTTTCTCTGGCTTACTCCACCTTTCTCGTACTTGCTCCATCTTTCTCTGGCTTGCTCTAGCACTCTTTGGCTTCCTCCACGTTTCTTTGGCTTGCTGCATATTTCTCTTGCTTGCTCTACCATTCTCAGACTTTCTCCACCTTTCTTTGGCTTGCTCCCCATTGTTAGGAAACGGACATGAAGCAAGGATGTGGCTGAAGTACAAGTGACAAGGACACGAAAGCATCCACGAAGCTGCAGGAGGCTGACAAAAAAGTGACGTCACAAAGTCTCAGTACGGAGTGAGGAGAGAACGAGCACGAGCCCAAACGAATAGGACAGAGGACAAAAGGGGTCTGTTTCGATGAGGTAATCATCGAGTTTGGTGATGGGGATTGATGTGGGTCGAAACCTGTTCGCGGACTTCCAGTCGGAATTTTGACTCCCCGAGTAACAAACTTTACTACTGAGTTTCGGACTCCGAGCCAGGATTTTGGCTAAGTCCCTCAGTAACAGACTGCACTCCTGAAATCCGGCGGATCATCCACCGGACGCCTCGGCAGTCCTTCCGGAGCAAAATCCCCATATGGCATTTTGTTACTCGCTCCGGTCAATTATTCACTGGAAGTCGAACCGCGGCCGGCTCCCAGAACCGCCGCGCACACCCCAACTTTGGAAGCCCATATCTCCCTCGTTACTAGTCTAATTTCAAAAAAACAACTTCCACCGGATTCAGCAACTTGTCACATTTTAGGGGCAATCCTTCATTTTAGGATCCGAGCAATCCTCGAGTTGCCAGATCCGTCGACGAGGATTTTTCCTCTCTCTAGCGGCTCGTCGGCGCCTCCCGGCGCCGCACTTGGGCATGCAGAGGGGCAAATCTTCAACACACCGGAGGCGCGCAGTTGCTTGGGTTGCGTGTGCGGAGGAGGAGCGGTTCCACGCGAGGACTTGGAGGCCCATGTGAGCAGTTGTCCCAACGGGCACGGTCGTGGTGCGAGGGAATCACCAGGCTCGTCATTTGTTATGTTGCGAGGACCGCGCCGCATGTCAGCAAAGGGCTCGTTTATGCCACCGTCCCTGTTGGTGAGAGGCGGAAGTTCTGATTGATCCGTCGAGCGCTTGGGTACGTGGTGGTCCGTTCTTGTCCAAGAGCCACCGATTCTTTGTTGGTAACCGGTGATTAGGTTAAACTTGCGTGGTTGGCCAGGTAGTCGTTGCATGAACTGTTGGCCCGGAGCGACCGGGGAGTTGTCCCGGATTTTCCCTATATTTATTTTGTGCCGTGCCGGATGTGCTCAACGCTGCTCACAGATACCAATGGAGTAGAATCTGGGTCTTGCATTGTGGGCATTGGGCTCTTTTCTGACGGCCGTCCACAGTGCCACAAGGCATGGAAGATGAGAAGATTGAACCATGGAGGTGATGCGGGCTCATTCTGGTACAGATGCCTGAAGGTTTCTTTGGCTGTCATTTTGCTTTTGTGACGTGCCCATGCTCGTGGAGTAGTATCCTTCTCGTTGAGCCACCCGTATGAGCTTGAGGCAGACATGTGGAAGAAAGGTTGAGCTATGTGCGGTCAAGGGACTGGTGAGGAAGAGGACTTTTTCTTTTGCATGGAGTCATTGGGGAGCTGACGCACTTGTGAGGGTGCAGTACCAAGAAGGGGACCGGACAGGAGGCGGTTGGAGGCTACTGATGATGTCCTTGCTGTATGTTGAGAGAGATAGGACAAAGGAACTTGGTGGGATGACGTCTGTAAGGGGGTGAGGTTGCATGGCGTTTGGCTGATGGGAAAAAGGGGGTTGTTGGACACAGTGTCCCGCCAGGGAAGAGCTGATTTGGAAGCTGTTATTGGGTCTGACTACAAGGAAAAGAGGGATGAAAGATGGAGTTGATGCACGGAGTGAGATGTGGATGAAATGGTCACCTTGTTGGAGAATGGCAGCACAAAGGATGGTACTTGTGCAGCTTGCTTTCTTTGATGATTGATGTCGGTGGAGACGTAGAGGTGGACAAGGGGAGAGATAGTGCTGTTGCGCCGTAGAGCAGAAGATGTGAAGTCTATGGGTTTATGTGATTCAGATTGTATGGGTTGATGTTGTTGCCTTGAGGTGGGTGGATAGAGAGAGAGGAGAGGTCATTCTTGCATTGAATTGAGGTGGTTGGTCCGTGAGGTATGTAGGTTGATGTCAGAAGTTTGAAAGGCGTTGCAGGCATGTCGGGCTGATGATGATGAAGCTGTTTCTGGTCATGGTTGTGAGGGCCCGTTGAGATGCAGAAAGTGGAACGGCTGCACCATGAAGGGAAGCGGGTGATAGTTTCCATTGTTGTTAAGGCTGCTTATGGGGTTGATGCTGGGAGCAAGCTAAAACAGGAGGGACTGGCGTTGCTCTTCTGATAAGATGGATTTGATGGAGGAGAAGGTGTGACCTGATGATACTGCTGTAGCTGATCAAAGGGAGACGCCGGAGAGAACAGCTGGTAGTACTGCACTGCTGAAGAGGGATTGCCGCCATGATAGGTATTTGAAGCTTGTGTCGATCTTGCAGCTGTGCATGGTTGTTGCTGCTGCTATAGTGTACGCAGGAGTGGTCAATGAGACAGCCAGAGCTGTTGCACCACTTGATGAGCGGAGTATGTAGCTGGTGCTGTCGTTTACTTGAGGTATTGAAGTTTCCAGTTGAGACTGCCGCGTCGCAAGAAGGAGAGTGCTGTTGAAAAGCGTCGGGCTGATGATAGAGGAAAAGAAGGAGTAAATCAATGGGTCCAGATGGGCATTGTGACAAAATCGAGAACATGTTTTACAGTTGTACAAGTGGTAATGCTACTACTGTTTTCCTTCTGAGGCACAGAACACGAGGGTGCGCTTCGAAAGAGCATTTTTGGTGTTGGAAGCGTTATGGCAGACATGCAACAAGCTTGAGTGAAGTCGATGGGTCTTCGGGCTTTGATACCATGTCAGTAGATTGTTTGTGTCATCCACATGCCGATATACAATCAGGTATGTCTGTATCGTTTCTGTAACCAAAGAGTGTGGCTTGGAGGTCATGAATGGAGACCAATGACATTGTGATAACAGATCTGAGCATGATGCACAAGGATTGGAACTGAATGCATGCTTGAGTGAAGGGGAAAAGCTGAACAGGTAGATATATGAAGTGATGGTGGTGGCAATACCAAAGCGCGCGCCGCGCGACCACAGCAACAAGGCACACGCCGCCAGGGACCAAGGGCCGCAGCAACGAGGAGTAGGCCAACAGGAAGACAAAACATTGAGAAGAGCTGCAGCGTGGATACGCGGGCTGAGATAAGGCATATGCGAGTGATGATGCCGCAGCTTCAAGGTGTAGGCACGAGGAACAGCTGGTACTACTTGCCGCAGCGCATGAGCGCTGCGGACCTCTCTCGCTTGCTCCACCGTTCTCTAGCTTGCTTCACCTTTCTCAGGCTTGCTCCACCTTTCCCTGGCTTGCTCCACCATTCTCTGGCTTGCTCCACCTTTCTATGGCGTAATCCACCTCTCGCTGGATTGCTTCACCTTTTTCTGGCTTACTCCACCTTCCTCTTGCTTCCTCCACCCTTCTCTGGCTTGCTCCACCTTTCTATGGCGTAATCCACCTCTCGCTGGATTGCTTCACCTTTTTCTGGCTTACTCCACCTTCCTCTTGCTTCCTCCACCCTTCTCTGGCTTGCTCCACCGTTGTCTTGCTTGATCCACCTTTCTCTGGCTTGCTCCACCTTTCTCTGGCTTGTTCCACCTTTCCCTGTCTTGCTCCACCTTTCTCTGGCTTGCACCATCATTCTCTGGCTTCTTCCACAGTTTCTGGCTTGCTCCTCTGTTCTCTGGCTTGCCCTACCTTTCTATGGCTGGCTCTACCTTTTCTTGGTGTGCTCCACCTTTCTCTGGCCTGCTCCACCATTCTCTAGCTTGATCCACCTTTCTCTTGCTTGTTCCATCTTTCTCGAAATTGATCCACCATTCTCTAGCTTGCTCTACCTTTCTCTGGACTTCTGCACCTTTCTCTTGCTTGCTCCACCTTCCTCTGGCTTGCTCCACCTTTCGCTCACTTACTCCAACATTATCTGGCTTGCTCCACTGTTCTCTTGCTTCCTCCACTTTTCTCTGGCTTGCTCGACCGTTCTCTGGCTTGCTCCACCTTTCTCAGGCTTGCTCCACCATTCTCTGTATTGCTCCACCTTTCTCTGGCGCGATCCACCTTTCCCTGGCTAGCTCCACATTTCTATGGCTTCCTCCACCTTTCTCTGGCTTGCTCCACCTTTCTCTGGATTGCTACACCTTTTTCTGGCTTGCTCCACCTTTCCCTGGATTGCTCCACCTTTCTCTGGATTGCTCCACCTTTCTCTGGCTTGCTCCGTCTTTCTTTGGCTTGCTCCATCTTTCTCTGTCTTGCTCCACCTTTCTCTGTCCTGATCTACCTTTCTCTAGCTTGCTCCACCGTTCTCTGCCTTGGTCCACCTTTCTCTGGCTTGCTCTAGCGTTCTCTAGATTGCTCCACTTTTCTCTGGCTTGCTCCACCTCTCTTTGGATTGCTCAACCTTTCTCTGGCCTGCTTTGTCTTTCTCTAGCTTGCTCCACCTTTCCCTGACTTCCTCCACCTTTCTCTGGCTTGCCGAGCCTTTCTATGGCTTGCTCCACATCTCCCTAGATTGCTCCAACTTTCCCTAGCTTGCTCCATCTTTCTCTGTCTTACTCCACCTTTCTCAAGTCTGTTCCACCTTTCTCTGGCTTGCTCCAACTTTCTCTGGCTTGCTCCATCCTCCTCTGGCTTGCTCCACTGTTCTCTGACTTGCACCACCTTTTTCTGGCTTGCTTTACCTTTATCTGGCTTTCTCCACTGTTTAATGGCTTGCTCCAGCTTTCTTTGGCTTGCTCCTCCTTTCCATGACTTGTTCTAACCTTTCTTTGGCTTGCTCCACCTTCCTCTGGCTTGCTCAATCTTTCCGTGGCTTGCTCCACCTTTCCTTGGTTTGCTCCACCGATCCCTGGCTTGCTCCACCATTCTATGGCTTGCTCTGCCTTTCTCTTGCTTGATCCACCTTTCCCTGGCTTGCTCCACTTTTCTCTGGCTTGCTCCAACTTCCTCTGGAATTCTCCACCTTTCTCTCTCTTACTCCACCTTTCTCTGGCTTGCTCTGCCATTCTCTTGCTTGCTTCACCTTTCGCTGGCTTGTTCCAACTTTCTCTGGCATTCTCCACCGTTCTCAGGCTTGCTCCATCTTTCTCCAACTTGCTCCACCATTCTCTACCTTGCTCCACCCTTATCTGGCTTGCTCTACAGTTCACTGGCTTACTCCACCTTTGTCTAGCTTGCTCCACCACTCTTTGGCTTGCTCCATCTTTCTCCAACTTGCTCCACCATTCTCTACCTTGCTCCACCCTTATCTGGCTTGCTCTACAGTTCACTGGCTTACTCCACCTTTGTCTAGCTTGCTCCACCACTCTTTGGCTTGCTCATCCTCTCTCTGGCTTGCTCCACCTTTCTTTGCCTTGCTCCACATTTCTCTGGCTTACTCCACTATTATCGGGCTTGCTCCACCGTTCTCTGGCTTGCTCCACCTTTCTCTGGCTTGCTCCACCTTTCTCTGGCTTGCTCCACCTTTCACTGGCTTGCTCCACAGTTCTCTGACTTGCTTCACCATTCTCTGGCTTCCTCCACCATTCTCTGAATTGCTCCACTGTTCTCTCGCTGGCTCCGCCTATCTCCGGCTCCTCACCTGTCTCTCTCTCTTGACCCAGCATTCTCTGGCTTTGTCCACCTTTCTCTGGCTTGCTCCACCGTTCCCTGGCTTGCTCCACCTTTCCATGGCTTGCTTCACCTTTATTTGGCTTGCTCCACCTTCCCTGGCTTGCTCCACCGTTCCCTGGCTTGCTCCACCTTTCCATGGCTTGCTTCACCTTTATTTGGCTTGCTCCACCTTCCCTGGCTTGCTCCAACATTCTGAGGCTTGTTTCACCTTTATCTGGCTTGCTCCACCTCTTTCTGTCTTGCTCAACCTTTCTTTGGCTTTCTCTACCTTTCCTTGGCTTGTTCCATATTTCTCTGGCTTGCTCCACCTCTCTCTGGCTTGCTCCACCTTTCTCTGGCTTGCTCCACCTTTATCTGACTTTCTCCGCCTTTCTCTGGCTTGCTCCAGACTTTGCTGGATCGCTCCACCTTTCTCTGGCTTGCTCCATTGTTCTCTGGCTTGCTCAACCTTTCCCTGGCTTGCTCCACCATTCTCCGGCACACTCCACCTATCTCTGGCCTGCTCCCCCTTTCTGTGGCCTGCTCGAATTCTCTGGCTTGCTCCACCGTTCTCTGGCCTGCTCCAACTTTCTCTGGCTTGTTCTACAATTCTGTGGCTTACTCCACGGTTCTCTTGCTTGCTCCACCATTCTCTGGCTGGCTCTCCTGTTCCGTGGCTTGCTCCACCTTTCCCTGGATTGCTCCACCTTTCTCTGGCTTACTCCACGGTTCTCTTGCTTGCTCCACCATTCTCTGGCTGGCTCTCCTGTTCCGTGGCTTGCTCCACCTTTCCCTGGATTGCTCCACCTTTCTCTAGCTTGGTACAAATTTCCCTTGCTTGCTTCACATTTCTCTTGCTTGCTCCAACTATCTTTGGCTGGCTCCTCCTTTTCCTGGCTTGCTCCATTTCTCTCTTGCTTGATCCACCTTTCCCTGGCTTGCTCCACCTTTTTTTGGCTTGCTCCACCTTTCTCTGGCTTGCTCCACCTTTCCCTGGCTGGATCCACCTTTCTGTGAATAACTCCACCTTTCTTTGGCTTACTCCACTGTTCTCTGGCTTGCTCCACCTTTCTCTAGCTTTCTCTACCTTTCTGGCCAGCTCCACCATTGTTAGCTTGCTCCACTCTTCTCTGGCTTGCTCTATGGTTCTCTGGCTTGCTCCACCCTTATTTGTCTTGCTCCACCTGTCTCTTGCCTTCTCCAACGATCTCTCACTTGCTCCATCTTTCCCTGGCTTGATCCACTTTTCTCTAGCTTGCTCCGCCTTTTGCTGGCTTGCTCCACCTGTCTCTTGCCTTCTCCAACGATCTCTCACTTGCTCCATCTTTCCCTGGCTTGATCCACTTTTCTCTAGCTTGCTCCGCCTTTTGCTGGCTTGCTCCACCTCTCGCTGGCTTGCTCCATTGTTCTCTGACTTGGTGAACCTTTCTTTGTCTTGCTCCACCTTTCTATGGCTTGCTCCACCTTTCTCTGGCTGTATCCACTGTTCTCTGGCTTGCTCCACCTTTCTCTGGCTTGCTCCAGGGTTCTCTGGCTTTCTCCACCTTTCTCTGGCTTGCTGCACCTTTCCCTGAATTGCTCCACCTTTCTTTGGCCTCCTCAACCATTCTCTGGCTTGCTCTACCTTTCCCTGGCTTGCTCCACATTTATCTGGATTGCTCCTCTTTGTCTGGCTTGCTCCACCGTTTTGTTGCTTGCTCCACCGTTCTTTCGCTTGCTTCACCGTTCTCTGGCTTGTTCCACTGTTCTCTGGCTAGCTCTACCTTTCTATGGCTTGATCCACCTTTCTCTGGCTTACTCCACCATTCTCTGGCTTGCTCTACCTTTCTCTGGCTTGCTCCACCCTTCCATTTCTTGCTCCATATTTCTTGGGCTTGCTCCACCCTTCTCTGGATTGCTCCACCGTTTCCTGGCTTGCTCTACCTTTCTCTGGCTTGCTCCACCTTTTCCAAGCTTGCTCCACCTTTCTCTGGCTTTCTCCACCTTTCTCTGGCTTGCTCCACGTTTCTCTAGCTTATTCCACCTTTTTCTTGCTTGCTCCACCTTTCTCTGGCTTGCTCCCCCTTTCTCTGGCATGCTCGACCTTTATCTGGCTTGCTCCACCGTTCTTTGGCTTCCTTGACCTTTCTCTGGCTTGCTCCACCTTTATGTGGCCTGCTCCACTTTCCTATGGCCTGCTCCACTGTTCCCTGACTTGCTCCACCGTTCTCTGGCTTGCTCTTCCTGTCTCTGGTTTGCTCCATCTTTCTCCTGCTTACTCCACATCTCTTTGGATATCTCCCGCATTCTCTGGCTTGCTGCACCTCCCTCTGTTTTGCTCTACCTTTCCATGACTTGCTCCACCTATCTCTGGCCTGCTCCACCTCTCGCTGGCTTACTCCACCATTCCCTGGCTTGCTTCACCCTTTTCTGGCATGCTCCACCTCTCTCTGGCTTGCTCCACCTTTCTCTGGCTTACTCCACATTTCCTCTGCTCCAACTTTCTCTGGCTTGCTCCACAGTCTGCTGGCTTGCTACTTCTTTCTCTGGCTTGCTCCATCTTTCTTTGGCTTGCTCTACCGTTCTCTGGCTTGCTCCACTGTCCACTGGCTTGCTCAATCTTTCTCTCGCTTGCTCCACTCTTCTTGGTCCAGCTCCAAATTTCTCTGTTCTGCTCCAACTTTATGAGGCTTGCGCCACCTTTCTCTGGCTTGCTCCACCGTTCTCTGGCTTACTCATCCTTTCTCTGGCTTGCTCGACCTTTTTCTGGCTTGCTCCACCGTTCTCTGGCATGCTCCTCCTTTCTCTGGCTTGCTCCACCGTTCTCTGGCTTACTCATCCTTTCTCTGGCTTGCTCGACCTTTTTCTGGCTTGCTCCACCGTTCTCTGGCATGCTCCTCCTTTCTCTGGCTTGTTCCAACCTTTTCTAGCTTGCTTCACCCATATCTGGCTTGCGTCACATTTCTCTGGTTTGCTCCATCATTCTCTGGCCTGCTCCACCTTTCTCTGGCCTGTTCCACCTTTCTCTTGCTTGCTCCACCGTTCTCTGGCTTGCCCCACCTTTCTCTGGCTTGCTCGACCATTCTCTGCCTTGGTCCACCTTTCTTTGGCTTGCCCCACCTTTCTCTGGCCTGTTCCACCTTTCTCTTGCTTGCTCCACCGTTCTCTGGCTTGCCCCACCTTTCTCTGGCTTGCTCGACCATTCTCTGCCTTGGTCCACCTTTCTTTGGCTTGCCCCACCTTTCTCTGCCTTGCTCCACCTTTCTCTGGCTTTCTCCACGTTTCTTTGGCTTGGTCAACTGTTATTTGCCTTGCTCCACCGTTCTCTGGCTTGCTCCACCTTTCTCTGGCTTGCTCCACCGTTCTCACGCTTGCTCCTCATTTCTCTTTCTTGCTCAACATTTATCTGGCTTCCTCCACATTTCTATTGCTTGCTTTTGTTCTCTGGATTGTTGCATCATTCTCTGACTTGCTCCACCATTATCTGGCTTGCTTGACCATTCTCTGGCTTCCTCCACATTTCTATTGCTTGCTTTTGTTCTCTGGATTGTTGCATCATTCTCTGACTTGCTCCACCATTATCTGGCTTGCTTGACCATTCTCTGGCTTGCTCCACCTTTCCCTGGCTTGCTCCATCTTTCTCTGGCTTGCTTCAGAGTTCTCTGACTTGCTCCATATTTTATTGGCTTGCTCCACCTTTCTTTGGCTTGCTCCTCCTTCCACTGCCTTGCTCCATCTATATCTGGCTTGCTCCACCGTTCTCTGGCTTGCTCACCCTTTCTTTGGCTTTCTCCACCATTCTCTGGCTTCCTCTACCTTTCTCTGGCTTGCTCCACCTTTCTCTGGCTTGCTCCAGCGTTCTCTGGCTTGCTCCTCCTTTCTCGGTCTTGCTCCACCTTTCTCTGGATTTCTCCACGTTTCTCTGGCTTGCTCCACCTTTTACTGGCTTGCTCCACCTTTCTCTGGCTTGCTCCAGCGTTCTCTGGCTTGCTCCTCCTTTCTCGGTCTTGCTCCACCTTTCTCTGGATTTCTCCACGTTTCTCTGGCTTGCTCCACCTTTTACTGGCTTGCTCCACCTTCCTCTTGCTTTCTTCACCTTTCCCTGGCTTGCTCCACCTTTCTCTGGCTTGCTCCACCTTTCCCTGGCTTGCTCTACCATTATCTGGCTTTCTGTACCTTTCTTTGGCTTGCTCCACCTTTCCCTGGCTTGCTCCACCTTTCTCTGGCTTGCTCCACCTTTCCCTGGCTTGCTCTACCATTATCTGGCTTTCTGTACCTTTCTTTGGCTTGCTCAACTATTCTCTGGCTTGCTCCACCTTTCTCTGGCTTGCTCCAGCATTCTCTGGCTTGCTCCACCTTTCTCTGTCTTGCTCCACCTTTCTCTGGCTTTCTCCAAGTTTGTCTCAATTGCTCCACCTTTCACTGGCTTGCTCCACCTTTCTCTCAGTTGCTCCACCTTTCCCTGGCTTGCTCCACATTTTTCTGGCTTTCTGTACCTTTCCCTGGCTTGCTCTACCATTATCTGGCTTGCTCCACCTTTCTTTGGCTTGCTCCACCGTTCTCTAGCTTTCTGCACCTTTCTCTGGCTTGCTCCACCTTTTCCTGGCTTCCTCCATTTTTCTTGGGCTTGATCCACCTTTCTCTGGCTTGATCCAACTTTTTCTAGCTTGCTCCACCATTCTCTGGCCTGCCCCAAATTTCTCTGGCTTGCTATACTGTTCTCTGGCATGCTCCACCATTTTCTGTCTTGTTCCACCTTTCCCTGCCTTGCATTACCTTTGTCAAGCTTGCTACACCTTTCTCTTGCTTGCTTCATTGTTCTCTGGCTTGCTCCACCATTATTTGGCATGCTCCACCTTTCTCCGGCTTGCTCCACCTATCTCTGTCTTGCTCCACCTTTTTGTGGCTAGCTCCACCTTTCTCTGGCTTGCTCCACCTTTCCCTGCCTTGCTCCACCATAGTATTGCTCGCTCCACCTTTCTCTGGCTTGCTCCACCGTTCTCTGGCTTACTCCACCTTTCTCTGGCTTGCTCCACCTTTCCCTGGCTTGCTTCACCTTTCTATGGCTTGCTCCACCTCTCTCTGTCTTGCTCCACCTTTCCCTGGCTTGCTTCACCTTTCTATGGCTTGCTCCACCTCTCTCTGTCTTGCTCCATCTTTCTTTGGCTTGCTCGGCCTTTTCCTGGCTTTCCCCACCTTTCCATGGCTTGCTCCACCTTTCTTTGTTTTGCTCCACCCTTCTCTCGCTTGCTCCACCTTTCCCTGGCTTGCTCCACCTTTCTTTTGCTTGCTCCACCTTTCCCTGGCTTGCTCCAACTTTCTCTGGCTTGCTCCACCTTTCTCTGGACTGCTCCATCGTTCTCTGGCTTGCTCCACCGTTCTTTCACGTGCTCCACTGTTTTCTGGCTTGCTCCACCTTCTTCTGGCTTGCTCCTCTTTCTGGCTTGATCCACCTTTCTCTGGCTTGCTCTACTGTTCTCTCGCTTGCTCTACCTTTCTGAGACTTGCTCCAGTTTTCTCTGGCTTGCTCCACTGTTCTCTGGCTCTCTCCACTGTTCTCCAGCTTGCTCCACCGTCCTCTTGCTTGCCTCAACATTCTCTGGCTTGCTCCACCATTGTCTTGCTTGGTCCACTTCTCCCTGGCTTGATCCCACTTTCTCTGGCCTGCTCCAACTTTGGCTCTCATGCTCCATCTTCTTCCGGCATCATCCACCTTTCGCTGTTCTGCTCAACTGTTCTCTGGCTTGCTCCACCGTCCTCTGGCTTGTTCTACCGTTTTCTGGCTTGCTCCACCATTCTCTGGCTTGCTCCACCTTTCTCTGGCCTGCTCCACCTTTCTCGGGCCTGCTCCACCTTTCTTTGGCTTGCTCCACCGTACTCTGGCATGCTCCACTGTTCTCTGGATTGCTACACCGTTCTCTGTCTTCATGCACTTTTCATTGGCTTGCTCCACCTTTCCCTGGCTTAATCCACCTTTCTCTGGATTTCTCCACCTTTTTCTGGCTTGCTTTGCATTTCCTGGGCTTGCTCCACCTTTCTCTGGCTATTTCCACCGTTCCCTGGCTTACTCAAATTCTCTGGCTTGCTCCACCTTCCTCTCGCTTTCTCCACCATTCTCTGGCTTGCTCCACCTTTCTCTGGCTATTTCCACCGTTCCCTGGCTTACTCAAATTCTCTGGCTTGCTCCACCTTCCTCTCGCTTTCTCCACCATTCTCTGGCTTGCTCCACGTTTCCATGGATTTCTCCACATTTCTATGGCTTGCTCCACCTTTGTCTGGCATGCTCCACGTTTCCTTGGCGTGCTCCACCTATCTCTGGCTTGGTCCACCTTTCCCTGGCTTGCTCCACCTTTCCATGGCTTTCTCCATCTTTCTCTCGCTTGCTCCAGAGTTCCTTGATTTGCGCCACCTTTCTTTGGCTTGCTCCACATTTCTCTGGCTTGCTCAGCTTTTCTCTGGCTTGCTCCATCATTCCCTTACTGTTTTCACCCTTGTTTGGCTTATTCCAGTATTCTTTTGCTTGCTCCATCTTTCATTGGTTTGCTCCACCTTTCATGACTTACTCCACCTTTCTCTAGCCTGCTCCACCTTTATCTGGCTTGCTCCACATATCCCTGGCTAGCTCCACCTTCTCTGGCTTGCTCCAAACTCTGGCTTGCTCCACCTTTCCCTGGCTTGCTCCACCTTTCTATTGCTCACATTATCGTTCCCTGGGTTGCTCCACCATTCTCTGACTTGCTCCACCTTTCTCTGGCTTGCTCCACCTTTTTCTGGCTTGCTCCACCTTCTCTGGCTCGCTCAACCTTTCTTTGGCTTGCTCCACCATTCTATGACTTCCTCCACCGTTCTCTGGCTTGCTTCACTGTTCTCTCGCTTGCTCCATCATTGTTTGGCTTGCTCCACATTCATCTCGCTTGCTCCACCTTTCTCTCGCTTGCTCTAGCTTTCCCTTGTTTACTCCACATTTGTCTGGCTTGCTCCACATTTCACTGGCTTGCTCCACCTTTCCCTGGCTTTCTCCAACTTTCTCTGGCTTTCTTCACCTTTATCTGGCTTGCTTCATATTTTGCTTGCTTGCTCCACCTTTATCTAGCTTGCTCTACCGTTCTCTGGTTTGCTTCATGAGTTTCTGGCTCGCTCCACCATTCTCTGGCTTGCTCCATCCTTCTCTGGCCTGCTCCACCTTTCTCTGGCTTGCTCCATCATTCTCTGGCTTGCTTCACCTTTCCCTGGCTTGCTCCACCTTCTGTTGGCCCGCTCCACCATTCTATGGCTTGTTCCACCGTTCTCTGACTTGCTCCACCTTTCTCTGGCCTGCTCCACCATTCTGTGGCCTACTCCACATTTCTCTTGCTTGCTCCACCTTTCTCTGGCTTGCTCCACCTTTTTCTGGCTTGCTCCACCTTCTCTGGCTCGCTCAACCTTTCTTTGGCTTGCTCCACCATTCTATGACTTCCTCCACTGTTCTCTGGCTTGCTTCACTGTTCTCTCGCTTGCTCCATCATTGTTTGGCTTGCTCCACATTCATCTCGCTTGCTCCACCTTTCTCTCGCTTGCTCTAGCTTTCCCTTGTTTACTCCACATTTGTCTGGCTTGCTCCACATTTCTCTGGCTTGCTCCACCTTTCTCTCGCTTTCTCCACCATTCTCTGGCTTGCTCCACCTTCTGTTGGCCCGCTCCACCATTCTATGGCTTGTTCCACCGTTCTCTGACTTGCTCCACCTTTCTCTGGCCTGCTCCACCATTCTGTGGCCTACT
Organism: Penium margaritaceum; assembly: GCA_023375785.1. Taxonomy (NCBI): domain Eukaryota; kingdom Viridiplantae; phylum Streptophyta; class Zygnematophyceae; order Desmidiales; family Peniaceae; genus Penium; species Penium margaritaceum. The sequence goes on along the minus strand of SZWC01000638.1, from coordinate 290,732 downwards.
CCACATTTCTCTTGCTTGCTCCACCTTTCTCTGGCTTGCTCCACATTTCTCTGGCTTGCTCTACCTCTCTCTGGCTCTATCTACCTTTCTCTGGCTTGCTCAACCATTCTTTGCCTTGCTCCACTGTTCTCTGGCTCGTTCCACCTTTCTCTGGTTTGCTCCCCTGTTCTCTGGCTCCCTCCACCGTTTTTTGGCTTGCTCCACCGTTCTCTTTCTTGCGCTACTGTTCTCTCACTTGCTCCACCTTTCTCTGGTTTGCTCCCCTGTTCTCTGGCTCCCTCCACCGTTTTTTGGCTTGCTCCACCGTTCTCTTTCTTGCGCTACTGTTCTCTCACTTGCTCCACCCTTCTTTGTCTTGCTCCACCTTTCTCTGGCTTGCTCCACCTTTCTTGCGCTTTCTCTACCATTCTCTGGCTTGTTCTACTGTTGTCTTGCTCGCTCCACCATTTTCTGGCTTGCTCGACCATTCTCTGGCTTGCTCCACCTTTCTCTGGCTTGCTCCACCTTTCTTGCGCTTTCTCTACCATTCTCTGGCTTGTTCTACTGTTGTCTTGCTCGCTCCACCATTTTCTGGCTTGCTCGACCATTCTCTGGCTTGCTCTACCTGTTGCTGGCTTGCTCCACCTTTCTCCGGCTTGCTCCACCGTTCTCTGACTTCCTCCACCTTTATCTTGCTTTCTCCACCTTTTTCTGGCTTGCTCCACCTTTCTCTGCCTTGCTCCATCTTTCTTTGGCTTACTCCACCGTTCTCTGGCTTGCTTAACCTTTATGTGGCTTCATCCACCATTCCCTGGCTTACTCCACCTTTCTGTGGCTTGCTCCACCTTTTTCTGGCTTGCTCCAGCATTATCTGGCCTGCTTCACCTTTCTCCGGCTTGCTCGACCTTTCTCTTGCTTTCTCCATCTTTCTCTGGCTTGCTCCACCTTTCACTGGCTTGCTCCACCTTTCTCTCGCTTGCTCCACCTTTCCTTGTCTTGTTCCACCTTTCTCTGGCTTGCTCTACCGTTTTCTCCATTGCTCTACCTTTCTCTGACGTGCTCCAGTTTTCTCTGGCTTGCTCATCCTTTCTCTGGCTTGATCCAACTTTCTCTGGCTTTCTTCACCATTCTCTGGCTTGCTCCACATTTCTCGGAATTGCTCCACCTTCCTCTGGTTTGCTCCACCTTTCTCTGGCTTGCTCCACATTTCCGTGTCTTGCTTTACCTTTATCTGAATTGCTCCACCTTTCCCTGACTTGATCCACCTTGCTCTGGCTGCTCCACTGTTCTCTGGCCTGCCCCACTGTTCTCTGGCTTGCTCCACCTTTTTCTGGCATGCTCCAACATTTCCTATCTTGCTCCACCTTCTCTGGCTTGCTTTACCTTTCTCTGGCTTGCTCCATTGTTCTCTGGCTTGCTTCACCATTATTTGGCTTGCCTCACCCTTTTTTGGCTTGCTCCACCTTTCTCTGGCTTGCTCCACCTTTCCCTGGCTTGCTCCACCATAGTATTGCTCGCTCCACCTTCCTCTGTCTTGCTCCACCATTCTCTGGCTTACTCTACCTTTCTCTGGCTTGCTCCATGTTTCCCTGGCTTGCTTCACCTTTCTATGGCTTGCTCCACCTCTCTCTGTCTTGCTCCATCTTTTTTTGGCTTCCTCCGCCTTTCCCTAGCTTGCCCCACCTTTCCATGGCTTGCTCCACCTTTCTTTGGCTTGCTCCACCCTTCTCTCGCTTGCTCCACCTTTCCCTGGCTTGCTCCACCTTCCTCTGGCTTGCTCCACCTTTCTCTGGCTTGCTCCACCGTTCTTTGGCTTGCTCCACCGGTTTTTGGCTTGCTCCACTGTTCTCTGGCTTTCTCCACCTTAGTCTGGATTGCTTCACGTCTTTCTGGCTTGCTACACCTTTCTCTGGCTTGCTCTACCGTTTTCTCCATTGCTCTACCTTTCTCTGACGTGCTCCAGTTTTCTCTGGCTTGCTCCACAGTTCTCTGGCTTGCTCCACTGTTCTCCGGCTTGCTCCACCGTCCTCTGGCTTGCCTCAACATTCTCTGGCTTGCGCCACCATTCTCTTGCTTGCTCCACCTCTCTCTGGCTTGCTCCCACTTTCTCTGGCCTGCTCCACCTTTAGCTCTCATGCTTCACCTTCTCCCGGCATCATCCACCTTTTTCTGGTCTGCTCCACTGTTCTCTGGCTTGCTCCACCGTTCTCTGGCTTGTTCTACCGTTTTCTGGCTCCCTCCACCATTCTCTGGCTTGCTCCACCTTCTCTGGCCTGCTCCACCTTTCTTGGGCCTGCTCCACCTTTCTTTGGCTTGCTCCACCGTACTCTGGCTTGCTCCACTGTTCCCTGGATTGCTACACTTTTCTCTGTCTTGCTGCACTTTTCCTTGGCTTGCTCCACCTTTCCCTGGCTTTCTCCACCTTTCTCTGGCTCGCTCCACCTTTCTCTGGCTGGCTCCGTGATTCCTGGGCTTGCTCCACCTTTCTCTGGCTTGCTCCACCGTTCCCTGGCTTACCGCAACTTTCTCTTGCTTGCTCCACCTTTCTCTCGCTTTCTCCACCATTCTCTGGCTTGCTCCACCTTTCTCTGGCTTGCTCCACCGTTCCCTGGCTTACCGCAACTTTCTCTTGCTTGCTCCACCTTTCTCTCGCTTTCTCCACCATTCTCTGGCTTGCTCCACCTTTCTCAAGCTTGTTCCTCGTTTCCATGGATTGCTCCACCTTTCTCTGGCTTGCTGCACCTTTGTCTGCCTTGCTCCACCTATCTCTGGCATGCTCCACCTATCTCTGGCTTGCTCCACCTTTCCTTGGCTTGCTCCACCTTTGCCTGGATTTCTCTATCTTTCTCTCGTTTGCTCCACCGTTGCTTGGTTTGCGCCACCTTTCTTTGGCTTGCTCCACATTTCTCTGGCTTGCTCAACCTTTCTCTGGCTTGCTCCATCATTCCCTTCTTGTTTTCACCTTTGTTTGGCTTAGTCCAGCATTCTCTTGCTTGCTCCATCTTTCTTTGGCTTGCTCCACCTTTTCATGACTTACTCCACCTTTCTCTGGCCTGCTCTACCTTTATCTGGCTTGCTCCACCTATCCCTGGCTTGCTCAACCTTTCTCTGGCTTGCTCCATCTTTCTCTGGCTTGCTCCACCTTTCCCTGGCTTGCTCCACCTTTCTATGGCTCACTATATTGTTCCCTGGGTTGCTCCATCATTCTCTGACATGCTCCACCTTTCTCTGGCTTGTTCTACCGTTCCTTGGCTTGCGGCACATTTCTCTGGCTTGCTCCACCTTTCTCTAGCTTGCTGCACCTTTCTGTGGCTTACTCTAACCTTTTCTGGCTTGCTCCACCTTTCTCTGGCTTGCTCCACATTTTGCTGGATTGCATAGCCTTTCTCTGGCTTGCTCTACTATTTTCTGGCTTGCTCTAACTTTCTCTGGCTTGCTCTACCGTTATCTGGCTTACTCCACCTTTCTCTAGCTTGCTCCACCTTTCTCTCGCTTGCTCTAGCTTTCCCTTGTTTACTCCACATTTGTCTGGCTTGCTCCACCATTCCCTGGCTTACTCCACCGTTCTGTGGCTTGCTCCACCTTTCCGTGTCTTACTTTACCTTTATCTGAATTGCTCCACCTTTCCCTGACTTGATCCACCTTGCTCTGGCTGCTCCACTGTTCTCTGGCTCCCTCCACCGTTGTTTGGCTTGCTCCACCATTCCCTGGCTTACTCCACCGTTCTGTGGCTTGCTCCACCTTTCCGTGTCTTACTTTACCTTTATCTGAATTGCTCCACCTTTCCCTGACTTGATCCACCTTGCTCTGGCTGCTCCACTGTTCTCTGGCTCCCTCCACCGTTGTTTGGCTTGCTCCACCATTCCCTGGCTTACTCCACCGTTCTGTGGCTTGCTCCACCTTTCCGTGTCTTACTTTACCTTTATCTGAATTGCTCCACCTTTCCCTGACTTGATCCACCTTGCTCTGGCTGCTCCACTGTTCTCTGGCTCCCTCCACCGTTGTTTGGCTTGCTCCACCATTCCCTGGCTTACTCCACCGTTCTGTGGCTTGCTCCACCTTTCCGTGTCTTACTTTACCTTTATCTGAATTGCTCCACCTTTCCCTGACTTGATCCACCTTGCTCTGGCTGCTCCACTGTTCTCTGGCTCCCTCCACCGTTGTTTGGCTTGCTCCACCATTCCCTGGCTTACTCCACCGTTCTGTGGCTTGCTCCACCTTTCCGTGTCTTACTTTACCTTTATCTGAATTGCTCCACCTTTCCCTGACTTGATCCACCTTGCTCTGGCTGCTCCACTGTTCTCTGGCTCCCTCCACCGTTGTTTGGCTTGCTCCACCATTCCCTGGCTTACTCCACCGTTCTGTGGCTTGCTCCACCTTTCCGTGTCTTACTTTACCTTTATCTGAATTGCTCCACCTTTCCCTGACTTGATCCACCTTGCTCTGGCTGCTCCACTGTTCTCTGGCTCCCTCCACCGTTGTTTGGCTTGCTCCACCATTCCCTGGCTTACTCCACCGTTCTGTGGCTTGCTCCACCTTTCCGTGTCTTACTTTACCTTTATCTGAATTGCTCCACCTTTCCCTGACTTGATCCACCTTGCTCTGGCTGCTCCACTGTTCTCTGGCTCCCTCCACCGTTGTTTGGCTTGCTCCACCATTCCCTGGCTTACTCCACCGTTCTGTGGCTTGCTCCACCTTTCCGTGTCTTACTTTACCTTTATCTGAATTGCTCCACCTTTCCCTGACTTGATCCACCTTGCTCTGGCTGCTCCACTGTTCTCTGGCTCCCTCCACCGTTGTTTGGCTTGCTCCACCATTCCCTGGCTTACTCCACCGTTCTGTGGCTTGCTCCACCTTTCCGTGTCTTACTTTACCTTTATCTGAATTGCTCCACCTTTCCCTGACTTGATCCACCTTGCTCTGGCTGCTCCACTGTTCTCTGGCTCCCTCCACCGTTGTTTGGCTTGCTCCACCATTCCCTGGCTTACTCCACCGTTCTGTGGCTTGCTCCACCTTTCCGTGTCTTACTTTACCTTTATCTGAATTGCTCCACCTTTCCCTGACTTGATCCACCTTGCTCTGGCTGCTCCACTGTTCTCTGGCTCCCTCCACCGTTGTTTGGCTTGCTCCACCATTCCCTGGCTTACTCCACCGTTCTGTGGCTTGCTCCACCTTTCCGTGTCTTACTTTACCTTTATCTGAATTGCTCCACCTTTCCCTGACTTGATCCACCTTGCTCTGGCTGCTCCACTGTTCTCTGGCTTGCTCTACCTTTCTCTGCCTTGCTCCACCTTTCTCTGGTTTGCTCCACTGTTCTCTGGCTCCCTCCACCGTTGTTTGGCTTGCTCCACCATTCTCTTTCTTGCGCCACTGTTCTCTCAATTGCTCCACCTTTCTTTGTCTTGCTCGACCTTTCTCCGGCTTGCTCCACTTTTCTTTCGCTTGCTCTGCCATTATCTGGCTTGTTCCACCATTGTCTGGCTTGCTCCACCATTCTCTGGCTTGCTCGACCATTCTCTAGCTTGCTCTACCGTTTGCTGGCTTGTTCCACCTTTCTCCGGCTTGCTCCACCGTTCTCTGACTTGCTCCACATTTCTCTTGCTTGCTCCACCTTTTTCTGGCTTGCTCAACCATTCTCTTCCTTGCTCCATCTTTCTTTGGCTTGCTCCACCGTTCTCTGGCTTGCTCAACCTTTATGTGGCTTCATCCACCATTCCCTGGCTTACTCCACCTTTCTGTGGCTTGCTCCACCTTTCTCTGGCTTGCTCCACATTTCTCGGAATTGCTCCACCTTCCTCTGGTTTGCTCCACCTCTCTCTGGCTTGCTCCACCTTTCCGTGTCTTACTTTACCTTTATCTGAATTGATCCAGATTTCCCTGGCTTGATCCACCTTGCTCTGGCTGCTCCACTGTTCTCTGGCCTGCCCCACTGTTCTCGGGCTTGCTCCACTGTTTTCTGGCATGCTCCAACATTTCCTGTCTTGCTCCACCTTCTCTGGCTTGCTTTACCTTTCTCTAACTTGCTGTACCTTTCTCTGGCTTGCTCCATTGTTCTCTGGCTTGCTCCACTGTTTTCTGGCATGCTCCAACATTTCCTGTCTTGCTCCACCTTCTCTGGCTTGCTTTACCTTTCTCTAACTTGCTGTACCTTTCTCTGGCTTGCTCCATTGTTCTCTGGCTTGCTCCACCATTATTTGGCTTGCTCCACCCTTTTTTGGCTTGCTCCACCTTTCTCTGGCTTGCTCCACCTTTCCCTGGCTTGTTCCACCGTAGTATTGCTTGCTCCACCTTCCTCTGTCTTGCTCCACCGTTCTCTGGCTTACTCCACCTTTCTCTGGCTTGCTCCATCTTTCCCTGGCTTGCTTCACCTTTCTATGGCTTGCTCCACCTCTCTCTGTCTTGCTCCATCTTTCTTTGGCGTCCTCCGCCTTTCCCTGGCTTGCCCCACCTTTCCATTGCTTGCTCCACCTTTCTTTGGCTTGCTCCACCGTTCTCTGGCGTACTCCACCTTTCTCTGGCTTGCTCTACCGTTCTCTGGCCTACTCCTCATTTCTCCTGCTTGCTCCACCTTTCTCTGGCTTGCTCTACCGTTCTCTGGCCTACTCCTCATTTCTCCTGCTTGCTCCACCTTTCTCTGGCTTGCTCTACCGTTCTCTGGCCTACTCCTCATTTCTCCTGCTTGCTCCACCTTTCTCTGGCTTGCTCTACCGTTCTCTGGCCTACTCCTCATTTCTCCTGCTTGCTCCACCTTTCTCTGGCTTGCTCTACCGTTCTCTGGCCTACTCCTCATTTCTCCTGCTTGCTCCACCTTTCTCTGGCTTGCTCTACCGTTCTCTGGCCTACTCCTCATTTCTCCTGCTTGCTCCACCTTTCTCTGGCTTGCTCTACCGTTCTCTGGCCTACTCCTCATTTCTCCTGCTTGCTCCACCTTTCTCTGGCTTGCTCTACCGTTCTCTGGCCTACTCCTCATTTCTCCTGCTTGCTCCACCTTTCTCTGGCTTGCTCTACCGTTCTCTGGCCTACTCCTCATTTCTCCTGCTTGCTCCACCTTTCTCTGGCTTGCTCTACCGTTCTCTGGCCTACTCCTCATTTCTCCTGCTTGCTCCACCTTTCTCTGGCTTGCTCTACCGTTCTCTGGCCTACTCCTCATTTCTCCTGCTTGCTCCACCTTTCTCTGGCTTGCTCTACCGTTCTCTGGCCTACTCCTCATTTCTCCTGCTTGCTCCACCTTTCTCTGGCTTGCTCTACCGTTCTCTGGCCTACTCCTCATTTCTCCTGCTTGCTCCACCTTTCTCTGGCTTGCTCTACCGTTCTCTGGCCTACTCCTCATTTCTCCTGCTTGCTCCACCTTTCTCTGGCTTGCTCTACCGTTCTCTGGCCTACTCCTCATTTCTCCTGCTTGCTCCACCTTTCTCTGGCTTGCTCTACCGTTCTCTGGCCTACTCCTCATTTCTCCTGCTTGCTCCACCTTTCTCTGGCTTGCTCTACCGTTCTCTGGCCTACTCCTCATTTCTCCTGCTTGCTCCACCTTTCTCTGGCTTGCTCTACCGTTCTCTGGCCTACTCCTCATTTCTCCTGCTTGCTCCACCTTTCTCTGGCTTGCTCTACCGTTCTCTGGCCTACTCCTCATTTCTCCTGCTTGCTCCACCTTTCTCTGGCTTGCTCTACCGTTCTCTGGCCTACTCCTCATTTCTCCTGCTTGCTCCACCTTTCTCTGGCTTGCTCTACCGTTCTCTGGCCTACTCCTCATTTCTCCTGCTTGCTCCACCTTTCTCTGGCTTGCTCTACCGTTCTCTGGCCTACTCCTCATTTCTCCTGCTTGCTCCACCTTTCTCTGGCTTGCTCTACCGTTCTCTGGCCTACTCCTCATTTCTCCTGCTTGCTCCACCTTTCTCTGGCTTGCTCTACCGTTCTCTGGCCTACTCCTCATTTCTCCTGCTTGCTCCACCTTTCTCTGGCTTGCTCTACCGTTCTCTGGCCTACTCCTCATTTCTCCTGCTTGCTCCACCTTTCTCTGGCTTGCTCTACCGTTCTCTGGCCTACTCCTCATTTCTCCTGCTTGCTCCACCTTTCTCTGGCTTGCTCTACCGTTCTCTGGCCTACTCCTCATTTCTCCTGCTTGCTCCACCTTTCTCTGGCTTGCTCTACCGTTCTCTGGCCTACTCCTCATTTCTCCTGCTTGCTCCACCTTTCTCTGGCTTGCTCTACCGTTCTCTGGCCTACTCCTCATTTCTCCTGCTTGCTCCACCTTTCTCTGGCTTGCTCTACCGTTCTCTGGCCTACTCCTCATTTCTCCTGCTTGCTCCACCTTTCTCTGGCTTGCTCTACCGTTCTCTGGCCTACTCCTCATTTCTCCTGCTTGCTCCACCTTTCTCTGGCTTGCTCAACCTTTCTCTGGCTTGCTCCTTCATTCTCTTACTGTTTTCACCTTTGTTTGGCTTAGTCCAGCATTCTCTTGCTTGCTCTACCTTTCTCTGGCCTGCTCCAGCTTTATCTGGCTTCCTTCACCTATCCCTGGCTTGCTCCACCTTTCTCTGGCTTGCTCCATCTTTCTCTGGCTTGCTCCACCTTTCCCTGGCTTGCTTTTCCTTTCTATGGCTCACTCTACCGTTCCCTGGGTTGCTTTACCATTCTCTGATATGATCCACCTTTCTCTGGCTTGTTCTACCGTTCCTTGGCTTGTGGCACCTATCTCTGGCTTGTTCCACCTTTCTCTAGCTTGCTGCACCTTTCTGCGGTTTACTCCAACATTTTCTGGCTTGCTCCACCTTTCTCTGGCTTGTTCTACCGTTCCTTGGCTTGTGGCACCTATCTCTGGCTTGTTCCACCTTTCTCTAGCTTGCTGCACCTTTCTGCGGTTTACTCCAACATTTTCTGGCTTGCTCCACCCTTCTCTGGCTTGCTCCACCTTTTTCTGGATTGCATCACCTTTCTCTGGCTTGCTCTACCATTTTCTGGCTTGCTCTACCTTTCTCTGGCTTCCTCCACTGTTTTTTGGCTTACTCCACCTTTCTCTGGCTTGCTCCACCTTTCCCTGGCTTGCTCCACCTTTCTCTGGCTTGCTCCGACCTTCTCTAGCTTGATCCACCTTTCCTGGCTTGTCCCGCCTTTCTCAGGCTTGCTCCATCTTTCTCTGGCTTGCTCCATGTTACCCTAGCTTGCTCCACCTTTCTCTGGCTTGCTCCATCTTTCTCTGGCTTGCTCCACCATTCTCTGACTTGCTCCACCTTTCTCTGGCTTGCTTCGCCTCTTTCTGGCTTGCTCCACCTTCTCTGGCTCGCTCCACCTTTCTTTGTCTTGCTCCACCGTTCTAGGACTTGATCCACTATTCTCTGGCTTGCTTCACCGTTCTTTGGCTTGCTCCATTGTTGTTTGGCTTGCTCCACATTTTTCTGGCTTGCTCTACCTTTGTCTCAATTGCTCCACCTTTCCTTTGTTTACTCCACATTTATCTGGCTTGCTCGACATTTCGCAGGCTTGCTCCACCTTTCCCTGGCTTTCTCAACCTTTCTCTGGCTTGCTCCACCTTTATCTGGCTTGCTCCACCTTTCTCTTGCTTGCTCCACCGTTCTCTGGCTTGCTTCATTAGTTTCTGGTTTGCTCCACCGTTCTCTGGCCTGCTCCACCTTTCTCTTGCCTGCTCCACCTTTCTCTGGCTTGCTCAATCTTTCTCTGGCTTGCTTCACCTTTCCCTGGCTTGCTCCACCTTCTGTTGGCTTGCTCCATCTTCCTGGGCTCGCTCCACCTTTCTATGGCTTGCTCCACCGTTCTCTGACTTGCTCCACCTTTTTTTGGCCTGTTCATCCGTTCTCTGGCCTACTCCACATTTTTCTTGCTTGCTCCACTTTTCCCTGGCTTGCTCCACATTTCTCTAGCTTGCTCCACCTTTCTCTGGTCTGCTCTACCGTTCTCTGGCCTACTCCTCATTTCTCCTGCTTGCTCCACCTTTCTCTGGCTTGGTCCACATGTCTCTGGCTTGCTCTACCTCTCTCTGGCTCTATCCACCTTTCTCTGGCTTGCTCAACCGTTCTTTGCCTTGCTCCACTGTTCTCTGGCTTGCTCCACCTTTCTCTGGCTTGCTCCACCTTTCTCTGGCTTGGTCCACATGTCTCTGGCTTGCTCTACCTCTCTCTGGCTCTATCCACCTTTCTCTGGCTTGCTCAACCGTTCTTTGCCTTGCTCCACTGTTCTCTGGCTTGCTCCACCTTTCTCTGGCTTGCTCCACTGTTCTCTGGCTCGCTCCACCGCCCTAGGTGTACCTCAATTGGGCACTAGCCATGCCCTCGTTGCACCCTAGTTACACCCTAGTTGCGTCCTAGTTTCACCCTACTTGTGTCCTACGTGCGTCCTACTTGCGTCCTAGTTTTGCCCTAGTTGCATCCTAGTTGCACCCTGGTTGCGCCCTAGTTGCGCCTCAGTCGGGCACTAGCTACGCCCTAGTTGCGCCCTAGTTGCACCCTAGTTGCACCCTACTTGCACCCTTCTTGCGTCCTACCTGTGCGTAGTTGCGCCCTGGTTGTGCCCTAGTTGCGCCTCTGTTGGTACTAGCCACGTCATAGTTGCGCCCTTGTTGCGTCCTAGTTGTGCCCTGGTTGTTCCCTAGTTGTGACCTAGTTGTGCCCTACTTGCACCCTACTTGCACCATAGTTATGCCCTACTTGCACTCTAGTTCCGCCATATTTACGCCCTACTTGTGCTCTACTTGCGCCCTATGTGCGCCCTAGTTACACCCTGATTGCACCGTACTTGCACCGTAACTGTGCCCTAGTTGGGCCCTAGTTGCACCCTAGTTACGCCATAGTTCCGCCATACTTGCACCCTAGTTGCGCCCTAGTTGCACCCTAGTTGCACCCTAGTTGTGCCCTAGTTACGCCCTGCTTGCATCCTATTTGCGTCCTACTTGCACCCTAGTTACGCCCTTGTTGCATCCTACTTGCGCCCTACTTGCATCCTACTTACACCCTATTTGCGCCCTAGTTGCGCCCTACTTACACCCTTGTTACACCCCAGTTGCACACTAGTTGCACCTTAGTTAGGTACTAGCTACGTCCTTGTTGCGCCCTAGTTATGTTCTAGTTGCACCCTTGTTGTGTCCTAGTTATGCCCTACTTGTGCCCTATTTGCACCCTAGTATCATAGTTTTGCCCTAGTTGCGCCCTAGTTATGTTCTAGTTGCACCCTTGTTGTGTCCTAGTTATGCCCTACTTGTGCCCTATTTGCACCCTAGTATCATAGTTTTGCCCTAGTTGCGCCCTAGTTGCGCTCTAGTTGCACCCTAGTTACGCCCTGCTTGCACCCTACTTGCACCCTAGTTGTGCCCTAGTTGCGCCCTACTTGCTCCCTACTTGCACCCTACTTGCACCCTGGTTGCACCCTAGTTGTTCCCTAATTGCGCCCTACTTGTGACCTACTTGCGCCCTACTTGCACCCTAGTTGTGCCCTAGTTGCGCCCTACTTGCTCCCTACTTGCACCCTACTTGCACCCTGGTTGCACCCTAGTTGTTCCCTAATTGCGCCCTACTTGTGACCTACTTGCGCCCTACTTTCACCCTAGGTGTGCCCTAGTGACGCCCTAGTTGTGCCCTAGATTGGCCCTACTTGCGGTCTACTTGCGCCCTAGTTGCACCCTAGTTGCGCCCTAGTTGCACCCTAGTTATGCCCTGCTTGCGCCCTAGTTGCGCCCTACTTGTGTCCTAGTTGCGCCCTAGTTGCGTCCTAGTTGTGCCCTATTTGTGCCTCAGTTGGACACTAGCTACACCCTAGTTGCGCCCTAGTTGCACCCTGGTTGCGCCCTAGTTGCATCCAACCTGTATCCTACTTACGCCCTAGTTGCGTCGTACTTGCATCCTAGTTACGTCCGACTTGCGCCCGAGATGTGCCCTAGTTACACCTCAGTTGGGTACCAGCTATGACTTAGTTGCGCCCTAGTTGCACCCTAGTTACGCCCTAGTTGCACCCTACTTGCGGCCTACTTGCATCATAGTTGTACCCTAGTTGTGCCCTAGTTGTGTCCTAGCTATGCCTGATTTGTGCCCTACTTGTGCCCTACTTGCATCCTAGTTGTCCCATTATTGCGCCCTAGTTGTGTCCTACTTGTGCCATACTTGCGCCTTAGTTGCATCATAGTTGTGCCCTAGTTGTGCCAGAGTTACACCCTAGTTGCACCCTAATTATGCCCAACTTGTGCCCTACTTGTGTCCTACTTGCGCCCTAGTTGCGCCCTACTTGCGACCTACTTGCATCCTACTTGCACCCTCGTTGCGCCCTAGCTGCATCCTAGTTTGGCCCTACTTGCACCGTACTTGCACCATACTTGCACCCTGGCTGCACCCTAGTCACGCCCTAGTCGCGCCCTGGTTGCGTCCCAGTTATGGCCTACTTGCACCCTACTTGCGCTCGAGATGCGCCCTAGTTGCGCCCTAGTTGCATCCTGGTTGCGCCTCAGTTGGGCATTAGCTACGTCCTAGTTGCGCCCTAGTTACGCCCTGGTTGTGTCCTAGTTGCACCTTACTTGTGCCCTACTTAGCTATTTCCTAGTTGCGTCCTACTTACACCCTAGTTGCGCCAAACTTACGCCCTAGTTGCGCCCTAGTTGCATCCTGGTTGCGCCTCAGTTGGGCATTAGCTACGTCCTAGTTGCGCCCTAGTTACGCCCTGGTTGTGTCCTAGTTGCACCTTACTTGTGCCCTACTTAGCTATGTCCTAGTTGCGTCCTACTTACACCCTAGTTGCGCCAAACTTACACCCTAGTTGCGCCCTAGTTACGCCTCAGTTGGACACTAGCTACCCCCTAGTTACGCCCTAGTTGTGCCCTAGTTGTGCCCTAGTTGTGTCCTAGCTGCACCCTACTTGCGCCCTACTTGCGTCCTAGTTCCGCCCTAGTTGCGCTATAGTTGTGCCCTACTTGCGACCTACTTGCGTCCTACTTATGTCATATTTGTGCCCTAGTTGCACCCTAGATGGACCCTACTTGTACCCTACTTGTATCCTACTTGTGTCCTGGTTGCGTCCTAGTTGCGCCCTAGTGGTGCACTAGTTGCGCCCTAGTTATGCCCTACTTACGTGCTACTTGCGTCCTACTTATATCCTAGTTACGCCCTAGTTGCGCCCTAGTTGCGCCCTAGTTGCGCCTCAGTTGGACTCTAGCTACGCCCTAGTTGCGTTCGAGTTGCGCCCTAGTTGTGCACTAGTTGCGCCCTAGTTATGCCCTACTTACGTGCTACTTGCGTCCTACTTATATCCTAGTTACGCCCTAGTTGCGCCCTAGTTGCGCCCTAGTTGCGCCTCAGTTGGACTCTAGCTACGCCCTAGTTGCGTTCGAGTTGCACCCTAGTTGTGCCCTAGTTGCGCCTTAGTTGGACTCTAGCTACTGCGTCCTACTTGTACCCTAGTTGCACCCAACTTGCGCCCTAGTTGCGCCCTAGTTGCACCTCAGTTGGACACTAGCTACGCCCTAGTTGTGCCCTAGTTGCGCCTTAGTTGGACTCTAGCTACTGCGTCCTACTTGTACCCTAGTTGCACCCAACTTGCGCCCTAGTTGCGCCCTAGTTGCACCTCAGTTGGACACTAGCTACGCCCTAGTTGTGCCCTGGCTACATCCTAGTTGTGTCCTAGTCGCACCTTACTTGTGCCCTACTTGCGTCCTATTTGCGTCCTAGTTACGCCCTAGTTGCGCCCTGCTTGCGCCCTACTTGTGCCTTAGGTGCACCCTAGCTACGCCTATTTGTGTCCTACTTGTGCCCTACTTGTGCCCTACTTGCACCCTAGTTGTCCCCTAGTTGCGCCCTACTTGTGCCTTAGGTGCACCCTAGCTACGCCTATTTGTGTCCTACTTGTGCCCTACTTGTGCCCTACTTGCACCCTAGTTGTCCCCTAGTTGCGCCCTGGTTGTGCCCTACTTTTTCCCTACTTGCGCCCTAGTTGCGTCCTAGTTGCGTCCTAGTTGTGCCCTACTTGCGCCCTACTTGTGCCATAGTTATGCCCTGGTTACACCCTAGTTGTGTTTTAGTTTTGCCCTACTTGCGCCCTGGTTATGCCCTAGTTGCGCCCTAGTTGCACCCTAGTTGCGCCTCAGGTAGGCACTAGCTACGTCCTAGCTTCACCCTAGTTGCACCCTACCTACGCCCTCGTTCCACCCTAGTTGCGTCCTACTTGTGCCCTACTTGCATCCTACTTGCGCCCTAGTTGCGCCCTAGTTGTGTCCTACTTGCGTCCTACTTGCGCCCTAATTGCGTCCTACTTGCACCCTAGTTGTGCCCTAGTTACGTCCTAGTTGCGCCCTACTTGTGTCCTACTTGTGTCTTATGTGCACCCTAGTTACATCCTAGTTGTTTCCTAGTTGCGCCCTACTTGCACCCTACTTGCGCCCTAGTTGTGCCCTACTTGCGTCATACTTGCGCCCTAATTGCACCCTAGTTGTGTCCTAGTTGTGTCCTACTTGTGCCCTACATGCGCCTTACTTGTGCCCCAGTTACTCTCTATTCTTGCCCTAGTTGCACCCTAGTTGTGTCCTAGTTGTGTCCTACTTGTGCCCTACATGCGCCTTACTTGTGCCCCAGTTACTCTCTATTCTTGCCCTAGTTGCACCCTGCTTGCACCCTACTTGGGTCCTACTTGCGCCCTAATTGCTCCCTACTTACGCCCTACTTCCTCCCTAGTTATGCCTTAGTTGCACCCTAGCTGCGCCTCTGTTGGGCACTAGCCAGGTCCTAGTTGCACCCTAGTTACACCCTAGTTGCTTCCTAGTTGTACCCTACTTGTGTCCTACGTGCGTCCTACTTGTATCCTAGTTGTGTCCTAGTTGTGCCCTAGTTGCACCCTAGTTGCACCCTGCTTACGCCATAGTTGGGCCTCAGTTGGGTACTAGCTAGGCCCTACTTGTGCCCTAGTTGTGCCATAGTTGTGCCCTACTTGCACCATTCTTGTGTCTTGCTTGCGCCTAGTTGCGCCCTAGTTGCGCCCTAGTTGCACCCTAGTTCCGCCTCTATTGGCACTAGCCTAATCCTAGTTGCACCCTACTTGCGTCCTACTTACGCCCTAGTTGTGCTCTAGCTGTACCCTAGTTGCACCCTATTTGCGCCCTACTTTCACCATAGTTGCACCCTAGTTGTACCCTAGTTGTGCCCTACTTATGTTCTATTTCCGCCCTACTTGCGCCATAGTTGCGCCCTAGTTACACCCTACTTGCGCTCTATTTGTGCCCTAGTTGCACCCTAGTTCCACCCTAGTTGCGCCCTAGTTGCACCCTACTTGCGCCCTATTTGTGTCCTACTTGCGTCCTAGTTACGCCCTAGTTGTGTCTTACTTGCGCCCTACTTGCGCCTACTTGCACCCTACTTGCCCCCTGGTTGTGCCCTACTTGCACCCTTGTTGCGTCCTAGTTGCGCCCCAGTTGTGCACTAGTTGCGCCTCAGTTAGGTACTAGCTACGCCCTAGTTGCGCCGTAGTTGTGCCCTACTTGCACCCTTGTTGGGGAATGTTTGTTACTGACCATGACCAAATCATAATACGAGTCCAAAATTATGAGAGGGAGGAATAATGGTTCTGGAATACTTGTTTTTTACTACAAAGTACAAAGATCTTCAATACGTAGTGGCACCGTGTGGCTACCATGCACAATGACAAACCAAAGTAGGCATATGTCAATGACCATGACCAAAGAATTTCACTACGTGTGGTCAACATTAACAACCCATAATACAAGTCACAAATGTTTAGTGGGAGAAAAAATGGTTGGAAATATTAGTTATCAAACAGCAAGTGCAAAGACCTTCAATAAGTAGTGGCATGGTGTGGTTACCATGCACAATGACAAACCAAAGTAGGCACATGTCACTGACCATGACAAAAGAATTTCATTATAGGTGGTCCACGATGCCAACTCATAATACAAATCATAAATGGGCAGGGGGGGGTGGGACAATAGTTTGAGAATACTAGCTATTGATTGAAAAGTACAAAGACCTTTAATAAGTAGTAGCACGATGTGTCTAGCATGCACAATGACCAACCAAAGAAGGCATATGTCACTGACCGCGCCAAAAAACTTCACTATGTATGGTCAACGTTCACAAATCTTTATATGAGTCACAACTAGTCAGAGGGGGGAAGCAATGGTTCGGGATTACTAGTTGTTGACTAGCATGTACAAAGAAGTTCAATAAGCAGCGGTACGGTGTGGCTACCATGCACAATGACCAACCACAGTAGGCATATGTCACTGACCATTATCAAAGAAATTCACTGTGTGGTCAACATTAACAATTCATAATATAAGTCACAAATTTTCAGAGGGGGAAAAAATGGTTTGGGAATACTAGTTATCAACTAGCAAGTACAAAGACGTTCTAAACGCATTGCCATGGTGTGGCTTCCATGAAAAATGACCAACAAACGTAGGCATATGTCATTGATCATGACCAAAGAATTTCACAATGTGTGTTCAACATCGACAACTCACAATACAAGTCACAAATGGTCAGAGGGGGAAACAATGGTTTGGGATTATTTCTTATCGACTAGGAAGTACAAAGACTTTTACAAAGTAGTGGCATGGTGTGGCTACCCTGCATAATGACCAACCAAAGTAGGCATGTGTCATTGGCCATGACAAGAGGATTTCACTATGTGTGGTCAACATTCACATTTCATAATACGAGTCACAAATGGTCAGAGGGGGGAAACAATGGTTTGGGAATTCAAGTTATTGACTAGCAAGTAAAACGATCTTCAATAAGTAGTGGCCTTTGTTTTCTCCTCTGACCTTTCGTGACTTGTATTATGAGTTGTCAACGTTCACCATTTAAGCCTGTACACCAAAAACCAGGTCTCGAGTCCGAGTCTCGCGATTCCGAGACCGAGTCCAGACTCGCGAGTCCGATTCGCCCTCGTGGAATCGACTCGCGATGCCGAGACCACGGCGTCGGATCACGATTCCCCGCTAGGGTGGCGGGGAATCGCAGGAGCAGATGCTGACAACGACGATGACATGATGGTGATGTCTACCAACATGCCCGTAACAGCAGCAGTTGCTAGCAGCAGCGAACAGCTGGGTGGTCCTGCAGCAGCCGCAAAAAAGGGGCACGGGAAGCAGAGGCGTCAGAGCATGCTGGAGGCCGCACTAGTAGACCCGATGGACGAGCTGTACAAAGAGCCAGAACCTGATGTACAGGTGGTGGTGCCGGACACGATCGAAGAAGAGGTGGAGTTGTACAAGAAGGAGGCAAGAGGCGGACGGCGTTGCAACGTCTTGCAATTCTACAAGGAGAACTGCACCACATATCCTACATTTGCCTTGGTAGTGCAGGATGTGCTGGCCGTACCAACAACAAGCACACCCTCTGAGCGCATGTTCTCGCTCGGGGACAGAGTTGTGACTGGCTTTCGACATTCTCTGTCCCAGCTGAATGTGCAGGATTTTCTCTGCCTCAAAACCTGGATCAACGATCCAGCACTGAAGAATTTTCCAGTGGCACCCAATGGTACTGTGGCTGAGGAGCTGCTAGAGATTGAGGAGAAGGAGAAGGCAGCAAGACGAGCAGCGAGGAAAGCTGTGAAAGCAACACACACGCAGGACAAGGTAGCTGCAGATGGCGATGATGCTGCAGCAGAGGATGCGCATGAAGATGCTGACAAAGATGAAGATGAGGAGGATGACAGTAGTTCAGAGGACTCAGAGGAGGATGAGAACGACGAGGATGGGTGTGGTGGATTTTTCATGGGGGATGATGATGACGATGATGATGTTCTAGAGATGAACTAGTCATGTCTTCACTTGCTTTAAAACAAGTCTGTTCCCATGTTTTTGTTCCAGTCCATGTTTGCATCCATTGCAATGCTTGCTTGTGTTCAGTTATTCCCCAATTCAGTGAATGGAGATGACACAAAAAGGTTATGCTGTGTTACAACATGTGTTGTGATCCACCCTTGTTTAGTGATTGGAGATGAGCAAAAACCTTCCATCACGGGCAGCATAAGATTCCATTGCTCACCCATCTCCATATACTTGGTTAGCCGATTTGGTTCGCACACTGAGTTATACACATACTTGGTTAGCTGATTTGGTTTGCACACTGACTTACACACAGCAACACAGATTTGGAAAACAGATTTGGATAGCAAGTTTGGATAGCACATTAGGTTAGCATGAGAAATGCATTCATAGACAGGTTCTGCTATGCAGGAGTAATGGTGCACTTGTCTGTTTAGTGAATTGGTGGTGTGGTGGAGGTGTACAGGTGGTGGTGGTGTGCTGGCGGTGCTGAAGCAGTTGGAGGTGGTTAAAGAGCAATTGCTGGCTCACAATTGTGATGGTTGTGCACAACCACTGGGAGGTGGTGGTGCACAGGGCGGTGGTATCCGGTCTCGCGATTCCCAGACGGTGGACTCGCGATACTACAGACTCGCGAGTCCAAGACGAGAATCGCGAGTCCGATCCTGGGACCGGACTTGGTCTTGCGATTCCGATTCCGCTTCCAGAAATGCGAGACCGGTCTCGGTTACACCCTTATCACCATTCATGGTGAAGTTCTTTGGTCATGGTCAGTGACATATGCTTACTTTGGTTAGTCATTTTGCAAGGTAGCCATACCTTGTCACTAATTTTTGGAGGTGTATGCCCTTGCTAGTTAATACCTAGTATTCCCAAACCATTGTTTCCTCCTCTGATTCTTTGTGACTCGTATTATTAGTTGTCAACATTGACCACACATAGTGAAATTCTTTGGTCATGGTCAGTGACATGTGCCTACTTTGGTTGGTCATTGTGTATGGTAACCCCACCGTACCACTACTTATTAAAGGTATTTGTACTTGCTAGTCAATAATTATCATTCCCAAACCATTGTCTCCTCCTCTGACCATTTGTGACTTGTCTTATGAGTTGTCAACGTTGACCACCCATGGTGAAATTCTTTGGTCATGTTCAGTGACACATGCCTACTTTGGTTGGTCATTGTGCATGGTAGCCACACTGTGTCCCTACTTATTGAAGGTTATTGTAAATGCTAGTTGAAAACTGTAATTCCCAGCCCATTGTTTTCCCCTCTGATTATTTGTGACCCATATTATGGGTTGTCAATGTTGACCAAACATAGTGAAATTCGTTGGTCATGGAGAGTGACATATGCCTCCTTTGCTTGGTCATTGTGCATGCTAACCACATTGTGCCACTACTTATTGAAGGCCTTTGTACTTGCTAGTCAATAAACAGTATTCTCCAACCATTCTTCCCCCCTCTATCCATTTGTGACTCGTATCATGAGTTGGCAACGTTGACCACACATCGGGAAATTCTTTGGTCATGGTCAGTGACATATGCATACTTTGGTTGGTCATTGTGCGTGGTAGCCATACCGTGCCACTCCGTATTGAAGGTCTTTACCATAGTTGCACCCTACTTGCGCCCTACTTGTGCCCTCCTTGCACCCTATTTGCACCCTACTTACGTCCTACTTGCACCCTACCTGTACCCTACTTGCACCCTACTTGCGCCCTAGTTGCATCCTAGTTCTGCCCTAGTTGCACCCTACTTGTGCCCTACCTGCACCTTACTTGCACCCTAGTTACACCCTAGTTGTCCTCTAGTAGCGTCCTACGTGCGCCCTACTTGTCCCTCGTTGCGCCCTACTTGCGTCCTACTTACGTCCTAGTTGCGTCCTACTTGGGTCCTAGTTGCATCCTACTTGCTTCCTACTTGCGCCCTACTTTTGTCCTAATCACGCTCAATTTGCATCATAGTTACGCCATACTTGCGCCCTACTTGCGCCCTGCTTACGCCCTACTTACTCCCCAGTTGCGTCCTATTTCAACACTAGTTACACCCTAGTTGTATCCTACTTACGCCCTAGTTGTGCCTCGGTTGGGCACTAGCCACGCCCTAGTTGCACCCTAGTTACACCCTACTTGCTTCCTAGTTGCACCCTACTTGTGCCTTACATGCGTCCTACTTGCGTCCTAGTTTTGCCCTAGTTGCGTCCTAGTTGCACCCTGGTTGCGTCCTAGTTGCGCCCTAGTTGCGCCTCAGTTGGACACTAGCTACACCCTAGTTGCGCCCTAGTTGCACCCTAGTTGCACCCTACTTGCACCCTTCTTGCGTCCTACTTACGCCTAGTTGCACCCTGGTTGCGTCCTAGTTGCACCCTAGTTGTGCCTCAGTTGGCACTAGCCACGTCATAGTTGCACCCTTGTTGCATCCTAGTAGCACCCTAGTTGTTCCCTAGTTGTGTCCTAGTTGCGCCCTACTTGCACCCTACTTGCACCATAGTTGCGCCCTACTTGCACCCTAATTACGCCCTATGTGCACCCTAGTTGCACCCTGATTGCACCCTACTTGCACCCGAATTGTGCCCTAGTTGGGCCCTAGTTGTGCCCTACTTGCACCCTAATTACGCCCTATGTGCACCCTAGTTGCACCCTGATTGCACCCTACTTGCACCCGAATTGTGCCCTAGTTGGGCCCTAGTTGTGCCCTGGTTACACCTTAGTTGCGCCCTACTTCCGTCCAAGTTGCACCCTAGTTGCACCATAGTTGCACCCTAGTTGTGCCCTAGTTACACCCTTCTTGCATCCTATTTGCATCCTACTTACGCCCTAGTTACGCCCTAGTTGCGTCCTGCTTGTGTCCTACTTGCATCCTATTTACACCCTGCTTGTGTCCTAGTTGCGCCCTACTTACACCCTTGTTGCATCCTTGTCGCACCCTTGTTGCGCACTACTTGCACCTTAGTTATGTACTAGCTACGCCCTAGTTGCGGCCTAGTTGTGTCCTAGTTGCACCCTAGTTACGTCCTAGCTGTGCCCTACTTGCACCCTAGTTATGTACTAGCTACGCCCTAGTTGCGGCCTAGTTGTGTCCTAGTTGCACCCTAGTTACGTCCTAGCTGTGCCCTACTTGCACCCTAGTTGCGCCCTAGTTGCGCCCTAGCTGCACCCTAGCTATGCCCTAGTTGCGTCCTAGTTGTGCCCTAGTTGCGCCTCAGTTGGGCACTAGCTACGCCTTAGTTGTACCATAGTTTTGCATCAGTTGCGCCCTAGTTGCGCCCTAGTTGTACCCTAGTTGCGCCCTACTTGCATCCTACTTGCACCCTAGTTGTGCCCTAGTTGCGCTCTACTTGCTCCCTATTTGCACCATACTTGCACCCTAGTTGTACCCTAGTTGTGCCCTCATTGCGCCCTACTTGTGACCTACTTGCGCCATACTTGCACCCTATTTGTGCCCTAGTTGCGTCCTAGTTGTGCCCTAGCTTGGCCCTACTTGCGGCCTACTTGCGCCCTAGTTGCACCTTAGTTGCACCCTAGTTGGGCCATGGTTATACCCTGCTTGCGCCCTACTTGTGCCCTTCTTGTGTCTTAGTTGTGCCCTACTTGCGTCCTACTTCCACCCTAGTTGCACCCTAGTTGTGCCCTACTTGCGACCTAATTGCATCCTACTTGCGTCCTAGTTGCGCCCTAGTTACACCCTAGTTAGGCCCTGCTTACGCCCTACTTGCATCCTACTTGTGCCCTAGTTGCGTCCTAGTTGCGCCCTAGTTGCGCACTAGTTGCACCGTAGTTATGCCCTACTTGCACCATACTCACGTCCTACTTGCACCCTAGTTACGCCCTAGTTGCGCCCTAGTTGCGCCCTAGTTGCACCTCAGTTGGGCACTAGCTACGCCTTACTTGCGTTCTAGTTACGCCCTATTTGTGCCCTAGTTGCACCCTACTTGTGCCCTGCCTACGCCCTAGTTGCGTCCTACTTGTACCCTAGTTGCGCCCGACTTGAGCCCTGGTTGCTTCCTAGTTGCGCATCAGTTGGGCACTAACTACACCCTAGTTGCGCCCTAGCTACGTCCTAGTTGCGTCCTACTTGTACCCTAGTTGCGCCCGACTTGAGCCCTGGTTGCTTCCTAGTTGCGCATCAGTTGGGCACTAACTACACCCTAGTTGCGCCCTAGCTACGTCCTAGTTGCGTCCTAATTGCACCCTACTTGCGCCCTACTTGCGTCCTATTTGCGTCCTAGTTACGCCCTAGTTGCGCCCTGCTTGCACCCTACTTGTGCCTTAGGTGCACCCTAGCTGCGCCCTAGTTGTGCCCTCCTTGTGCCCTACTTGTGCCCTAGTTACGCCCTAGTTGCGCCCTGCTTGCACCCTACTTGTGCCTTAGGTGCACCCTAGCTGCGCCCTAGTTGTGCCCTCCTTGTGCCCTACTTGTGCCCTACTTGCGCCCTAGTTTCCCCCTAGGTGCGCCCTATTTGTGCCCTACTTTTGCCCTACGTGCGCTCTAGTTGCGTCCTAGTTGTGTCCTAGTTGCACCCTACTTGCGCCCTACTTGTGCCCTAGTTACGCCCTACTTGCGCCCTAGTTTCCCCCTAGGTGCGCCCTATTTGTGCCCTACTTTTGCCCTACGTGCGCTCTAGTTGCGTCCTAGTTGTGTCCTAGTTGCACCCTACTTGCGCCCTACTTGTGCCTTAGTTACGCCCTGGTTATACCCTAGTTGTGTCCTAGTTACGCCCTACTTGCGCCCTAGTTGCGCCCTAGTTGCGCCCTAGTTGCACCCTAGTTGCGCCTCAGTTACGCACTAGCTACGTCCTAGTTGCGCCCTAGTTGCGTCCTACTTGTGCCCTACTTGCGCCCTACTTGCATCCTAGTTGTGCCATAGTTGCGTCCTACTTGCGTCCTACTTGCGCCCTACTTTCGTTCTACTTGCACCCTAGTTGTGCCCCAGTTACATCCTAGTTACGTCCTACTTGTGCCCTTCTTGCGTCCTACGTACGTCCTTGTTACGTCCTACGTGAGTCCTAGTTGCGCCATACTTGCGCCCTACTTGAGCCCTAGTTGCGCCCTACTTGCATCATACATGCGCCCTAGTTGCACCCTAGTTGTGTCCTATTTGTGCCCTACAGGCNTGCGTCCTAGTTGTGTCCTAGTTGCACCCTACTTGCGCCCTACTTGTGCCTTAGTTACGCCCTGGTTATACCCTAGTTGTGTCCTAGTTACGCCCTACTTGCGCCCTAGTTGCGCCCTAGTTGCGCCCTAGTTGCACCCTAGTTGCGCCTCAGTTACGCACTAGCTACGTCCTAGTTGCGCCCTAGTTGCACCCTAGTTACGCCCTACTTGCGCCCTAGTTCCACCCTAGTTGCGTCCTACTTGTGCCCTACTTGCGCCCTACTTGCATCCTAGTTGCGCCATAGTTGCGTCCTACTTGCGTCCTACTTGCGCCCTACTTTCGTTCTACTTGCACCCTAGTTGTGCCCCAGTTACATCCTAGTTACGTCCTACTTGTGCCCTTCTTGCGTCCTACGTACGTCCTTGTTACGTCCTACGTGAGTCCTAGTTGCGCCATACTTGCGCCCTACTTGAGCCCTAGTTGCGCCCTACTTGCATCATACATGCGCCCTAGTTGCACCCTAGTTGTGTCCTATTTGTGCCCTATAGGCGTCCTACATGCGCCTTACTTGTGCCCTAGTTCCTCTCTGTTTGTGTCCTAGTTGCACCCTACTTACACCCTACTTGCGTCCTACTTGCGCCCTACTTTTTCCCTAGTAACACCCAACTTCCGCCCTAGTTACGCCCTAGTTTCACCTTAGTTGCACCCTAGTTGCGCCTCCGTTGGGCACTAGCCACGTCCTAGTTGCAACCCTAGTTACACCCTGGTTGCTTCCTATTTGTACCCTACTTGTGTCCTACATGCGTCCTACTTGCGTCCTAGTGGCCTCGTAGTTGCGCCCTAGTTGCACCCTAGTTGCGCCCTAGTTGCAGCATAGTTGCGCCTTAGTTGGGTACTAGCTACGCCCTACTTGTGCCCTAGTTGCGCCCTAGTTGTGCCCTATTTGCAACCTTCTTACGCCCTGCTTGCGTCTAGTTGCGCCCTAGTTGCACCCTAGTTGCACCCTAGTTCCGCCTCAGTTAGCACTAGCCTAATCCTAGTTGCACCCTACTTGCGTCCTACTTATGCCCTAGTTACGCTCTAGCTATACCCTAGTTGCACCCTTCTTGCGCCCTCCTTTCACCCTAGTTGCACCCTAGTTGTACCCTAGTTGCACCCTACTTACTTCCTATTTGTGCCCTACTTGCGCCCTAGTTGTGCCCTAGTTGCACCCTAGTTGTACCCTAGTTGCACCCTTCTTGCGCCCTCCTTTCACCCTAGTTGCACCCTAGTTGTACCCTAGTTGCACCCTACTTACTTCCTATTTGTGCCCTACTTGCGCCCTAGTTGTGCCCTAGTTGCACCCTACTTGCACTCTACTTGCATCCTTGTTGCACGCTAGTTACACCCTAGTTACGCCCTAATTGTACCCTACTTGCACCCTATTTGTGTCCTACTTGCGTCCTAGTTATGCCCTAGTTGCGACCTACTTGCGCCCTACTTACGCCTACTTGCACCCTACTTGCCCCCTAGTTGCATCCTACTTTCACCCTTGTTGCATCCTAGTTGCGCCCCAGTTGCGCACTAGTTGCGCCTCAGTTAGGTACTAGCTACGCCCTAGTTGTGCCCTAGTTGTACCCTAGTTGCACCCTTGTTGGAGAATATTTGTTCCTGACCATGACCAAATCATAATACGAGTCCCAAATTGTCAGAGGGAGGAAATATGGTTTTGGAATACTTGTTTTTTACTGCAAAGTACAAAGACTTTCAGTAAGTAGTGGTCCTGTGTGGCTACCATGCACAATGACCAACCACAGTAGGCATATGTCAATGACCATGACCAAAGACTTTCACTATGTGTGGTCAGCATTCAGAACCCATAACACAAGTCACAAATGGTTAGTGGGAGAAACAATGGTTTGGGAACACTAGTTATCAAATAGCAAGTACAAAGACCTTTAGTAAGTAGTGGCATGGTGTGGCTACCATGCAGAATGACAAACCAAAGTAGGCAAACGTCAATGACCATGACCAAAGAAGTTCACTATGGGTGGTCCACGATGCCAACTCATAATACAAATCACAAATTGGCAGGGGGGGGGGGCAGTAGTTTGAGAAGACTAGTTATCGACTGGAAAGTGCAAATACCTTTAACAAGTAGTGGCGGGATGTGTCTAGCATGCACAATGACAAACCAAAGTAGGCATATGTCACTGACCATGACCATTTGTCACTCGTATTACGAGTTTTCAGCGTTAACCACTATGAGCACAATGACGTTGGTCATTGTGCATGATAACCCCACCGTACCACTACTTGTTAAAGGTATTTGTACTTGCTTGTCAATAACTAGTATGCCCAAACCATTGTCTCCTCCTCTGACCATTTGTGACACGTCTTATGAGTTGTCAACGTTGACCACCCATGGTGAAATTCTTTGGTCATGGTCAGTGACCCGTGCCTACTTTCGTTGGCCATTGTGCATGGTAGCCACACTGTGTCCCTAATTATTGAAGGTTATTGTACATGCTAGTTGAAAACTAGAATTCCCAACCCATTGCTTCCCCCTCTCATTATTTGCGACCCATGTTATGGGTTGTCAACGTTAACACCACTTAGTGAAATTCGTTGGTCATGGAGAGTGACATATGTCTACTTTGCTTGGTCATTGTGCATTTTAACCACATCGTGCCACTACTTATTGAAGGGCTTTGTACTTGCTAGTCAATAAATAGTATTCTCCAACCATTGTTCCCCCCTCTGTCCATTTTTGACTTGTATTATGAGTTGGCAACGTTGACCACACATAGGGAAATTCTTTGGTCATGGTCAGGGACATATGCATACTTTGGTTGGTCATTGCGCATGGTAGCCATACCATGCCACTCCGTATTGAAGGTCTTTACCATAGTTGCGCCCTACTTGCGCCCTACTTGCGCCCTACTTGCACCCTAGTTGTACCCTATTACATCCTACTTGCACCCTACTTGTACCCTACTTACACCCTACGTGCGCCCTAGTTGCGTCCTAGTTCCGCCCTAGTTGCACCCTACTTATACCCTACCTGCACCTTACTTGCACCCTAGTTACGCCCTAGTTGTGCCCTAGTTGTGCCCTACGTGCACCATACTTGCGCCCTAGCTGCTCCCTACTTGCATCCTACTTACGTCCTAGTTGCGTCCTAGTTGTGTCCTAGTTGCGTCCTAATTGCTTCCTACTTGTGCCCTACTTGTGCCCTACTTGTGCCCTACTTGTGCCTTACTTACGCTCTATTTGCGCCCTAGTTAAGCCATACTTGCGCCTTACTTGTACCCTGATTACGCCCTACTTACTCCCCAGTTGCGTCCTACTTCCGCCCTAGTTATGCCCTAGTTGTGTCCTACTTACGCCCGAGTTGTGCCTCAGTTGGGCACTAGCCACTCCGTAGTTGCACACTAGTTACACCCTAGTTGCGTCCTAGTTGCACCCTACTTGTGTCCTATGTGTGTCCTACTTGCGTCCTAGTTTTGCCCAAGTTGCGTCCTAGTTGCACCCTGGTTGCGCCCTAGTTGCGCCCTAGTTGCAACTCAGTTGGGCACTAGCTCCGCCCTAGTTGCACCCTACTTGCACCCTACTTGCACCCTTCTTGCGTCCTAGTTGCGCCTAGTTGCGCCCTGGTTGCGCCCTGGTTGCACCCTGGTTGCGCCTCAGTTGGTACTAGCCACGTCATAGTTGCACCGTTGTTGCGCCCTAGTTGTGCCATAGGTGTTCCCTAGTTGTGTCCTAGTTTCGCCTACTTGCACCCTACTTGCACCATAGTTGTGCCCTACTTGCACCCTAGTTGTGCCCTATGTGCGCCCTAGTTGCACCCTGATCGCACCCTACTTGCACCCTAATTATGCCCTAGTTGGTCCCTAGTTGTGCCCTAGTTACGCCATAGTTGCGCCCTACTTACGCCCTAGTTGCGCCTTACTTGCACCCTAGTTGTGCCCTAGTTACGCCCTGCTTGCGTCCTATTTGCGTCCAACTTGCGCCTTAGTTAGGCCATAGTTGCGTTCTACTTGCGTCCTACTTGCATCCTTTTTACACCCTACTTGCGTCTACTTGCGCCCTAGTTGCCCCCTAGTTGCGTCCTACTTGTGTCCTACTTGCGCCCTAGTTGCCCCCTAGTTGCATCCTAGTTGTGCCCTACTTCTGCCCTACTTGCGCCCTAGTTGCGTCCTACCTGCGTCCTAGTTGCACCCTATTTGCGCCCTACTTGTGCCCTAGTTACGCCCTGGTTACACCCCAGTTGTGTCCTAGTTACGCCCTACTTGCGCCCTAGTCGCGCCCTAGTTGCGCCCTAGTTGCACCCTAGTTGTGCCCTACTTGCGCCCTACTTGTGCCCTAGTTACGCCCTGGTTACACCCCAGTTGTGTCCTAGTTACGCCCTACTTGCGCCCTAGTCGCGCCCTAGTTGCGCCCTAGTTGCACCCTAGTTGTGCCTGAGTAAGGCACTAGCTACATCCTAGTTGCACCCTAGTTGCACTCTAGTTGTGCCCTACTTGCGCCCTAGTTCCACCCTAGTTGCGTCCTACTTGTGCCCTACTTGAGCCATACTTCCGCCCTAGTTGCGCCCTAGTTGCATCCTACTTGCATCCTATTTGCGTCCTACTTGCGTCCTACTTGCACCCTAGTTGTGCCCTAGCTACATCCTAGTTGCATACTACGTGTGCCCTACTTGCATCCTATGTGCGCCCTAGTTACGTCCTAGTTGAGTCTTAGTTGCGGCCTACTTGCGCCCTACTTGCGCCCTACTTGCGCCCTAGTTGCACCCTACTTGCGTCATACTTGCGCCCTAGTTGCGCCCTAGTTGCATCCTATTTGTGCCCTACTTGTACCCTACATGCGCCTTACTTGTGCCCTAGTTACTCTCTATTTGTGCCCTAGTTGCACCCTACTTGCACCCTACTTGTTCCTTTTTTACGACCTACTTCCGCCCTAGTTACGTCCTAGTTGCACCCTAGTTACACCCTAGTTACGCTTCCGTTGGGCACTAGCCACTTCCTAGTTGCACCCTAGTTACATCCTAGTTGCTTCCTATTTGTACCCTACTTGTGTCCTACGTACATCCTACTTGTGTCTCAGTTGTCTCCTAGTTGCACCCTAGTTTTACCCTAGTTGCGCCCTAGTTCCGCCATAGTTGCACCTCATTTGGTTACTAGCTACGCCCTACTTGTGCCCTTGTTGCGACCTAGTTGTGCCCTACTTGTACCCTTCTTGCGCCATGCTTGCACCTAGTTGCACCCTAGTTGTGCCCTAGTTGCACTTTCAACCATTCGCAACCACTCGTAACCACTTGCAACCACTCGCAACCACTCGCAACCAATCGCAACCACTTGCAACCACTCGCAACCACTCGTAACCACTCGCAACCATACACAACCAATGCAACCACTTCCAACCACTCGCAGCCACTCTTAACCTCTCGCAACCACTCGCAGCCATTTGTAACCACTTGTAACCACTTGAAACCACTCGCAACTATCGCAACCACTCACAGCCAATCGCGATCACTCGCAACCACTCGCAATGACCTACTTGCAACTGCTCGCAACCACTTGCAACCACTTGCAACCACTTGCAACCACTCGTAACCACTCCCAACCACTCGCAACCACTTGCAACCACTCAGGACCACTCGCGACCACTCGTGACCACTTGCGACCACTCGCAACCACTAGCAACCACTCACAACCACTCGCAACCACTTGCAACCACTTGCAACCACTCGTAACCACTCCCAACCACTCGCAACCACTTGCAACCACTCAGGACCACTCGCGACCACTCGTGACCACTTGCGACCACTCGCAACCACTAGCAACCTCTCAAAATAACTGGCTATCACCCGCAACCACTCGCAACCACTTGCACACAACCGCAACCAGTCGAAACCACTTGCAACCACTCACAACCACACGCAACCACTTCCAACCACTCGCAACCACTCGTAACTACTCGCAACCACTCGCAACCACTCGGAACAACTCGTAACCACTCCCGACCACTTGCAACCACTCATAACAACTTGCAACCACTCACAACAATACGCAACCAATGAAACCACTTCCAACCACTCACAACCACTCCTAACCACTTTGCAACCACTCGCAACCACTTGCAACCACTTGGAACCACTCGTAAGCACTCCTAACCAGTCACAACCACTCGCAACCACGCGCGACGCGTAGCATCCACTGGCAATGACTCACTCACAACCGCTTGCAACCGCTTGCAACCACTTGAAACCACTTGAAACCACTCGTAATAACTCGCAACCACTCGCAACCACTCGCGACCACTCACGACCACTCGTGACCACTTGCGACCACTTTCAACCACCTACAACCACTTGCAACCATTGGCTATCACTCACAGTAACTCGCAACCACTTGCAAATACCCACAGCCACTCCCAACCACTAGCAACCACTCACAACCACTCGTGACCACTTGCGACCACTTTCAACCACCTACAACCACTTGCAACCATTGGCTATCACTCACAGTAACTCGCAACCACTTGCAAATACCCACAGCCACTCCCAACCACTAGCAACCACTCACAACCACTCGCAACCACTTGCAACCACTCGAAACCACTCACAACAACTTGCAACCACTCACAACCACTCGCAACCACTTGCAAATACCCACAGCCACTCCCAACCACTAGCAACCACTCACAACCACTCGCAACCACTTGCAACCACTCGAAACCACTCACAACAACTTGCAACCACTCACAACCACTCGCAACCACTCACAACCACTCGCAACCACTCCGAGCCTCACGCAACCACTCAACACCACTCGAAACCAGTGGCAACCACTCGCAACCACTCACAGCCACTCGCAACCCCTCAAAACCACTCCCAACCACTTGCATCCACTGGAAACCACTCGCAATGCCTTGGAACCACTCACAACCACACGCTACCACCTCCAACAACTTGCAACTACTCCCAACCACTCGTAACCACTTGTAACCACTCGCAAGCACTCGAAATCACTCACAACCACTCACAACCACTTGTAAAGACTCGCAACCACTCGCAACCACTCGCAACCACTCGCAACCACACAAAACCCCTCGTAACCACTCACAACCACTTGCAACCACTCACAACCACTAACAACCACTCGCAACTACTTGCAACCACTCGCAACCAATTGCAACCATTCGCAACCACTTGCAAGCAATTACAAGCATTCACAACCACAAAAACCACTCGTAACCGCTCACAACCACTCACAACCACTTGTAACCACGCGCAACCACTCATAACCACTCACATCCACTCGTAACCACTCGCAACCACTCACAACTACTTTCAACCAGTCGCAACCACTCGAACCCACTCGCAACTACTCGCAATCACTTGCAATAACTGGTAACCACTCACAACCCCTCGCAACCACTCGCAACCACTCGTAACCACTCGCAACCACTCGCAACCCCTCGCGACCACTCGCGACCACTCATGGCCACTCATGACCACTTATGACCACTCACAACCACTCGCAATCACTCGAAACCACAGGCTATCACTCGCAACAACTCGCAGCCACTTGAAAACACCTGCAGCCACTCGCAACCACTTGCAACCACTTGCAACCACTCGCAACCACTTGCATCCACTTTCAACCACTCGTAACCACTCGCAACCACTCGCAACAACTCGCAGCCACTTGAAAACACCTGCAGCCACTCGCAACCACTTGCAACCACTTGCAACCACTCGCAACCACTTGCATCCACTTTCAACCACTCGTAACCACTCATACCTACTCGCAACCACTTGTGACCACTCGCAACCACTCACAACCACTCCCAACCACTCGTAATCACTTGCAACAACTCCTAACCATTCGAAACCAGTCACAACCACTCGCAACAACTCACAACCAATCACAACCGCTCGCAACCACTCGCAACCACTCACAACCACTCCCAACCACTCGTAATCACTTGCAACAACTCCTAACCATTCGAAACCAGTCACAACCACTCGCAACAACTCACAACCAATCACAACCGCTCGCAACCACTCGCAACCACCCGCAACCACTCACAATGACTTGCAACCACTCGTAACCACATGCAACCACTCCCAACTACTTGCAACCACTTGCAACCACTTGCAACCACTCGCAACCACTTGCAACAACTTGCAACCACTCGCAACCACTCACAATGACTTGCAACCACTCGTAACCACATGCAACCACTCCCAACTACTTGCAACCACTTGCAACCACTTGCAACCACTCGCAACCACTTGCAACAACTTGCAACCACTCGCAACCATTCGTAACCACTAGCAACCACTTGCAACCACTCGCAACCACTCGCAACCACGTGCAAACACACGCAAGCACTCGCAACCACTCGCAACCACTCACAGCCACTCACAACCACTTGCAATGACTCGCATCCACTCGCAATTACTCACAACCACTTCCAGTCACTCGCAACCACTCGCAACCACTGGCAACCACTGGCAACCACTCGCAACCACTCGCAACCACTCACACCAATTCACAACCACTCGCAACCTCTTGCAACCACTCGTAACCACTCACACCCACTCGCATCCACTCGCAACCACTTGCAACCACTCGCAACCACTCTCAACCACTCGCAGCAACTGGCAACCACTTGCAACCACTCACAACCACTCGTAACAACTCACAACCACTAATAACCACTCCCATCAAATCGCAACCAATCACAGCCACTCGTAACTACTTGCAACCACTCGCAACCACTCAAATCCACTCGCAACAACTCGCAACCACTCGAAACCACTTGCAACCACTCGTAACCACTCGCAACCACTCACAAACACTTGCAACCATTCACAACCACTCCAAAGCACTCGCAACTACTCGCAACCACTCGCAACCACTTACAACCACTTACAAATGATTACAACCACTCGCAACCACTCGCATTCACTCGCAACCACTCACAACGACTTGCAACCACTCGCAATCACTCGCAACCACTCGCAACCACTCGCAACTACTCGCAACCACTCGCGACCATTCGCAACCACTCGCAACCACTTGCAGCCACTCGCAACCACTCACACCCACTCGCAACCACTCGTAACCACTTGCAACCACTCGCAACCACTTGCAACCACTCGCACCCGCTGGAAATCACTCACAACCACCCGCAACCAATCTTACCCACTTCCAACCACTCGTAACCGCTCACATCCACTGGTAACCACTCGTAACCACTTGGAACCAGTCGTAACCACTCAAACCCACTCGCAACCACTCGCAACCAATCGCAACCACTCCTAACCACTCACAAGCACTTGCAACCACTCGCAACCACTTGTAACCACTCTCAACCACTCGCAACCAATCGCAACCACTCGCAACCACTTGCGACCACTCGCAACCACTCGTAACCACTCGCAACCACTCGCAACCAATCGCAACCACTCCTAACCACTCACAAGCACTTGCAACCACTCGCAACCACTTGTAACCACTCTCAACCACTCGCAACCAATCGCAACCACTCGCAACCACTTGCGACCACTCGCAACCACTCGCAACCACTCACAATGACTCACTCACAACTGTTGGAAACCGCTTGCAACCACATGCAACCACTTGAAACTAACCGTAACCACTCGCAACCACTCGTAACCACTCGCAACCACTCGCAACCACTCGCAACCACTCACAATGACTCACTCACAACTGTTGGAAACCGCTTGCAACCACATGCAACCACTTGAAACTAACCGTAACCACTCGCAACCACTCGTAACCACTCACAACCACTCGCAACCACTCGTAGCTACTCGTAACCACTCGCGACCACTGGCGACAACTCGTGACCACTTCCGACCAATCACAACCACTCCCAATCTCTCGAAACCGCTGGCTATCACTCGCAACCACTCGCAACCACTTGTAAAGATCCGTAGCCACTTGCAACCACTTGCAACCACTTGCAACCACTCACAACCTCTCGCAACAACTTGTAACCACTTACAACTACTTGCAACCACATGCAACCACTTTCAACCACTAGCAACCACTTGCAACCACTCTCAACCACTCGCAACCACTTGCAACCGTAACCACTCGAAACCAGTCGCAACCACTCACAACCACTCACAACCACTCGCAACCGCTCGCAACCACTCGCAACCACTTGCAACCACTCGCAACCACTCGCAACCACTCGAAACCAGTCGCAACCACTCACAACCACTCACAACCACTCGCAACCGCTCGCAACCACTCGCAACCACTTGCAACCACTCGCAACCACTCGCAATGACTTGCAACCACTCGCAACCACGCGCAACCACTCCAAACTACTCGCAACTACTCGCAACCACTCGTAACCACTCGCAACGATTCACAACCAATCAGAACCACTCGCAACCACTCATTACCACTCGTACCCACTTGCAACCAGTCGCAATCACACGCAACCAATTGCAACTACTGGAAACCACTTGTAACCAAATAAATCCCCTTGTAACCACTCACTACCACTACCAACCACTCGCAACCACTCACAACCACTAGTAACCATTGGCAACCACTCGCAACCACTTGTAACCAAATAAATCCCCTTGTAACCACTCACTACCACTACCAACCACTCGCAACCACTCACAACCACTAGTAACCATTGGCAACCACTCGCAACCACTTGTAACCACTCGCAACCAATCGGAACCAGTCGCAACCATTTGCAAGCACTCGCAAGCACTCACAACCACATAAAACCACTCATAACTGCTCACAACCAATCCCAACAACCCGTAACCACTCAAACCCACTCACAACCACTCGCAACCACTTGCGACCACTTGCAACCACTCTCAACCACTCACAACCACTCGTAACCACTCGTAACCACTGGCAACCACTCGCAACCACTCGCAACCAATCGCAACCACTCGCAACTACTTGCAAACACTCGCAACCACTCGCAACCACTCGCAACCGCTCACAACCACTCGCAACCACTCATAACCACTCGCATTCACTCGCAACCACTCACAACCACTTGCAACCACACGCAACCACTCGCAACCACACACAACCACTCACAACCACTCGCAATCATTGACAACCAATCGCAACCACTCGCAACCACTCACATCAACTAGCAACCACTCGCAACACTCGCAACCACTCCCAATCACTCTCAACCACTCACAACCACTCGCAATCATTGACAACCAATCGCAACCACTCGCAACCACTCACATCAACTAGCAACCACTCGCAACACTCGCAACCACTCCCAATCACTCTCAACCACTCGCAGCCACTGGCAACTACTCGGAACCACTCACAACCAATCATAACCACTCACAACCACTCGTAACTACTCACATCCACTCACAACCACTCGCAACTACTCACAACTATTTGCAACCACACACAACCACTTGAACTCACTCGTGACTACTCGCAACCACTCCCAACCACTCGTAACCACTCGCAACCACTCGCAACCACTCACAACCACTCGCAACCAATCCCATCCACTTGCAATTACTCACAACCACTCACAACCACTCAAAATCACTTGCAAAAACTCAAAACCATGCGCAACCACTCCCAACCACTTGCAACCACTCGCAACCACTCGAAACCACTGGCAACCACTCGCAACCGTTTGTAACCACTCGCAACCACTCGCAACCACTTACAACCAATTGCAACCACTCGTAACCACTTGTAACTACTCGCAACCACTCGTAACCACTCAAAACCACTCATAACCATTCAGAACATCTTGTAACCATTCGCAACCACTCGCAACCACTCGCAACCAATTGCAACCACTCGCAACCACTCGCAACAACTCGCAACCACTCCCAACTACTCCCAACCACTCGCAACCAATCACAACCACTCGCAACCACTCGTAATCACTTGCAACCACTCGGAATCGCTCGCAAATACTCAAGCAACCACTTGCAACCACTCTTCATCAATCATA